>JAWWLR010000054.1:29919912-29934237 GCA_035041075.1 Acraspis erinacei
AGCGTTTGAAGCATTTTTTTGAATTTTGCAAATGAACAATTTTTGCAAAATTCAAAATTTTGCTCAAAACGCTTCGGGAAAATTCAGGCATATTCTTTATCGAATTACAAGAACTTTTTACTCTTCAAATTTTTTTCGAAAAGAGCATCGTTGATTGTCAAAAAATGCATGAATGTTTTCACAAAAATTTTGCCATTAAGAAGCCAATTTGAAAATACTAAAACGAAAAATCGATCTTTGAACCATGGACTCTCAAAGTTTAGACATTTATTCCACTGGTTAATGGGGTCTCAGAATAATTACAGACTCAAAAAACTTTGAAAAATGGATCACAAAAAAAAATAGGCACGAAAAATCACTTTTTTTTGTTTAAACTGCATTTCGGAATAATAAATAAATTTTCTGAGAAATTTCATTGGCCCCATCGGAAAGAGGAGATCTTAAGCAATGAAAATATATATATCTCAATTTTTTCTAGTGTCGAACAGTCTTAGTTTTTGGCCTTCGAAGAGCAGTGTACCGGTGTTGGCGCTTTGGCAGTTTAAGGGTTAAACATATCCTTTAAACGCTTTAAAATTTTATTTCAAAGTCTTTAAACATATAAATGTTGTTTAAAATTTGTTCAAATTGAAAATACTTATTAAAAGTTTTTCACAACTTCTAAATAGCTTTTAAAAAATGATTCGAATTGCAAATATTAAAAAAAAATAAAGGAACTTTTTCAATTTTCTTGGCACTCTTAAGAAAATACGGTTATTCTTTTGAAGCCTTTAACCATTCATAAAATCTTATGCATTTTTTGTACAAAATCAGAGAAAATCTACATTAGTTTTAAATTAATTTTTAATCTTTTCAAAACCTCTAAATACCTCTAAAAATTGCTTGCATTTTTCTACAAATAATAAGTGTGATTGTTATTTATACATCAAAATTCAACAATTTCACTTACAAATTAATAATTTTTTAAAAAGCTCCTTGAAATTTCAATGATTCAAGAATTTCTATTTCAAACAATTCAGTTTCAAATTATTTACATTTTTTAGGACTAAGGCTTTTGAATTAAACCAGTTTAATTTTTAACGCTAAACTCTCGACGCTTTTAATTTTTAATTGTTAGAGCCTTCCGAGACTGAATTTTAACATTCTTTAAACTAAAAGTGTACGCTTAAGAATAAAAATATAAAATGAAAAATGATTTTACGTAAAAGTTTTTCGAGTTACGCATCATAAACGGAATGATATCATAATTAAGGAAGATAACAATTCAAATAATTATTTTAAAAATGGTTAAAATTGAATTTGGATGTATTTTTTTGATTTGCAAGAAAAAATTCTACGTAATTATGCGTATTTGGATTTTGTGCTTTTTTCAATAAACCCGAATTTTTTATTTAATCCTCTATAACTTTTTAAATGATTGAGATATTTATTGCTCTCCTTCAAATTATCTGTAGATTTGATTGTCTTAATTTTAAATCTGCCGGAAAATGATAAAAAGGTTCAAAATTTAAAAAATGGCGACGGATCTTTCGAAAATATTAAAATTCGATTTTCTCTAAAAAAAACCGCACACTTTTTTGCCAATTTTGGTTGAATTTGTACTTTTTATGCGGGCTAAATAACTTTTTTTAATGATAAAAGTTTTGGAGTTTAAGAAAGTTCTATGAAAAGTACGTCCTGCTTTTTTACCATATCTTGTATTGTTTAAAAACAAAATTTTCAGCCTAAAAAATTGCTAAAAGTATGAAAAATTCGACAAAAGAAATAAGCTTATGAGGTAAGGGTTATTTTTAAAAACTAAAAACGCGTTTTAGCTGTTGTTAAATCACAGTATTCGTTAATTATTGCCTAATAATATTATTTTTTCAGTATGAGACTATTAAATAAGTCTGATTTCATTCAATTCAATTTTACATTGTTGAATTTGAGTTTTTCTCTATTTTTTAATCTACATAAATGTTACATTTTTGTGTACCTTTGCATTTCGTACATTAAGTTCTGTAGTAAAAATAAAGCAATTTATTAAATTGATGTGATAAATAAGTTCAAAACTTTTTTCAATCACATTAGTCTGCGGTAGCCCTGTTTATTTTTTAATTTTATTGGAGGCATTTAAGAGCTAGCTGTCCAAATTTTATTCGTTGGGTTTTTGGAACTTTTATTTTCCAAGAATTTTGATTAAAGTGGAATTTAAATTTTGATTTATTCTCAATTTGAATGAGAATTAATTTATATTACTTTGGTTAATGAAGTTTGATCTGAATTTGTGATTAAAAAATTAAATTGGTATACCTTCCAAAACTCTTTCGTCTTATCCACTTTTTCACCTTCGTAAAGAACGATAACTTCCTTTTCAACCGGATCGAGTCCTAAATTCTGTACAATTGCTTTCTGCATTTTAGTAGTTTCTTCTTTGATTCTTCCGTAACAGTGTGCTATAAAAAGTTCAAGATATATTACTTTAATTTAAAGTTATTAAATTACAATAAATTAATAATTAGGAATGCTTTTTTTATGATTTCATATATTACCGCAAAGAATTCCTGCTTCGTGAGCGTGACCACAAGAGTGACACGTAATAAGATTCGTCCTTGGTTTTAATAACTTCTGGTGATAATCTGGATGTCCGAATTTTCGCCTCCAACGTTTTTCTATTGTTCTTCTGTGTTTTGGAACAGCCCAAAAAATGCCTTCTCCCCAGATGTCTTTCAGGGAAAACGAACCTCCCTTATAAGTCAAGTTATTCCATTTATCATGATTAACTTCAATTGCAGAAAGAGCTTCTAAAAAAACAAATATTAATAAATGCTGAGCCGCTTTTAGGTCATATATTTTGTACTAATCTCGAAAAAATGAATTTAAATTTTAACAAGTCTGGCATCGCCCTGAAATATTGTCAGGGTATCTAAAAAATAAGACATTTATTACTTCTATACAAAAATTTAAAACAAGACAAGACGGAATGTTTTAAATTTATTACGAATTGTCTGTCTAAGTTCAGATCTTGGCATAATCCAAGGAAAAATTAGCGCAGTTTTTTCAAAACTTCGATTAAATTCTATGGAAATTTACTTTTAAAGTAGACCTAAAATTTTTTTCTTATTTATACTTTTTTCGCAATATTTCTGAAAGAGTGGTAACAAATATTTGAACCAAGTATCAATGGACGCAGAAATGTTATGTTTTCCATCTATTCAATTGTTATTTTATTTAATATATTTGCCTAATTTTGTTATTATTCTTAAACTTGCGAAAATAATGCTTGATATAAAATATTTGCTCTTCAAATTAATGAACACTCAAAACGGAACATACAAAGAGTATAGCAAAATTTACAAAAATAAAGTGGAACAACTTTCACCTTATTTGATTTGATTAAATATATCACTAAATATTTCAGAAAATTAGCGCTAATATGGTCGGTATTACGCTCAACGTGAAGGCAAATAAAATATTAAAAAAAAACATATTTATTTTGCAAAAAAGAAATCCTCTGCGTTTCGATCAGCACTTGCGGGTCTTTTTCAAGAGTCTATAAAACGAAACTATAATTCAAAAAGGAAGGAATTTTTAAGTCACATAATTTATGTCAATATTAAACCACGAGTTCTAGAAAAATAAAAGTAAAATAGTAATTGTCATACCTGAGTCATAAAACATTGAAGTGTTACTAAACAAACTTCCTTTTTTTAAATAGTAATATATGATATATACAATTAAATATAAATATAATATAAATTAATAAATAAATATAAATATAATAATCAATTTTCTCAATTAAAGCCTCAAAGATTTTGTGGAGGCTACAATAACTGAAAAAGTGTCACATTATAACTGCTGTGATATTCACAGACGGACGATAAAAGTCAAACTGATATGAAGGACAAAACTTGAGCAAAAAATATTATTAAATTTACTAGTAAGACTTTAAATGAGAAGCTAATTCATAATGCAATTGGTAAATTTGATTCATATTCATTATTTCGGTTTTTAAATTTACTGAATTTTTCATATATTTACTGATATAAATTGATTCGATGATTCGTCTTCTAAAAGTATTGTTTTCTCTAGCCAACATTTTATGTCATCAAAATCCAAAAGGCGATTAAATTACAATAAATTTTGTGACATACCTGCATTTGAATGACCAATTCTGTAATTTCTTTTATGCTCATAAATTCTTCTTTTTAATGTTCTGTCAGTTTCACCAATGCAGACTTTATTACAGCCAAATCATTTAATTAAATAAATTTTCTATTCTATCAGAATCCTTTTAAGTAGGTAATCATTTTTCTAAAGCGTAGTCATTTTTGAAGTAAACTTTTATATTGAATTTTTAAAAGGATCTCCGCCAAAGGATAATAGAAATTTTTCTTTAATAGAAAGGTGGATTAAATTTGGTGTAAATTTTCTTTTCTGTATTCTATGTCACTTAATTTGAGTAACAAACAGACCAAGATAATTTTTTTACCAATTTGTTATTGGGCTTCCATTATTTATTCTTTGTATCTCTAAATCTAAAAAATGTAAATTTTTTTTTCTTATATCTCGAGTGGAAACTTAATGGAATCGCCGATATTGTTAAAGGCGTTTAAAAGTTCTGTAATCTTATTAGCGGATACAATAATTTTGATAGGCTCCTTTGTCGTCCACAAAATCATTGATGCTTCAATGAAGCAAAAATGATTACTTTTCCTATTTAAAAAAATGAAGTTTTTGTATAAACACTTCAATGTTTTTTGCCTCGGATATGACAATAAATTTTTTATTTTTGTAGAACTCGCGTTTTAATAATAATATAAATTATGCGACTTAAAAATTCCTTCCTTTTTTAATTATAGATTCGTTTTATCGACTCTTGAAAAAGACCCGCAATGTTGGTCAAAATTTAGAGGATTTTTTAAAAATAAATATGTTTTTACATGTTTTTTAAAAATTTTACTTCATATTGACCATAAGACCGACCATATTAGCATTATTTTGCTGAAATATTTAGTGAAAATTTATAACGGTCGAAGAAAGGAAAAACAGTTTTGGATCTGCTGTATTTGGAATTGTTTGTATTTTATTTATGATTAAAGATAGTATGAAAATTACTAATATAAATACTAATATAAATAAAAAGTCAAATTGGAAGAAAAAAATGTTAATTAGAAATTTGGGAGAACAAATAAATACTTTTATGTTCATAGAAACATGAAAACAATTTATCGGAAAATTACATTGTTTCAATTTTTCTGAATTAAAACATTTTTAACCCTAAAACCTTCTAAAATGGTTCAATTTTTAATGTTTCTACCTTAAAATTTCTTCAAAATGATACAATTTTCATCTTCTAGAAATGTATTAATTCATCATTTAATTTAGGTAAATAAAAATGGTAACGTGAATTAATGTTTTTAGACCATAAATCTTTCACGTGGTAAATTTATAAAAGTTTTAATTTTCAAAGTTTGTTATTTAACGGCATTTAATTTAAAATTATTCAGAATGTTCATTTCATACGGGTGAATTTTTACATTTTTAATCAAAAAGTTTTTAAGCTTAAATTTTGAAAGTGTAAAATTAAATAGTTAAACTTGGGAGTGATTTAATTTGCAAGTTCAGTTTTTATTTTATTTCTTCAAATGAGACGAAGAAGACGAAATTCTAACAAAATACATCAATTTTAAACTACGACAGATAAATTATCAACTAAAAATTGAATAGTTAAATTTTCATTTAAAAATTAATTTTCAACCAAGGAGATGAATTTTCAACAAAAATGATGGAATATTCAATTGGAATAGTTACAATTTCAGTTTAACAAAAAGTGATCAATTTTCCACTAAAATGATGAATCTTCAACTGCAATAGCTGAATTTCTACACCAGAAAGATGAGTTTCTAACTAAAAAGATGAATATTTAAATAAAATCGTTGAATTTTCAATCAAAAAGATTAATTTCTATGAAAAAAGATGAATTTTTAACTAATTTTGATGGAATATTGAACTACTAGAATTGTTACAATTTCAGTTTAAAAAAATTAATTTTCAACCAAGGACATTCTTTTTCAACAAAATATTTTAAGTTTCAATTTTAATAGTTAAAATTTCTGTAAAAAAAAGTAATTTTTATCCAAAGCGGAAAAAAAATAAATTTCAACAAAATAGCTCATTTTTCAACCAGAGAGATAGATTTTCAGTTAAAATGATTCAACTTTGACCGAAAGAAATAATTTTTAGAAAAAGGGTTTAACTTTTAAACGAGAAATTAAATTTTCATTTAACAAAATATGAATTCTGAACGAAAAATACAGTAGTTGACGTTTTTGGTCCTTATCCAGCAGCCTTATATTTTCATAAATTCTTGAATTCCATAGTTACAATTTATAAGATGGAAAAATCTGTGAGGATCGCATTTTGTTGCCCCCCCCCCCCCAGAGAAAACATGTTTTCTTAATGTTTTTACATTTTCAATATAATTATCAGGGGAGACATGATTCTATAACGGCAGAAAACTTTGCCTGTAGAATTTAATTTTTTGTCCTTATTTAGTTGTCATTCTCATATTTTTAAATATTTATCTCCTTGAATTTTAAGAATTTAAAGTGGCAAAAAATATACTCTGATAAATTTGGGAAATGTTAAAAATTAATTTTTTCATTGTAAAAAAGACCTTTTAAGTATTTTGAGGTTAGATTATGAGATTATGAATTGCGGGTAAAAAACACTCTTTTCCCTAATGGCAATGTAAAAAATCAAAATCTTTTTATGTTAAGATAATTTTATCGAGACAATAACGTTAATAGTAGATTACGCAGTTTAATATAAATGATATTAAAAACATCAAGTTAATATAGGTTAGAATCACGAAACTCAAACTTCGCTTGGAAAAAGTAATACAAATAGAAATTGATTATTCAAATTACTTACGTGGTGGAAATCCTCCTCTAAAAATTAATTCCACAAAACGATCGACCTTTTGCAAAGCAACATTTAAACGGTTAATAATATTCGACACCATCCTTTATTTTTAATCTTATTAGTTTCTTATAGTATATGCGGCTCTCTTATGACTGTGTGCGCCCGCATGCATGTGTGTATGCATATGTGATGTTCATAATCGATCAGTCAAGGTCGATTCGAGATAACTCGAATTGAATTTCAAAAAGTTTTCAACAACTTTTATTTAATATTGCGTAAAAATTGAGCTAAAATTATTTATTACCTTTACAATTCTTTAGAAAATAAAGTTAGAATTTAGATTTATCGAAAAGTAATCAAAGAAAGAAATTATTTATACTGAAGACACATAATTTAAACTAAAACTAGAAAAAAATAAAAATTAATAAAAATGAAATGCAAGGGCAATATTTCTTATATTATACCATTAATATAATAAATATTGCCCTAATTAATAAAAATTGATATGTTGACTTCAATTGAAGATTTATTCAAAATATAACATTTAATTTCTGAGGTGTAGTTATTGTTGTTTAACATAATAATCGATTTCTATATTTTGATTAGAGATCAAAATTTACATTGGTTTAAAATATTTGAAAAATCATGTTTAAAAAAAATTAAGAACACCGCTTTTCTGTGAAAAGTTTTGATATAATCTATAAGTGGCCGGAAATTGTAAATCTTTATTGAAATATATGCCGATATCCGGTAAACAACGCCAACCTAAAATAAAATTCTTCAAAAACGTTATCTTTTTTCAAAAGCAGTGATTTTTTAAATTAAAAATATCGATTTCCGGTGAAAAAAACAACCAACATAACCTAAAATTGTAAAAAATGTTATTCCACTCTAAAATATTAGGAATTTTTTTAAAACTAGGAATTTCAATTTTAGGCGAAACCATTAGCATATGTAACATATAAAAAATATTCCGAGTTGTAAATATTTTTTTTCATTTAATTATTTTTGTTCAAAATAATTGATTTTTGTTCAAACACGTTAACATATTCTACAATTGTCTACAAAATTATGAATCTTCTTTTAAAATATTTCAAAGGTTTTGAAATATTTTAGGTTATTTTAAAAGATTTGCAGGAATTATCAATGAATTTCAATAATTTTAAGGTATTTCAAAGAATTTGAAATATTTTAGAGTTTTTTTAAATTCCAATTAATAGGGATTTTTGAAGAGATTTAAAAGAATTTTCAAGGCTTTTTTTTGAAAATTTCATATATTTAAGGGCATTTTAGAATATTTCAAGGAATTTTCAAGTAATCTAAAAAAATTTCAAAGGGGTTTCAAAAGTTTATTTCAAATGACTGTTTAAAATATTTTACGGTATTTCAAACAATTTTAAGAAATTTTCATAATTCCAAGGGTAAAAGATTCTCAGGCATTTAAAGATTCCAAAGAATTGTTAAGAGCTATAAATAAGATCTTGGGATTTTAAAAATTTTCAGAGAATTTGATATATTTTAGGGCATTTAAAAAAAATTGAATAAAAATGTTAATTTCTGAAAGAAAGCATTATCAAAGTTCGAGAATGTTCAATACTACACATTTTACTATTTTAAAAAAATCGATGCATTTAAATCTAATATTTTGGTTAAAAATTC
Source organism: Acraspis erinacei (assembly GCA_035041075.1). Taxonomy (NCBI): domain Eukaryota; kingdom Metazoa; phylum Arthropoda; class Insecta; order Hymenoptera; family Cynipidae; genus Acraspis; species Acraspis erinacei. Next base: position 29,928,478 of record JAWWLR010000054.1, read on the forward strand.
CAATTTTAGGTGAAAAATACGCCAACATAAAACCTAAAGTTGTTGAAAATTGTAAATATTCTTTGAAATATAACAAATTTTCATTTGGTATTTTAGAAATCTAAAATTATATAATCTAAAATTGTTCATAATAGGGAATTTAATTTCAAATTTAATGGTTGTTATAAAACCCCAATTTCCAGCGTAAAACGCTAATTAACATAGCCTAAACTTGTTTAAAATGAAGAATCTTTCTTATGAGTTTCGTTTAATGAATTTTTTTTAAATGCCAATATCCGTTAAAGAAAAGCTTTCCATGTGAAATAGCACGATGGATTTATTAATTTGCATTAGGGTCTATATTAGTACACCTCTTATTTTAGATAGGATAAATGATGAAATAAAAAATAACGATAAGAATATAGTTTATCATAAATTTTAATACTTTATTCTAAAAGAATGTAAATATTTCATATTAATTCTAATTAATGTAGACAATTCACAGGAGTTAAAATCCTACACAGTTTAAATATAATACTTAGTTTTGGTTCTTTAACTTAGTTTAAATATATTTTGAAAAAGTAAATAACATACAGCTTTTCTCATGTTTTCAATGGCAATTTCTACGTGTACCGAAAAAATCCGATTATATGTACCGTAATTTCAGTACACGTAGCCACGGCATTTTCAATATCTTAAAATAAAAAAATTATGCCATTTTTAGTCAAATTATTATCACAATCGAATAAAGAATTAAAATAAAGTGCATAAATAATTCAATTGTAAACATTTATTTCTCAGAAAGTGTATATAATACGGCAGTTTTACGATTTCTTTGCGCAGGATGGTTTACCCTATTTTTTCTTAATTATGAGAGGTATAATTTAGGGCAAGAATCCCTTTTACACGCTTACTTTCAAATAAAAAAATTAATTATTGTGCAGTAAGACTTCTCTTTTATCCAAGCTGCCGCTTTCTTTTAATTGCGTTTTTATTTCGTTCTTTTTATAATTTTATACATCAAATTAAGTACCAAAATTTCCGCCTATAATTACATTAATTTATTTTTTTCTTTAAGTAGCCAGTTTTATTAAAATCGAAAGCATCACAATTTGGATAAAATGAAGCGCCCTATTTTTTAGTGTAAAGATACATTAAAGTTGATACTATAGAATATTCAGAATGCATTTTTTCGGTGCCGATAAGGTTACACTGTTTTCAAATTCTCTAGAATCGTTTACATTAGTACATTGTATATTGAAGTGAGTATTAATGTGGTCCACTTTAATCTCAAAACTGCTACATTTTACAAATTCTAATCTTGAGACCATTTAATATACTTATCCGATTCCTGCTATGCCGACATTTTTTTCGCAAACTATGTTTCTAGAACTACACAAATTAAATTCTGGAAAATTTTGCTCTATTTTTTCTATTTCCGGACATTGAGAACCATGTAAACGTTACTTAGTGTCTTTTACTGAATTTTCCAAACTTTCGAATTGATATTTCAATTCGAGAGGACGTGAGTTGTTGACTGGTTGCGCAGCAAATGTCGGTAAGGTAGGAATCGGGTAAGTAAAATATGGCCTTAAGGTTTCTGCAAAAATTGGCTCAAAATTTCGGTCCCGACTTTTCCAGCCAACCGTTTAAACACCTTAAAACCAAAATATCGGTAAATATTTCTTTAAATACCTAAATAAAAAATGAGAGCATTTAAATTAAACATTATAGCAAGAAGCGCAAGTTTAATAAATAATAGACAGAATAGAAATTGCGGAAAAGAGAGAAAAATAATTGTACAAGTCTTTTAACATATCGATATTTACATAACTGAGAATAAAGTTTTCTCTAAATCCTACAATTTCGTTTTAATTACAGAAAAAACTGCAATCAACACTTTCGGACTTGAAAGAATGGCACTGTACATTTTCTTTACATTAAACGTTTTAACAAACTACAATCGTCGGTTAAGAAAAATAGACAATTAACAGAGTTTTAGCACCTTGAGACTGATCTGCTACTTTTCAAGTAAAATCGACCTACTTTGTTTCCTGGGAAGGTATATATGACTAATTTGTACAAATAGACAACAATTTTTTTCGTTCAAGTTTGTGCCGAACCGTAAGTTCCGGTTGGAGGACGATAAAGTTTCGGAAGAGTGAGGATCTGAAGACTGTTGAATGCGTATTTTCTTACTCCAATATTCTTCCAGGTGTTTTCTCTTCGACATCCCTCACTAGAAACATTTTTTTTTGTATATGCTTGATAAATTTAAAATCACAGGCCTCAAAATCCATATGAGATAAAATATAGGGACCAAAGAATCATTTTTGTTACGATTATAGGGTACTTTTTTTAGCACTAAAAGGGTAACACATTCGGGATAAACTCATAAGACTTTAAAAAAATTAAAGTTAAAATCAAAAGAATTCAAATAAATTAAACAAAATTTTGAACATCAAACAAATTCCATTGGTTCCCTTAAAACTAGAAAGAAATTTAGAGGAATTTAAGGTGAACAAGAAGAATTCGATAAAATTCATAAAAATGAAGGTGAACTTTAAGAAAATAAGATGAATCAAAAACAATTTTAAAACATGAAAAAATTTCATTTAATTCAGTAAATTTGAAATAAGCTTCGAGAAATTCAAAGGATTTCAAAAGGACTTGATTGAATGCATAAGAATTCAAGGTGAGATTTAAAAAAACCGAGAAACCGATAGAATTTAATAGAATGGAGTACGTTTAAAACAATTTAAAAAAATTTAAATAATTCAGGGTGAATTTCAAAAAATAATTTCAAATCTTAAAAACCCTACTAATTTACAATAAAAAAAGAATTTAAATGAATTGGAAATAATTTAGAAAAAAAATTATATTGATTTCCGTAAAATTGGAGTGAATTGAGAGAAATTCAGGGCAAGTTTCAAATGAATTGCAAAAATATCTTTGAAAATATCTTCAAATTTTTGAAAGGAATATTTTAAAATACCCTAAAATATTTCAGTCTTAGAAATCCCTTCAAGCTATTGAAGTAAATAAAATAAAAAATCTAGGAATTTTTTAAATGTCCTAAAATATATTTCAAATCCTTAAAAATCTTTTGAAATCCCTTAAATTTTTTTAAAGCTCTTGAAAGAGCCAATGAATTAAAAAAAACTTAAAATATTTCAAATTCTTTAATCATTTCATCAATTGCATTTAAAAAAATTAAAAAGAATTCCAAAGAATTTAAAAGAATTCAGGATAAATTAATAAGAATTCAGGGTGAAATCCAAAAGGTAATTTTTAATATTCTACAAATCTTGGAAATCCTATAAAATACGTCACTTCTCGTAAATAGATTTTTTGAAATCTACAAAAATATGATAAAATCCAGTGAAATTCTATGATTATATTTCCTTAAACCCTAGAAAATGTATTAAAATCGCTTTAAATTATTGAATTTCTTGCACTGTGAAATAGTTTCATTTCTTTCGAAATTCTAGAAAATACATTATGTATCCTAAAATATTTCAAACACTTTGAAATCCCTTCAAATTAATTAAATTAATTAATATATCCTTGGAATCATTTAAAATGTTCTAAAATATTTCAAATAACAAACTATTGAAATGCCTCATAAGTTTTAAAAATACCCTAAAATCTTAAGAATACCTGCAAATTATTCATCTTTATTAAAAATTTCTCGGAATATTTAAAAATGTCTAAAATATTTCAAACGAAGTATTTCCATCAAATTAAATTTCTACTTTTACATATTATGTAGGTATTTTGAATTCCTAAAAGACTTATTATGTACAGACTAAACATTATTAAAAGGAGGGCTATTTTGATATTTTGTTATAATTTTATGAAATTTTGTGTAAAACTTCTTAATTCAATTTCTTATTCCAGAATTGCTACAAAATTCAGATTCCTATATTCCAAGTTATTTACAGGTCCTTTGTAATGTCATTTAAAAAAATTTGTAAACCTCACGTTAAGAATTCCATTTCAGAAAAATTATAGACTTTTGCAAGAAAAAAAGTATCCTTAATAAATAATTATCGCATAAAATGAAACTAATTAAACTCTGATTTGAAATATTTACAAAGATAAAGAAAATATTTTAAAATTAATTTTTACTTCACTAATTCCAATAAAATTAATCAATTTAATTTTGAAGTGCTTTTAAATCCCTGCAATTTCTACATACTTTGAATAGTTTTAAAACAAATTGGCTTCCAATTTTACGGTCGCCCATATCTTAATTATAATTTTTCATCAATGAAAAAGTTGACCCAAGTCTGAATTATTTTTTACTTGCATTATTTTCAAATAAGACAAGTTACTAGTTCAATATTCAATATATTCTTATGAATTGGGAAGGATTTCTAGTTTGAAATATTGTCAAAAGAAAAAAATTCGAAATTTTTTTATATTAATAAAAGATTAATGGTTTTATTCAGCATTTTTTTCTCTCTTGAAGTCCTTCACATTCAAATATTGTTGAATTTGGATCTTATTTATTTGAAAATTGTTTCATTCTAAGCTCATTTAATTTTGAAGGCTTCGAATTTAACATTTTATAGTTCTTTCATATCTGTCAATTTTTTATATGATTACTTCTTGAAGGATATTCAGATTAATAAGCGAACTTGAAATTATTCTATTTCAGATGCTTTCAAAATAACAAATAAATTAAAATATTCTAATATTTGATCGAAAGAAAAGCACTTTATAAATTGAAAACGCCTTAGCACTGAAAATTTTCCTTTTGGGTCTCTTATAACTTGTATAAAATAAAAAATTAATTGATTACTATTTTACGGAAAATTATTTATAACTTTTAGAGCTTCTAGCTTTTTTTAATTTTTAGCTCTCCATACAAAATTAAATTTCTCTTATATAAAATATTAAAACAAATGAAATAATTGTAAAAATTAGGCATATTATACAGATTAAGAAATAAAAATAACATTCAAGATTTTTCCAAAACTCTGGGATTAAAAAATTAGCTTGTTCTACTTCTACTCCATCCATGCGAGATATTAATCGATTCATTTCAAATTTTATATATCTGACAAGGTAGACAGAAGGAGTTTTTTCAATGCTGAGTCCGAATTCTGCGAAAATTTAAATTTAATAAATGAAAACTAGCTTTTTTTAATACAAATTATTCATTAAATTTTATAGTTCATTCGTCAAATAGAGTAAAATTGTCAGTTATTCAGTTTGAAAACAAAAAAATTTAATATTTCAAGTGCGATCAGATTTTTTGCATAGTTCTGAATTTCACAAATATAATAACATTGTTTACAGAAAGAATCTTTCAAAGTACATGTTTACAAAAGTTTTTTTATAGATAAAAGTAAAAAGAACCATATTTTCAATTTAAAAAACAATCTGTTCAAGAGAAAAATCGCCTTCTTTTTTTATTCAACTATTTTTTATTATAATTTTATCGGTTATTGATCTTCTCTTTGATTGGAAATTTAACTATTTTATTAAAAATTCATCTTTTATTTTTTTGTTTAAAACTTCTGTTTTTTATTTGCAAAATTACATAATTGGTTAAAAACTTGTTCTTTTTGGTTAAATTCAAAGGCTTTTAATTTAAAATATTTTTTTATTGAAATAACAATTATTACATTTTACGTTGTTCGTTGAAGACTTTATCTTTGGTTTAAAATAAACAATTTCAATAGAAATTAGATTTTGTAAATCGATTTAAGAAAATCAAACAATTCTTCGACCGAAAATATTATGGATATATAGTGTATGTTCTTTTCAGTC
>JAWWLR010000054.1:29934337-29945248 GCA_035041075.1 Acraspis erinacei
CTCTGAAAAAGGTACGCACATGTTACCGAAACGTCGGACTATGAAGGAGTTTTTAATAAAATTGAAGTTTGAGTGAAGATTTACTCATCTTATAGTTTTATTCTATTTTATGAAGACCGTAAGACTGAAAAGAACATACACTATATATCCAGAAATTAGATTTTTTTGTTAAAAATTGATTGACTGAAAATGTAACTTCTCCGTTTTTTGTTAAAAATTCGCCTCTTTATTTAAAAAATGAACCAGTTGGACGAAAATTCATGTATTTGATTGAAAATTAATCTCGTTTGCTTCAAAATTAATTTTTATTTGAAAAATCATTTCAAGATTGAAAATTGACCTTTTGTGTTAAAAATTCAACTATGTATTTGAAAATTGACTTTTTTAGAAAATTATTATGCTTATTCGCAAATTCATTAATTTTGGATCAAAATTCATTTCGTTGGTTAAAAATTGAACTAATTTGTTAAAATATATTTTTTTTTTTAGTTAAAAACTCGACTTTTTGGCAGAAAATTAATCTTTTTGTTTGAACATTCATCTTTTTTGCTTGAAAATTTTATTATTTTGTTCAAACCTCTTTTTTTTGTTAAAAATAAATTTTTAAACTGAAAATTGAACTGCTTCATTTTTAGCTAAATTTCTTTTTTTAAGTTGCGAATTCATTTCTTTTGTTTTAAATTGCATATATACTTGTAAATTCAATTTTTTTAATTTATAAATTTCACTGTTCCATTTATGGTTTAAAAATGATTTTTTAAATTTGAAAATATAAAAATTTCGTTAAAATTTCGTTTTATTACAGTAAAAAATTTGCCTTGTTTATTTAGGACTTTAAATGTTTAGAAATTTATATATTTTGTTGAAAAATTTTCGTTCTAGTTGAAACTGAATCTTCTGGTTTGAAACTTATACTTTTGGTTGAAAATTGAATTATTTAATTTTTAGTTCAAAATTTATCTTTATTTGTTGAAGTTTACTATTTGTTAAAAAATAAAGAATGTATCAAAACACGCTCTTTGAATTGATTGTAAAATTCAGAAGTACGTAAGAAAAACTAACCAGTAATTAAAATATTAAATTTTTCCCTCTTCAAACTGAATGTTTTACTCTTTTACTTTATTTTACAAATGAAATATGAAATTTTATTAATAATTTATATGAGAAAAGTTACTTTTGAGTGGTAAACTCCACTATTCTTAATACAAGTGACAAAATAAATAACATTATTAAATATTAAATATTCACCTTCGCATGCATTGAAGCGCCCTGATAAATTCGTGTTCTGCGAGGTGATATTCAGCCGCGAGAATATTGACCTGTTCTAAAGTGATCGACATTCCTGTACGATCTTTGGCACTTTTACAACTAGTAAATCTTAAGCCTCGCATTCGGCGACAAATTTGGGAAGACAGTTGCAAAACATTAACGTTTTTGTTCACTTTTGCCTGAACGCAACTTTTCAAATTTGCCATCATGTCTGCCAGTGTTTGGTTCAAGGGCGAACGAGTTCCCACTGAAAAAAGGGGTAAAGAAAGATCAGAAAAAAGAATCAGAATCCTGAGTCTTTAGAATCTAACGAATAGAAAATTCAGAAAAAAAAACAAATAAAAGGAACTAGGGAACGTGTTTTTGGTCCTAAGTTTTCGAAAGTACAAAAAGTGTAATTCCAAACATTTTCGAAGAATCTCTCATTGACGAAATAAGTGCTATTTTTAGAAAAAATTGGGCGACACGTAATCTTCAAATGTTTAGAAGAAAAAATGTTCACGCAGTCGAGTTGGATGTTCTATTTTTTCAGATTCTGGTTCACAATGGAAATTTAAAAATATAAATTTGGAAACATGATATAATTTTAAATTTCACATATGCTTGTGAAATTCCCGAATTTTAAATTGTAACTCTTAAAAATGGTAGAAGGTCGAATCGCAAATCTTTACAAATGAGGACTTGAACATTGTTTAATTTTGAAAATTTAGAATAAAAAGTTATGCAAGTTTTAAGTTTTGCAATTCAAAATTGTGTAATTTTATAAGATCTGAAATTGAGGAATATTCAATTCCGAAGAATTTTTCGACTGTAAGTCTTCAAAATTAAACTACATATTCCAAAATAACGTTAAAAATACATGCATTATTTTAAAGCATAAACATTCCTAATTAATAGATCTTCAATTTTACATCTTGAAAATCCAACAATTTTAAATATATCTTTAGAATTGATGATTTTTCAATTGTAGCCGTTCAAAACGGTAACACATTAAATTGCAAACTTTAAAATTGAAGAAATTTTGATTTTTTAAATTTATACTTGAAAATTATTCAAATTTCGCTTTACAATTAAAAAAATCTGTAATGTGATGATTATAATTTGAAAATATTTATTGATACATCGTTGATATTGAATTACTTTCCATTTTAAATCTTTGTGAATATGAATAATTTTCAATTTTACATATGCTTCGAAATTCAAGAATTTTAAATCGTAACTCTTAAAAATTGTAAAACTTGCTATCGTAAATCTTTAAAAATGAAGACTTGAAAATTTTTAAGAAGAAATTATGAAAATTTTAAGTTTTTGCATCTAAAAATTCTGCAATTTTAAAGATTTAAAATTGAAAAATATTAAATTAAAAAGAATTAGAATTAAAAACTCAGGTCTCTTGACCAAACCTAAGACGGCTTATTTATACATCTTTAAAATTTAATACGTTTTTCAATTTTAAATCTTCAAAATTTAACTATTCCAAAAAACGCATTGAAACTTGCATAATTTTCTTGAAAATCAAAGAATTTTAAATTTCATATCTTTAAACTAGAATTTTTTTTCTATTGTTACTCTTTAAAATGATACAAATTTAAATTTTAACCTTTACAATTCAAGACTTTGTTTTGTTTTTCATCTTTGAAAATTTAGAATTAAAAATGATGCAACATTTAAGTTTTGCAATAATTAAACAATCTGTAATTTTGACGATTCAGCTTTGCAAGTTCTTCAGTTTAGAAGATTTAGAATCTTAAATTGAATATTTTTTTATTTTAAGTCTTCAAAATGGACATAGTCCATAACATGTATTAAAAATTGTATCATTGTCTATTATAAAATTTTAATTTTTAAGATCTTCAATTAAAAATATTTAAAATTGAAGAATTTTCCATTGCAAGTCTTAAAAATGGAACTACATTTTTTAAAGTGAAAAGACTTTTAAATTGCAAGTATTTAAACTTAAAGCATTTTCAATTTTGAATCTCCAAAATTGAATTATTAAAAAAAACGTTCAAAGTCAAACACATTTTAAATATAGAGTGAATATTTTACGGCAATCAGATCATTAATGCAGATTCTGAAAAATGACCGATGAATTTTTCAAGCTCAAATGATTTTAAAATGGCTTATTCTAGCATCAATAAATAGTTTGAATAAAATACACACGCACATATTTTAATTTACTTTTGCACAAAAAAAACCTAATAGGAGAAAATAAGAAAATAGGAAACGTACTTCTAGTAGATGATGGCTCCGTAGGCAAACTCAGCTTCTTAAAACGAAGATAGTACTCGTTGAGTCTATCATAATTATCAACGTTACTCTTTTCTTGTGGTTTTGTAGTGCCAAGACTTTCTGCCAGGGAAGCCATTTCATTAATACCAATATTAAAAAAGACTGGCGTCACATTAAAAGAGAGACTTTGGCGGGAAGAAGGAACCAGTGGAAGCAAAGAATATATTGCATCAGGAACTGGAAGTAAAACTGTCAGTGCTGTGCGAGATCCAACTACTCGCGGCATTGGCAATTGTGATGAAGTTTTCGGTTTTCTGTCCATTCTGCAAAAATTGAGTATTTAAAAGAAGAAATTTCAATCTTCTCAACTTGAAAGGTTAAATTAAACAAACTCCTCTAATTAAAATCACAAGTTGTCTACTCAAATCCTGGAAAAAAATCCCTGCCATTTCCAGTTTTATCCAGGTACCTCAAGATTTTTCCAAGAATAATTCTGAACCAAATAGTTGAATTTTCAACTAAAATTAATTAAGTTTCAATAAAAAATAAAACAGTTAAATTTTTAGTAAAAAAAAAATTTCATATCAAATGATTAATGTTTAATTGGAACATGTAAATTTAAAACAAAAAAGATCTAATTTTATCTAAAATTAAGAAACTTTAACTGCATTAGTCGAATTTTCATCTAAGAAGATTAATTTTCGGCCAAAAAAACGAAATTTCAACATAAAAGATGAATTTTCAAAGAAAGAAGATAAATTTTCGACCTATTTCCGTAAAATTGGAGTGAATTTAGAGAAATTCTGAAGAATTCAAGAAAAATTAATATGAATTCAGGGCAAACTTCAAATGAATTGCAAAAAAATGTTTGAAAATATCTTCAAATTTTGGAAAGACTTCTAATTTCTAACCAATAAAGTAACTAATGACTACAAAATAATTCAAAATAATTTAAATGAATTGGAACTAACTTTACAAATCCTTTAAAATTATTAAAACACTTGAAATTTTTTACATTTCTTGAAATCCCTGACATTTCCAGGTTTTTCCAGGTACCTCAAGATTTTTCCAAGAATAATTATGAACCAAATAGATGAATTTTCAACTAAAATTAATTCATTTTTAATAAGAAATGAAACAGTTAAATTTTTAGTAAAAAAATGAATTTTCAAATCAAATGATTAATCTTTAATTGGAAAATGTAAATTTTAAACAAAAAGATCTAATTTTATCTAAAATTAAGAATCTTTAACTACATTAGTCGAATTTTCACATAAGAAGATAATTTTTCGACCAAAAAAGACGAAATTTCAACAACAAAAAGATGAATTTTCAAAGAAAGAAGATAAATTTTCGAACAGACATTGAACAAATAACTTTTTAGTTCAAATAATATATTTTTTCTACAAAAGACATTAATCTTGGACTACAGTGATGGAATATTCAACGAGATTAGTTAAATTTTCAGTAAAAAAACTATGTTTTAACAAATAAAAAAAAGGAATTTTTCACAAGAAAGTTTAACTTACAAACAAATAGACGAATTTTAAGCTTAAAAGATGAATTTTCAAGTAAAATGATGACTGCAACTGGAAACAGTCGAATTTTAAGACAAAACGGTGAGGTTTCAACCAAGAAGGTTAATTTTCTAATGAAAAAGACGAATTTTCAACAAAATATAAGAATTTCTAACTAAAAAGATAAGTTTTTAAACAAATATAGAATAATTAATTTTTTAACCAAAAAATTCATTTTAAATCAAAGAAAAATAAGAGTTCCACAAACTAGTTACATGTTCTAACAAAGTGATAAATTTACAATTGAAGGAAAAAATGTTTCCACAAAATAGTTAATTTTTCGACCTTTCAACGAAATATAAGAATTTTCAAGTAAAAAATAAAAATTTGCAGCCAAATATAGAATAATTAAATAATCAAAAACAATTAATTTTTAACCAAAAACAAAAACAAGGTTTTTACAAAATAGTTAAATTCTCAACAAAAGTTATGACTTTTAAATTGAAATAATAATACATTGAATAGTTAAATAATCAGTATAAAAAATTAATGTTCAACAAAAAATATGAATTTTCAACTAAGTGTTTAAATATTCAAATCATGAATCTTAAACGAAAAAATGAATTTCAACAAAAGAATTTAAAAAAGTATACTAATTGATATTTCAACCCAAAAATAGTTAAATTCAAAGAAAAAGGACGAATTTTTAAACAGAAATAAAATAATTAAATTAATAGTTTGAAAAATTAATTTACAACCAAGAAAACACGAATTTAAAACAAAATAGGTGAATCTAGTAATATAAAGCTACTTTTACAAATGAAAAAACATTGTTCTTTAATTTCATATTAAAATTTCTAAAAATTAAGCACGCTCTAGACAAAATTCCCTGACATTTCCAGGGTTTTCCAGGCATATAAAAATTCCCTGACAGTTCCAGGTTTTCCAGGTGAGTAGACACCCTGCATCAAAATACATAAAAAAACATACGATATTCTTCCTAAAAAAAAGATAATTAAAAATGGTATTTTTCTGTCATCATTTTATGACTTTACCTGGGATGAATCCCGCATCTCGTAAAAGTGAAAGTAACCGTGTGCATGTCTTCAACTGCAACTGCCATATCGCCCCACATATCGATTTCCTCTCCATAATAACTCAATAATCCCTCAAATGAAACGAGAGGACCAAGAGTTGTTAAAATTAACAAAAACATAGGATCAGGCCTCTGGCACCAAAGTTTAGCCATAAGCCCGGAAACCAGCGCCGTCAGCTGATAAAAAACATTTACATTCATGAAATCTTTTATTTGTAACGAAGATTTGATCGCTAGGGTGGTCCATTCTTTTTTTCTTCTTTAAATTTTAATGCTTTAAACAAATTATATTTTGAGGCTCTGCAAATTAAAAACCCTAAGAAAAGTTGAAAAATTCAGAAAAAAACCCGCAAATTTCTAGCATTAATCTAAGAGAAGCTAGTTTTAAACAATAATACATTGTTTAAAAAAATATGTTTGTTAACTTGAATTAATTATTACCTCACTCTAATTAAAAAGTGGACAAAAAGTGGAAAATATCAGAAAAAAACTGCAACTTTATAGCATTATTTCATAAGAATTATGTGATAAATAATAATAAATTGTTTAAACTATTAATTTTGTTAAATTTTATTTGTTAAGCCTGACTGAAAAATTGAAAAACCCAGAGAAATCCCGCGTCGTTTTACCTCTGTTCTAATAGATAATTTCTATAAACAATAATAAATTATTTAAAAAACTAATTTTTTCTTATGGAAAATACTTGTTAAATTTCATGGGGAAAGAATGAGCACGAAAATTCGAGAAAAAATGTCCAACAGATTTTTGGACCACCCTATTGATCCCATCTGTGAAATCTTTGTAAAGGCTTTCGAAATCTTTGAAATGTTTAAAAAACTTAGAAATCTTTTTGAGATTTTTTGAAATATTTGGATATCTTTTGGGAACTGTATAAAATCTTTTTTCTGAGACAGTTTACCGCTCATAGGAGACGCTAGCGAAGCGAACTTACACAAGTGCCCGCGAAATTTAAACTCAAATTAAGCAAGGTACAGATTTTTAAAGAAAATTTAAAAAAAAATGAGAGAAACGAAATATGAAACTTTACATTCCATATTCTTAATCCATAAACTTATGTACTCACCGCTTGACTAAAGCATACATCCCTTCTATATCTAACATTGCACACCCTTTGTGCGAGTTTAGCATCTTCTTGAACTCTAAAAACTGAATGTGTGAGCCTGGCAGTTTTTAGAAGTCCGTCCATGGCCTGTCGTAACTTTTTCATACTCGGCCTCAATTCGCTGGTCCAATCCACAATACTCGCAAAGTCTAAACCCTCCGTGAATTTATTTCTCTGGCTAGAATTGCTCTTTATGACTCTTGTCATCGAGTCCACAGCTTGGCACACTTTATCGGAAGACTTATTAGAATAAATATCACTTGTCCCTAACAAATAGGCTACTTGAACATCAACGGCTGCGAACGAGAAAGTCAAACAAAAATCTTCTATTAGCAAGTCAGGGCATACAAGCGAAAACATTCACAGTGAGAAGCAAAGTATTTTAAAATAATTTGAGAACATCAATAAACATAAAAAATATACAGTCTCTTATAAAATTAGGTAACTAAAATTTTCAAAATCAAGCCTTCACAGCAGCAGAACAATTTTAAATTAGAAATAGAAATTTAACATTGATTAATAATATTTATGCAATTATAAACATTTATTAAAAAAATATCAGGTCATGGGTCAACTAGAAAGCTTTAGAAAATCACATTAGGCGTACGACGTCACAAAAAAAGAAGAACAAAAACGAGGTCTTGATATCACTCTTGAAATCTACTGTACAATAGGGCGGATTGAAAATGGCTCAAATTAATCGAATCGTTTTAAATAAAAGAAAACTAAATTAGGTTAGCTTCCAAAAAAAGTAAAAAATAAATTTGATATCGTTTAATATCTTCTTCTATTTTTTTATTGAAAGATTACAAATGTTGAAAAAAATCCTATTTGTTCAAAATTATGTTAAATTTCTTATATGTGCAGTTTTTGCTAGTGAAAAAGAATAAAAAATTAGGAATTAAAAAAAAGTAACTCACTCAATTTAGAAATTTTGGAAAATGTGTAAAAAACATTAAATTTCTTCTAAAATATGTATTAGAATGGGCCGAAAAAAGCTCAAAATTATTAGATTTATTGGTACTAGCATTGACATTTTTTGCCATTGGACAAGTCGAAGAAAAGTATTCAAATTTTTCATTGTTTGTGTATAGGAACCAATTTTTAAAATAATATTGTCTTTGTACAGTTTATGGAAGTAAATAACCAGGAAAAACACAAGAAAACCTTTTTCTCGACGAAATATATATATATAATATTTTTAAAAATAACGACATATTTTTTTATATTATTTTTTGATGTTCTTTTTAATAAACTAAGGTTGCGTATATATTTTTCAATTTCAACCAAATTTTTTTTCTTCAATTTTTTACCTATCCCAAAACATGAGGCATTTTTAAACAAGATTAATAAAGAATAGAAAAAAAATGTGTTTAATGCTTAAAAACATGTACATATTTCTATAGTTTATTTTTTAAAAAGAGCATAAAAAGAAACATTAATTTCAGCAACTTTAAGCATAAATGAATGAAAGTGCACATTTCGTAATGTCTTGAAATATTTCGACGAAAAATGTTTTTTCTTACTTTTTTATATCTAAGGTTAATTTATTTCCATAAATTTTACCTAAACACAAATTTTTGGTTTAATTTTCTATTTTTTAAGTTTCCTTTGTAAGCGGATTTTTACGGATCTTATGTAAAAATGGCTTATGCTTCAAGATCCATGAAACAAAATTTTGTTCGAAAATTAAAAATATGTGCTTCCATAGTTTATTAAAAGGAGCATCAAAACATAAAAAATAAGCGAAAACCTTGTTTTTGCAACTTGAGGTATAAATTAACAAATTGTATTTTTCGTCATTCTTTGAAACATTATATTTTGACGGAAAAAAATGGTCTTACCTTTTTCCGTCTAAGGTTATTTACTTCCATGAACTTTACCAAACAATTTTTAAAAAGTATTCTCTACACACACAAAATTTGAATTAAAAAATTTTCAATCGATTTGTCTAATAGTGAGAAATGTTCTTTTTTCATGAATTTGTTTGTAATGTCACAAAAAATTATTTTTTATTATTTTTCACTAGTAAAAATAGTATAAATCTTCAAATCAGAAATTTAAAAAATATTTTTTGCATTTTTCGGATGACAAAACACAAATTTTGTCCCTTAAGCGCAAAAAAAATGATTAATTTGAGTATTTTTACTCTGCCCTAGTGTTTAAAGCTCTGAAAATCTTTTCAAACCTTTGACATTTTTATTATTTCAAAATATTTTTGAATTGGTGAATCTATTCATAAAAAATATATCAAACGATTTATTCTTAGACTTATTAAAATATGAATGCTATAGGAATTTTTTTGTCTATTGTATAAAAGGTCTTATGAAGACGAAAAAACAGATCTCAGGGAAAAATAAATAATTATACTTTCAAAAATGGCAGTATTATTATTGATGGTCTCATTTAAAGGAGAAAAAGTTATTTGTCATGAAAAAATTCGTAACATAAGACAATTGTTTATGTAAAAAGTTTTGGTTTTGAGAGAACATTTTTTTCTCGTTGATTCTTACCAACATTTAAAATTAATACGATACGATACGATTTCCATGAATGATCGTTTTCTTCTCAGGAAAAAAATTCTCTAGAACTTTACCGCATTTTTTACGGCTCAAAACAGTAAAAAAAACACTTTTTGATCGAAAAATTTTATAAACTAATAACTGTAGTGGATAATAATTTTTTATTAATAAAGATGCCTTAAGTTCGAGTGGTAGAGAAAGTTTCTATAAAGTTGTATCATATTATATTAAGTGAGGCCATCTGTTATAATATTGATATTTTAGTGTAATTATATATTTTTGCCGAGATCTCTTTTTTGTCCATAATACCATAATTATAACGAGCATATAAATATTTCAGAAAACTGAACAGAATTTAAAGAATTTTAAGTTCTGAAATAAATATAATTTCAAATTAGTAAAACTTGATGGATAGTTTACACATAACTGTGAAAACTGTTGACATCTTTTCAATTTCTTGAAATCTCAAGGATTCCCTACAAATCTTTAGAAATCCTCGAAATCTTTGTGAAAACGTTTGAAAAGTCGATTGCTTTTCGAAAAAAAGTCGTATAAAAATGTGGAAAAATGGTGCATGAAATTTCTAAACATACTGACAAAAAAGCATCATCAAACACATAAATATAAAAAGTGATTTCTTTAAGAATACAGAGTAATAGTGTTAAATAAAGAACCCAAAATTAAAATATCTCAACTATCAGGAATTAAAATTTGAGGCTTGCAATTTAAAGACAATCTTTTTGGACTCTAAACGATTCACGCAATTACAAATAATTCGAATTGAAAAGCTACTAATTTAAAATTGAATCAAGAATGAAAGAGAAATACATTTTTCTTACATTGAAACTTAAAAAAAAAAGTGAAATTAGGTAGCGAACTACTTAAAAACGGAGATGAAGTCCAGAAGTCGCATTCTTTTTCTTCAAAAATTCATTAAAAATAAAATCGAGTCTCACCTTCTTTGGCTTTGGCGAATGCCGGAGTCGATATTTCCGACCCAGAACTATTCTGCTGCCGACTGGAACTATTCGTACTATCCAACAATTTACTCGCCTCCTCACTCTTAACTCCATTCTTCGGCTGAATTGTAACAACCCCCGAAATATTTCGATTGTTTGGCAAGCTTCCCTTGATACTCGGGGCTCTGCCAAT
>JAWWLR010000054.1:30056386-30067137 GCA_035041075.1 Acraspis erinacei
TGTTACACGATTTCCCTAAATCGTAATCGACTATATCAATTATTAATATTGAAATAGCAAGTATTGATATAAAATTTCTTTCAGTGAAATTATTATCGATTCGAGAATATTTCAATCACTCCAATAACCGAGATGTAAAAAATCTGTCAAGTGCAACTATATGAATCTGTGAAGTTAAAGTTAGCCAATCAATTTAAGAAAAATATTCATGATAAAATATTCAAAGAAACTTTTTTCGAATGAAATATTAAAATTCAATTTAGTTCAATTTAATCCAACTTCAATAAAATTTTCAGAATGTCTGCTATTTATTTTTAAAATTTATTCACAAATGTATCTAGGCTACTTTACAAAAAAATTGTTTCGTATATTATATTATAAATATTTTTACCCAAATTACTTGGCCAACTTTAATAGTAAAAATTTATAAAGCTCTACTTTGCAGACTTTTTGAATCGCAGATGTTATTGGTGGGATTTAGTGTTTTTTCCTAATTAGAAAAATAAGATAGCCGAGCTGAATTAACTTGATTGCAGTTCCACGACTAATTTTCTAAATATAAAAAATTTAATTAATTGTTTGTATAATTTTCGTTAAAAAATATTTATAGATTTATTCTTTAACCTTTTATCGCTTTAAAGCATTGCTTAGTATGGAAATCACTGGGCTATCATAGTGAAAATAATGTTGAAATTTAACGCTTTTTTAAACAACTTTTTTTTAACAAGTTTTTTGTATAATTTAACATTTTTCGCAATATAATTATCCATACATATTCGGTAATGTTTCAAGCGTGTCCCAAAATGTTGTTTCTCAAATCGGTTAGATAGTCTTAAAATAGCTGTCATTTCAAAAACGATAGTATCAATTTGACCCAGCGTACGGGTAATGAAACTTTATATTGGTGTGTGGTGGAAAGGTAAATTGAATTAAATGGTATTGTATATTTCAATTAAAATTTCTATTGGATTTTTTCATTTCAATCCACAATGGAAAGAGTTACTATGTTTACTAAACTTAATCGATACTTCATTTTCTATATGATTTGATAGAAATTTACTTTATTTTCTTGACTAAAAAATGTATTATTGTTGAATTGTGGTAAATTGATTTTTTCAAGATGTTATTAACTTTTAAAGACATTAACATCCGAGATTTTAAATTTTAAATTTATATAAATTTCGATTTTAAAACTATTACTCCGGAAAAATCATTTTTGAATCTTGATCAACATGAGTTTTAATTTAATTAACTTTTGAAAAATTATATTATCATTTAAAGATGTTGACGCCTGAGTTTATAAATTTTTAATTAATACAAATTTCGATGTTAAAATGATTACTTCGGAAAAATCGTTTCTGAAGAATAAGACAAAATCTGCCTGAGCCCGGATTTTATCCGGATTATTACACAGCCTAATTTATTCTATTCACTCACCCAACATTTTAATGCAAAGTCCGCCGTAACATATCCTGGATACGTATAACAAGAATTGTTGGTGTCCTGGATATTTGTTTAAATTTTGTCATTTATGTCATATCTGAATTTTCATTTTTTACACATAAAACTATTCAAGTTATCGAAAATGCTTGAAAAACATATCAAGAATCTGCTTCTGCTGACTTCTCTTTGAAATTTGTTATCAATCATAACGATAGATGAGGATGAAGAGGTAAGTACAGATCGAAAAAAGTTTATTTATAATATTATATTTTGGTTATTGCTTTTGATCAAATCTCACAGTTCCCAAGGCATTCAGATAAAATCACTCCTAAATTTGTTGCCTAATAGTTGGCCAATAGGTTGATCCAATTATTTTTTTTTAATTTGCATGCATATCACCTTCCCCACAAATTTGTGTGAATTGTCACAGAAAAATAAAGGTCATAAGGAAACCATAAGTTTTTGTAAATTCTATTCAGAACACCCAATATTAGGTGAACTAAGTTGGAACTCAACATTTCTTTTCGTAATTAGCTATGAGATACGCATTAATAATTATTTTTGAAACGGGCTTTCTCGTTTAAAAAAGGACTGAAACACTTGTTTAAAACCCCGTCGGAGGGCTTATTAAGTTATCTCGAATTCATACCTCACAGTCCTTAAACTCTTATACCCTGGAATCGCATTTATATCCGCTCTCACTTATATCCTTTCGCGCTTATAGTCTTGCATAACTCTCATTTATATCCGCTTGGCATCCACCACCTCGCTGTACCATGTGATAAACAAGCCAATCAGCGCGCAGCGCGGCCTTTTCCCCTTCGCTGAGCAGTATTGGTGGGATCCCCTTCCGGCGGGACATACGTGAATTTACGTTCTAGGACGGCGAATATAAACGGGGTTCCAGTGTATTTAATTTAAGCCCTTAAAACTTAAAACTATGTTAATGCGTTTTCGAGATACGGTTAATAATGTCCATGCACTAATGTTCAGTTTTAGTCGGCGCGATTACTGCCGGCGACTTGGATATTTTTAGTCTTATCACGAAAACCCATAAAGATTTTTTAAGTTTTATTGACTTTAATTGAAGATAAGGCTTCAAGGACTGTATGGTATGAATTCGAGATTTTTGGTACATTTTCTGAGGTTATGCCAGAAGTTGTAGTCGAGGTATAAAATTCGAGAAATTCTTGCATTTTCAACTTGTCACGTGGTATATTCGCTTGAAAAGGTAAAAAAATATCTCTGTTAGGGCTCATTCGACGAGCAATTTAATAAACTTTCTAATGGCATTTTAAACAAGGTTCCCACTCCTTTTTGGAACGAGTAATAGCGTTTCAAAGTAAGCGGTGATTTTTAATGGTATACTTTCGCTGATGCTATACTTTCGATATACTTTCGACGGTTTAGACATATTATTATTATATATAATAATATTCTGTATGAGTAATATTAGTAACTTGCGATTTTTTATGAAATTTTCAAATTGCTGTCTACTCTTCACTTAGAGTGTGGTCATAATTAATGATATTTGACAAAAATAATTGTTTGAATGAATTATTATTCTTGTTTTTCTGCAATTTTTCACTTTTTGTCAAGTATTTAGTTAAGGCGAGGTAAAAATTATAGCAATTAAACAAACACAATTTTGCTAACAAATTATGATTGATTATAATTATTTTAATCTATATTAATGTTCGATAGTTACGGTTTATTCTAAAAAAAAATTACTTTTTGTGCAGTTTTTTCTTATTGAGATGATAATTATTACAAGATACAAAAATAATTATTTAAACAATTTTTTATGGTTTATAGCTATCTTTTTGTAGAGTTTTGGTATAAAGTTGCGGGGGTTTCTGAAATGTTTAGGTTTTCTTTGACTTTTTATTTATAAAGAAATAATAAATATTGTTAATTCATCATTTGTTAAGAACTAGAAAGCCAAATCAAAGGTAAAAATTGAAGGAAAAACTGCAACTTTCTAGCAATTGTTCAATATAAGATGGTTATAAACAATAACAAATTGTTTAAGAAATTATGTTTCTTAACTTGCATTAATTATCACCTCATGAAGTTTAAAATCTCACAAAAATCCGCAAATATCTGCCATTACTACATAAGAAGATTCTTATTAACAATAATGATTTATTTAACAAATTATCTTTTTTAAATTGCATTAATTTTTACTCCACCCTGAGTGAAAAATGGACAAACATATGACAATCTCAAGAAAATCATCAAGTTTCTAACATTATTCAAATATAATACTATTGAAAATAATATTAAATTGTTTAAAGAATTATGAATTGAAATATATCATCTAATTTAATAGTGAACCGCATGTTGAAAATTTGAGCAAGAGAAAAATTTCAAAAATAATAATAAATTGTTTAAACAATTTATGTAAACATCTAATTATCAAGAGCCACAAAAAACTCATAATTAGCGCCAGGAACTCGTAAAACCTAATTTTTCACGTAGGGGGTTTTCTTGGGATCGTATAAAACAGACTTATGGGGGTGATATTAAAAAATTAATTATTATTTAGTATTCCATAGCTAATTGTGATCAAAAATGTTCAGTTTGAACTCGATTAACCTCACACTGACGATTCTGAATAAAATTTAGAAAAACATAAGTTTTTCTTATGGGAAATGAGTGTTAAACTTCATTGGGCTTGTTGATCCTCAAACAACATCATAAAAAGACGCATTTTTGAGTAGGTAAGAATAAATTCAGAGGCGATGTGCATGAAAAATCCCCCAAAAAAATTAATGAATTTTTAGACCATCCATTACGTCAGTCTGCTGCCAAGTTTCATAGGGATCGGTTGATAATTGCGCCGAAACTTTAAGAAAGTTCCAAAATACGGGATTATATAATATAAGGATTCTTGGTATTTTTTTTAACTCGGCTACCACGAATCTTGATATTTTAGGGTTGCCTCTAAAAACCAAAATAAGTTTCTGGTAATTTCTTGGTTTTCAATTATTTTTCTATGTCATTAATGATGATTGTGGTATATATTGATAGAGTATGGAGAACCCTATCGTAACTGCAGTAAAAAGAACATTTTTTAATTGATTGATATTAAAAGATTTATGAATAATTAAAAAAGGTATTATCCGATGTAAAGCTACTGAATGCTTATTTTTACGAATATTAAATAAAATGTTGATTTTTTAACTTGAAGGTATTTAAAGAAAAGAATCTAAATTTTTCTTTCAATAAACAAAAAGAAAAAAGAGCCCTTAAATCATAAAAGTTAAACTTATTTTTTATTTCCATTTTTCCAGAAAAAATTCGATTTCTGTCCAAAAAATCACTTTCATTTCCATTCATAAAAACATAAAAAATTGGAAATATTGAGAACATTTAAAGTTAAATTATTATAAAAAACTTGAAAATTAGATGCTTTTTAATTAAAAAATTGAAGCATTCTTAAATTATGATTTCGAAAATAAGTTCTTAAAAATTATCAATTTTAAAATTGGGGAAATTTTCACGTTTAAGAGAATTTCGACAGATATCGAATCAGGAAGTATGCCGAAATATAGGAACTTCAATGTGAACAGAATTAACCAATCGCAGATAATTACATGTATAATGACAAAAATATATATTCTCACAAATTACTTTCAAAGTAATGAATGCATCAGTCCTAAGGGTTACATACTATTAGAGTAGTATTTAATAATTAAACAATAAAGTTAATCAGAGTGATTCTGCAGTGAAGCAAAATCAATATTCATACTTTAAATTCCCTGATGTTTTCTTTCATCAAGTGGCTACTTCCACTCCTACCTTGAAAGTCCCAGCGGTTTTATATCCCTCTGCCTATTGAAAGCAAGGCTTTTAATTGATTGTCTGGCCAAAACCATCTGCAGCCTTCGCGTAATGCAAACACTACTTAATTAGACTGCACTACGTGTATATTTAATCAGGGCTTCTTAGGCAAATTCAATTTGTAAAATTAAGTTGAATTACCCTCAGTTACTGGACAAGAATAAACAATTTACTAAATTAGTGTACACGCGATAATTGCATTGAGTAAACTTGACGTCAACAGTTAAAATGAAAAAAGATACCATAGCATATGATACATTTCCTGATCAAGAATATAAAGTTGGTACATATAAAGACTAAGAATTTTACTTAAATTTAATTGAATTACGATACTTTCCAAGGACACACTGGATTGCTAGCAGACAAAATTACATAGAATTCCGTCAGCTTACTTTCCTCTTTGACTGAGTAAGCTTGTGTAAACCAGACCTACAATGTACTCGTACTTATAATGCTTCATTAATAATGGACTTGCTCTTTGACGCTCTGTTAGCGTTATGTGTGCCTGAAGATCTCTAGAATTCCTGCAAAATAATGAAGTCATTAAGGCAGGCAGCCCAATCTATTATGCCGGTAAAGGTAGCTCTCTGGAAAATAAATGAAGTTTCTGTCTGTTATTATACCCATGATTAAATCGTCACTGAACAAATAAACCGTATGGAAGAAAAATATGTAGGAATGCTCATTCTTAAAGGGTAAATGATATTCTATTCTTCTTGTTTCCAAATAAAATAAAATATGAAGTTGAAAAATAGGAAAATGGAAGAAAATATATCTGCCTGGCTCATTGGAGTTTGCATTTCGACATTAAATACTTTTTTCATCAGTTTTCCATGCTCATCTTACAGCCGTCATCCAAACAGACAGAAGCGCCTTCTGTTTTTAATGAGGATCTTGTGAAAAATGTATAAAAAACAACTTTTCCTTTAAAAATGAAAACTTCGCCGGCCAGGCAGATGCGTTGATATATTTTCTTCCACTTTGCCAAATATAAAGACGATATTTTATTTAGTTTCAAAATAAGAATAGCCGGAAGCAAATACATTGTATAATCGATTAGTCCCGATACCATAGAATACCATTTACCCTTAAACTAAGAAATAATACGCATTCCTTTGGAAGAGAAAAAATTATTTTGAAACTCCTTTATAAAAAAATAATTGTATTGTAGAATTCTATTCAGCATTTCGGTGGATTTTACTGATACTCATTTTGTTTGATAGTTTACGACATTAGAAGAAATTTCCAAAAATATCTTGGAGAAAAATGACTATTTTCTTGTGTGGGGACCTTTTAAAATATTTTGTTGAAAACTGTGGGAATATATCACTTTTGGCATATTCAATTGGTCACCATAGTATAAAATCGTATAGCTAAACTATTAATATTTATTGTTGTTTTGGTCACAAAACATTGTTCTAAACTAACCAATGATTCTGGAAAAATCTTTAAAAGTGAGGTTTGCAGCATTATTTATTGTGATTATTATTATTAATGAATCACATTTTTAAAGAGTTAAAACATAGATATTACATATAAACGCAATTAAAATGTTTGAAATCTGAATATAGCGCTAATGGAATAGGATAATTCTGACAGTGGCTTCAAATAAATAGTTGATTACACAGTCTTAGTTGAAATAATAAAGACTAAACCAAAATTGAGAATTATTTGTATATTTATGTTTATAACAGTAATAATTGTAAGTTAATGTCATTTGTTTTAGAGAAATATAATGATTATTCTAAATTTGATTTCAAATCTACAGGTTTCAATTATAGAATAGTCGTTGTATGTAAAAAAATAATAAAAAAATCCCATAAAAATGCCATAAAATGCTAACCGTGGAATCTACATAGGTTCTGGAGGATGATAACTTCTTATCGACATACTAAAACCCTCCATAAAATTGAGACACCCTATACCTTATAATACTTTTAATTAAAAGTTATGAATTAAAGAAATCACGAGTTGAATAATTAATAAGCTAAAGAAAGCCAAGCATCTTTTTTGCCGTAAAATTGGTGTATAAATAATTCCATGTAAAATCATCTATTATGTATCTATTATCTATTATTATCTATCTATTATTATAATCATCGATTATTTCACGCTATTGGTAGTAAGTAATTTTGATAGAAATTTGAGCATCCGCTCTCTTAAGTTTTGAAAGAACTCGGAAGTTCGTGCATACGATTATAATATTCTTTTATTATTCGTCTATTGTTTACATCATTTTTCATACCGTGTGCATCATTTCGACATTTAAAATTATTAGTTAAAATTATTTCTTTTAAAAATTCAGTTTAAAAATTAATTTTTGAAAAACCAAAAAGGTTTTTGAAACTTTTTGTTTCAAAATATTTTTTTAACACGCATCCTATTAAGAATATTTTTTTGTAAAATACACCTTAAAATCATTTATATCACTAAAGTTATGGAAGTTGAAGAAAAAAGGACCTCAATTTTATATTTTGAATATCACCTAAGTTTCTTCACTTTATCAAAAATTATTTTATTGTTCTTCTTTCACCACTAGAGAGAAAATATACTGGAATTTTCATCAAAAGTACTAACAATATTCTTTGCTTAATCTAATATTAGAAAAAGAATACAATATTTAATTAATTTGTTTTTGTTTAAATTTCGTTGCTATTTTTTTTTGACTAAATCGACATGAAAGTCTAAAAGAGTAGTTAGATTTGAATCTTTTTTCTAATGCATCTTCATTTCATTACATATTTTTTTTTAGTGTCGAATTTCAGAA
This sequence comes from Acraspis erinacei, assembly GCA_035041075.1. Classification (NCBI taxonomy): domain Eukaryota; kingdom Metazoa; phylum Arthropoda; class Insecta; order Hymenoptera; family Cynipidae; genus Acraspis; species Acraspis erinacei. The sequence goes on from JAWWLR010000054.1 coordinate 30,064,443, forward strand.
ACTAATGAGAAATCAAAGAATATTTTTTCCTAATTTACAGTATTGTTTTTTTTTTTAATTTTTACCTATGAGTGATTTAATAGAGTAGCAGAACTCTGAACCTTTTACGTCGCACCATCATTTTTTTCTTCGGTGGAGAATCGTATAAACAAATTAAACCTTGATGCAAAATATTTTTTAAATATCGAGGGTTGTATTTTTAATTCAAGGTTTGATTAAAAGAGCAGTAAAGTTTGCAATATTTTTTGCACAGTAAGTTCATCTTTTATAGTTTTTTCGAACAAGAATGTTATTATAAATAAGAGGAATTTGAATAATAACACTATATAACTTCAGAGATAGATTTTCTAGTTTAAGGCTAGGTAAGGGTAGTAAAAATCTCTAAATACGTTTAATATAACTTAACTTTGACATAATACTAAATTGTACTTTCTGTGGGGACCGGTATACAATAACAGAAACTTCTCTTGTAGTTCTTTCTACTCTCTGAGGTTGATTTTTGTTACCTAGAGGTAGGTTAGAAAAGTATGCAGTAAGGGTATGAATCATTTTCAGGAAGCTCTTTCATCTTCCCGTGAATTCTTTCCCAAAATCAGGATAAAAATACGAAAAAAATATGAATTCAGATTTATTACTAGAGCAAGTTAAGAGGGTACAAATTTTTTTTTAGATTTGACTGAAAACTCATTTTGTACGTTCTAATGATTTTTTTCTATATAAATGTCCATCTTTTAAATTTTAAATCCATGCAATGTTAAATGCTTTCGAATTAGCACCATTTCAATTTAATTCAACTTTTTACGCCTTCGAAATCATCCCTCATACAGGAATAATATCCAGAAATGAAGTTTCGAAAAATGCAAACTTTATTTCTTAGGACGACCCTACTATATTTCCTCCCTAATGTGTGAAATTGTGACAGTCTAGTCTGGAATTGCATGTTTCTGGTCTGACTTAAAAGGAACTTATACCACTTTTACCCTCCAGAACTCACAAGCAGAAATAAGCAGTAACGAAGCGGCAAACATGGAGAGAGTCAGCACTGCAGACCGTCGCACCACTTTTTCCACTACGTTGCCTCAACTCTCAGAGAAGAAACGGATATATCAGAATATGAGCAAAACTCCGTATATGATTTAAAAACTCTCAAAGCCTTCCATATTTTTAATGGCACTTAGGCTTGAGTAGATTCAGGGGCAATTTGCAAATTCTAAGTATAAAATCCTCGAAAACGCACACTTTAAAAAGTTCTGCATTTAAGACTTCTTCTAATGGAAAAACATTCAGGTTTTTTAATTTAGAAACTGTATCAAAATAATTAGTCAAATTAGGTGCCACGCATCTACAGAAGGGTTTTGTAGCATTTCAAGATACTCATTAAGTCGTTCTAATCGCCCCTCCCCTACTTCTCCTCCTTTTGCATACTTCCCCTCTCCTTTCCAACCCCAATTCTCTACTATCCTACTATCGTTTCCCCTATGTCCCTCCGCTATTTCACCTCCCTTCATTTCCCCTCTCCTAGACTCTCTCAAATCCCCACTACCCCTCGATTTCCCTACTCCACCTACTTCTCACCATCACTTTGCCTCACCTTTCCTACTTGGGACTACCACTTACTCTCGCGTGAAAAAATCCTTCGGGCGGACGGATGGACACCCGGCTGAAAATATAGAGGCTGTCTGTATACATTAAGAAAATAGAGCAATTTTATTCTAAGAAGATGAATTTTCAACATAATACAGACATTTCATAACGAATGGTTAAATTTTCAATAAAAAATATGAAGATTCAATAAAAAAATTATTTCTAATCAAATTGCTTACAATAGTTCATATCTTAATCGAAAAATACTTTAATTGGAAATAAAAAACAGTGCAAATAAACCAAAAAATATGAACTTTTAATGAAATAGTTCAATCCCTATCCAAAACAGATTAATTTGCCACAAAATCCATTGTTTTTTAACAAAATCTTTAAATTTTAAACTAGAAAAGATAATTTTTCAATTAAAAATATTATTTTTCAATCAAAACTATCAATTTTTAACTAAGAATGGACTTGTTACATTTTCAGTTAAAAACTTAACATTCAACTAAAAAACAAACGAGTTAAAAAAATATATAGTTATATTGTCAACCATAAAGATGATTTTTTAACGCAGAAGATTAATTTTCTACAAAAAAGGAGGAATTTTTAATATAACACAAAATATTTCGTCCCAGAGAGATTCTGCAACTTCAAGTGTAGAACCTGCCTGATTTGAAATGGATTCGATATTAAATTTTGTATCCAAAAGATTAATTTTTTACCAAGAAAATTAATGCTCTACCAAAAATGACGAATTTTAAACAAAAACGTTAATTCTTAAGCAAATAGCCTCAGTATAATTGACTTTGTTGTGTCGGATGAAAGACTAAGAGAGCTAGTCTAAGATACAAGGGTCATGAGAGGTTCTCAATGCATTACTGAACTCCAAAATTAACCTAGGTCGGGGATGGAGAAAAAAGAGAACCAAGAAAACAAAAGAAACACGAATCAAAATTGAGAACCTACAGAAACCGAATGTGCGAATAGATTTCCAAAATAAGATAATCGAAAGCCACGAAGGAATAATAAGCAGACCCAACTCCGTTTCGCCACTTGGCAATAGAAACATTACCGTAAGTGGCAGACATATTCACTGGAAGATCCTAAA
>JAWWLR010000054.1:30153200-30164984 GCA_035041075.1 Acraspis erinacei
AAATCAATTTCCTCCAAAACAAAGCTTAGGGATGAGAGCACACCTCAACCCTCTTTCTCTTTCTCGTCCCCTTTTCTTTTTTCTCTTTCTCGCTTTCTATTTCTGCTCCATTCAGCCCAGCAAAAACTGGGTATGCGATGAATATTAATCCGACAATATCGGTTACATTTTTGCATAAATTTACATGAGATAGGGGGTGCTCTGGAGAATAGCTGTTTTGTTCTCATTGTTATTGTTCCCATTGGCGATATCGGCTGAGGATGACTGTTAATAAACACCATGCAAAGTATGCGGGCGGATTATAATTATAGAAATGATTTATTATATAAAGAAAAGTGAGCGTTTTTAATTTATGGAATATCATTTCGAGAAAATAATGCTGAAACATATTATATATTTTGTCAATATATTAATATAAATAAATCAGATATAATAATTCTATTATAATTTCACAACATTTCGCAAAATTATTATCAGGTACCAAACTTAAGGATTAAAAATATTAAGCTTCAGTTGACAGTGTGCATTAAAAAAATATTTAGGTCAACATTTTTTTTAATTTAAGTAAATTGCCGGATAAAATTAAACTTCACTGACTATATTGCGTCATTAAAAACTTTATTTGCTAAATTCTGATACTTTCTAGCACTCATGGCGATATAAAATATATATATATATATATATATATATATATATATTTGTATTTCAATTTATTCCATTTAAATTGAAATAACAAATATGTTTCCTTGCTGCTTTAATTTTTAAAGTTTAAGCATATCGTACGACTATAAGCTACATTATATAGAAATTTCGTCTCTTTGAAGATGGAAAATTTACTTTTGAATTTCTTAATCTACTAATAAAAACTTGTATCGAACTGAAGAGACTGATATGTGATAACCTATTTCAAGAAACTTTTATATGCCTTTTCTTCGAGTATTTTAAGGAACTTGAGAATTATACCCAAACTGAATTATTAATAAACTTCCTCGACCTCTTTGGGGCGGCCACAGATGGTGAATGTAACTCATGCAGATTTATTAATCAGTTGCTATAGTAGCATGCCTTTCTAAATGGAGAATTCTTAATAAGAAACTCGAACCCCTTTAATAACTGAATTTACATAATAATTGTATTAAATCAAATTCATTATTCAACCTGTCCGAATTACGATGATAAGGAAAACATATAGATTTTCATTATAATAAAACATTTCCATAATTAATAATACCATTACTTTTGTTTATTTATTTTATTTCAATGTATTGTGATTAAATGCGTTTTTCTTTTATCTTTTAATTTTTGTTAATTATAGGAAACCGGCCAAGTAGCGCACTACGCACGTTTATTACTTGTTTCTTATTTTGATTTGTTAATTATCAAACTAAAATGTATGCTTTAATTCAAAGTACTATAAAATTTCATCAATAATCATAAATTTATATAAATAATAAAAGAGCTCCATCGCATTTCATACAATTTCAGTTTTAATTTTAATTTTAATTTTAATTTGAGGTATTTGAAATTTTTTTTTAATAGGATGAAAACCAAACGGAATCAGATAACCTAATTTTCATTTTTAGTCTTTGTAGACGTTAAATACATTGGTCTTAAATTCTTTCTTGTCTACAGGCTCTTAAAATCCTTTATTAAGGTATTCCATTAAAACGGTTCATCCGTCGATGCCGGACCTCACCAGCAATAGGATTAAAATCTGTTGAGAATCATATTTTAAAATGCTTAGAAAATCATCACATAGATTCCACTACACATGACTCAGTCATTTAGAAACTGAAATTATTTTGCGCGTTACGTTAGTTTACGAGCAAACGTTAGTTTGCTCAAGAGTCGTAAACTTTCGCCAGCATGTGTCTTCGATTTTTAAAATATTTTTAAGCTAAAATAAGCAATGATACTCGAGTTATTTTTTGAATTATTATTGGCATCAATGACATATTTCGGGCCACCAGTTTCCGGTTCTGTAATGGGAAATTGCTAAATGATGACCATAATTTCTCTACTCACTTTAGGACGAATTCTAGCTAGTTTCTATGTATCTAATGAGCAGGTAGAGAGAAACTGTGTAGAGAATGGTTTACCCATATTGGAATTTTGGCACAGAAACGGAATAGTGGAATCCATGCCTATAAATGGCCATGTATCAGTGCTTCCGCTTCGCCATTCAGATAACAGTGGCATACCCACCGGATGCGTATTGGTGAATAATTCGGAATTTTCGAAAATATCCTGAGGTTATGAGCTAGAGAGCTCTACGCTCACTATTATTGAAATTCGAAAGATTTAAGCTACATTATGTTTAGCGTTCAATCATTTCTTTGAAATACTTTCACCAGGCCAATTACGATTCTTTTATATATATTTTTATCACAAATTTCATTTTGACTTGTTCCTTTGCATCTTAAAATGTAGGGCCAAATTATAGGGCCATTCATAAATTACGTAAAGTCTTTGTCTGGGGAAGGGGGTGGGGCTCGAAACGATTTCTTACGTAAGATACTTTCAAGTTAAATAGATTTGATTGTAAACAGCTGTTTGTCAGCGCAAACTAGTACTTACATAGTACCTTTATAATGTATTAAATGTAAAAATTATGTTAATGATAATTTAAATTCATTTTTAAAAAATTAGAAAACTGAATAAGCTTACACAATAAAATGTGTTAATAACAATCAGTATTTAGTTTTACAGACGTAAAATTTTATAATTATTATAATTATTTTTAAAAAATTACAAGTTTTCTGACCTAATGTTCTAAAAGTATTAAAAAATTTTTAATTCTATAAATAAATTTAATACCTTTTTATTTAGTCTTTAGTTTATAAATGATTAAAATTCCTATTTATTTATAAAAGGCTTCACAATGATCTAGTTTGGTTAACAATTCAAATCCTTTGCTTAAAATTAGTTTATTTGACTTGGAAAGTTCAACAATTTAATTCTAATTCTTTCTTCCCTTTTGGTTTGAAAATTCATTTTTTTGTGTTTAAATTACAACTTTTTTTTAGTTCAAACTGCAATTGTAATTTTTTTCATTTCTTTTTCAATTCATTTGTTTCAATTAGAAATTACCTTTTTTTAAATGTACATTTTCAGGTTCATAATTCACTTTTTTGTATATAAGTAGAATATCCGGCATAAAAATTCAACATATTTTCACCAAATTCATGTATTTTGTTTGAAAGAGTACTTTACTAAAAACTTATTTTTTTAGTTGATTAGTTTTTCAGTTGAAAATGTAACTGTTTTGTTAATAATTCATTTTTTTGTTGGTCAAAAATTCCTTTTTTTCACTGAAAATTTATCTTTTTTATGATTGAAAATTAATTTATTTGGTTAAAATTTCTACTTTTCTGGTAGACAATTAAATCCTTTTTATGAAAATTAAACCGTTTGATTGAAAATTGACATACTGTGTCAAAAATTCATCTATTTTGGTGTTAAATAAATTATCTGATAAAAAACGCAACTCTTTGGTTGAAAATTAATCTGATTTAGTTGATGATTGAAATATTTGTTCGAAAATTCGCATTTTTTGGTTAAATTAAAAGTTTTCTGAGATAAAGGTAAAACCTTTTTTAATTTTATTCGTTGGTTGAAAGTTGTCTTAAAAATTAATTTTCTTGGTTATATATTCGTAATTATAGTTGATAATCCATCTCTTTATTTGAAAATTAAACTACTTTGTTGAAATTTTGTTTTTTACTTTGAAATTAATCAATTTTCTTAGTTGAAATTTTAACCTTTTTGTTTGAAAATTCAACTATTGCGTTAAAAATTATCTTTTTTTGTTGAAAATTTAATTGTTTTGTGGGCGAATAGCCTTTTTGTCTAGAACATTCATCATTTTGGTAGAAAATTCAACTATTGGTTGCAAAATTTTAACTGTTTTGTACAAAAGATCTTTTCTTTTTGTTCAAAAATTTAACATTTGTCTCTTTTGTAGAACTTCCATATTTTTTCGTAAAATTTCAACTGGCCTGTTGAAAATGAATCCCTTATTCTAGGATTTAATTACTTTTTGATACCTGCTTTTTATTTAATTAAGTTGTGTTTCACTTCAAATGAATATTAAATGAAAATATCAACTATCACATTTTGTTTTTGAGAATTGATTTTTTTGTATTGAAAATTAAACTACTTTTTTCATGTATAAGAATCAGTAAGATTTCACAATCACACCCCATTGGCTCAAAATTTTAGAAATTAATCTTACTTAATTTATATGCGGCCCCTTATACAAAGGTGATGTTCTTTATTGTATTCTTAAAGGGGTCCATAGGTAAATTCTTAAAAAAATAAAGTCAAAATTCATGAGTAGACTTACAGTGGCATGGAAAACGGTTTAATGCACAATTTAGATGAATATCTATTCACTTTATGAACAATAAAAATGATTAATAAAAGTTAAAAAAAATATAAAAATCAGATTTGTTTAGACATCTGAAAGCTGATTAGTTCCATTGACTCGCTTTTCTAACGTAATTTCTATAAATTTGAAAGAAGCCGAAGTATTAAGTCTTTCGTTAGCGTGGCTGCCGTTGAAAAAAACCAAATATGAGAAAAAGCGGTTTCAAGTTTTGGGAGGTTAAGAATGTCATCACTTAATGAAATTTAAATTTACCTTCATTTTCAATAATTTTCATGATTTTTAAATGGGGCTAGGCTCAGAGATCTTGTAAAGGAATGTGAAATAATATAGTGCAAGAAAAAATCAAAACATTTGACCTATCTACCCCCTTAAAAAAACATATCTTTCTAGGTGGCTAAAACTTGTAACTTAATCTAGACTTCTACTAATTTTTTCGTCACAATATAGCCGAAAATAATTTTATGACAAATTATACAAAATGTTTTAAAGTTTATATTTTAAAAATGACTGTTAAAAGCTTTATCAAAATTACAATCATCAATTTCAGATATCGATAAAAAGACAGATGTGGATGATTTGTCCTGACTTAACTTACATTTTCACGCTGGATTTGGCTTGTTCTTTTTCCAAGCCCTGCCAGAAAGCCAGTAATTGTAGCTTACAAAAAAATGTTGATGGAAATGAACAAATTTTCAAGGGGTAGGTCTTTTTACAAAGTCATTAATGTTTTCCCAAATGGCTTCTGATGGATTCCGCTTTAAACAGATTTGAATCAGGGCTTCATGTCCTGTATGATCTTGCGGATTAGTTTGTGAATGATGATCATTAGAGGTCCATCGTTAAATAGTTGAAGGTTAGTGTGCTTTCTTGAATATCGTTCCTATTATGTACGAGACACTCTTGTACAAATTGTGGTGGATAATTATTTTGGAAATTTTGATAACTTAGTTGAAAATTAGGATATCTAGATGATTCAAACTTTGGTTTCGGTTTTTAGGATTAATCTTAAAAGCCATAAAGTTTAAATGTGGAAATTGAAACTTTAAAGAATTTCAAGTTAAAGTAGGAAATATTTTTGCTTATTTGAAATTTTAATCTCAGATTTATATTTAAATTTCTGTCCACCAATTATGCCAAAAAACGAATTAAAAGATGTGCAACAACCAATTTTAATAACCTCTGCTATAGTATAATAAAAAAATTGATTGAAAAGGGAATATAATAAACACCATATTTTAAATAATCATTTCGCACAATATTTTCCTAGCTGAATTTAATGTAGCAGAATTCTCTCCATAAATCTAATTCATTTACATTTGATTGAAACAACAGGTTCAGTTGAACTATTTATTTTTCAGATGGATGCCTGACTGCTTACTTCTAAAAATTAGGAAAGATTAATTAATTGTAAATGTCTGTTAGACCGATAGTGAAACTTGGATATCTCACACAAATATTTAAAGATGACTGAGAACTTCATAAAACGCCTAGAAAACGTATAAACGGATAGCGCAACTATAATAATAAAATGATTTGGTTGAATCAACAAAAGTTTTACTAATGCATGCGAATTTCTGGAAAAACATCTAACAACGTATCAATAAAAATATTATCCAAAGTCAGTTTCATCAGTTCCTGAAAGAAAAATGAGGTTCCTTTTTGATGCTCCAGTCGACATCTTCATTATTTTTTTAAATTATATGGGTAAGTATAATATTTAAACACTGAAAAATATTTCGGGGGCGTTAATTTTATGATGGATTTTTTACTTGTGATAATTTCATAGAAGACTTTTAAATGTGTTACATTATTCATCTCATTAATATAAATTAACGTATAAAAATTTATTCGTATCTGAAGCACATTACATACACCCTAGTGTTCGCTTGTCAACTTTTAGTGTTAGACATGTTGCTAATCGAGAGTGATAAACAGCCATTTGATCTAATCTTAAATACATTTTAGAAATTGTGAATTCATAAATATCTTTTGTTTTTCAACAGAAATGGCATCTAGTATGCATTCTAGCCAAAACAAGCAGAAGATTTTTATATATACGAGTAAAACCCAAATCGAATATTTTAATGACGCTTCTGGACGTTACGAAGTAGAGGGTTCAGGAGGGCATCCTGAAACTCCACAATCATCAGGATCTGCAGCTGAGCAGGTGCCTGAACAGCATTATAGTCAAGAAGTAGGACATTTTCATCAACAGCCTTCATCAATAGATGCAGCTGAGCAGGTACTTCCACAGACTCGAAGAAGAAGGAAGATTATTATAAATGATAAACCTGCACAATTGCCGGATCCTTCAAAATTTGATCTCAAATATGTCTATGATCAAGAAGGAATATTCCGCAAACATTTTCCTAATGATCCTAAAGAACCTTCTGGATCTGGCAAAAAGAATAATAATAAGTAGAAAGCAGAACAATAATTTTAGCTATGTGCTTTTTACGTCATACTCATTACTGTTGTAGAGGACCTTTTAATTCAAACATTTATCTTTGAAAATTATGTTTTATATGGGATACTTTTGGAAATACATACAATTGAAAATATTATTATTATAGTATTGAAAATATTGTGTTTATGTTATTTCCTTTCCAATCAAGTTGTTTTCTTATAATTTTTCAGATGTTATCTTTCAATCCTTTTTTATCATACTTGACATATATTCTGAATTTCAATCATTTAAAATTTAAGTAATTCAGTTAATTAAACATATCTTTATTGAATTCAGATTACCTCACTGCCTGTTTTGACATAAATAAAATAAAGAATTACATTCTTAGTCGAGAAAGCTGAAAATTTTATAACATGTATTATTTTTTTTCTCAAACTTTTACTCGGGGAACCCGGTTTTTCGTCATATCCACGGACCAAGTCAAGTTCCTGATGAGATAAGGCTGTTATAACTTAATTTAATACGATGTTTGAAATATCTTGCGATGCTGTTGTAGGTGTTGTATGTTACGAGTATTGAGAACCTTTATTCCATGTCAATTTAATAGGAAACTTCATCGTACCGAAACCATAACGTACCAAAATGAAATTTTTCGTGTTGATTTTAATATGTTCAATTTCTAAATATTTAAAAAAATGACTAATAAAATTTTTGTTTTAAGTCAAGGGTCATCCATATATGACGCAACACTTTTTTGTTGATTTATTCACCTCCCTTCCTTCTTGCAACGCTACCGCAACAATAGGCAATAGAACCCCCTTGATATTGCATCAATTTCGGTTATCTGATTTTTTTACTATAAATACAATGTTTGCTATGTGTTTAAAAATGATTATCAATTTTCCAGGTGCACAGTTTTCAATAACAAATTATACAAAGTTATATTTTAGAAAAATAATTTTTAATCGAGTTAAATGTTTTTGAAATATCAACAGAAATATTATATTTTTTAGATTTAATTAATAGTATACTTATTTCAATTTAATAAAATCTTCAACGTAATCCTTTGCCGTTTCGTTTATAAAATTATGTTATATGGTAATTTTTTTACTGTATTAAAGTATCCTAAGAACCATGTTAAATGATAATTTCAAGTAAAAAAAATAATGGTTTTTTTCTTTCGATGGACCAGAAAAAATTGTATGAAAAATACATTTTAAGAATTGTAAATAAGTATCCCATTAACTGAGTGCAACCAAACGTAATTGTTTTTTTTTATTTAAAAAAATTCTAACATGATCAAACATTATCTTTTCTGAAATATGATTATACATTAATATTTTTTATTGAATATTATACACATAACATTTATAAATAAGAAATATGCCAAATTTAGGAATTAGGATTTCGAATCATAAATCCAGACAATTTAAATAATTTATAAATTGAAACAATTCTAAATTAAACATTGCCAAATGCAAGCGATGTAAAAAAAATCAACTTGTAAGCATAAATATAAAAAACTTATCAAATGAAACAATGCGAGTTAATTCTCTGTAATTTAGTAATCTGTAAAATTTTATTTTATCATTTTTTCCTGTTCTATTTAAATAAATATGATTACTTATTTGAGACACAAAAATAACAGAAATATTTCCATTTTTGTTCCAGGTGAGCCTTCATTTCGTGAATTTTTACTAAAACCGCCTGTGAGTATAAAAGGTGAATGCAGAACTGACTTTATAGGTGTTTTTCAGAAAAGATCTATTGTTCAATTTATTTATATTTATTTCAAGTATCAAAGAGCTATTTTCATCATAATTTACAGAGTTTGATGATAGATTTAATGCTTTCACGATGATTCATTATGACAAAAGAGATACTTCGGGTTTCACTCGTTTCACTTGATTGGCCAATCAGGTGCATCCTGTCTCTATGATGGGGCGCTCTAGCCAATCACAGGCATCGTCGAGAGTATACACAAGAACAACATAACCTGATACCTTAGTTTCAGGTCAGCCCTGAAGAAGTGAACTGCAATGTTCAAGAAACGTCGGCAAAATTCTTAGTTTTGTAGAAGAGTGAAACCCGAAGTATCTTTACAGAGTTTGTTTAAACGCACTTTCTCATTTAATTTGGATTTAAAAAATTCTAAACATGACACCTTGTAAATTTAGAAAGTATCAAAATTAAAGTTTCAATATTTCAAATAATTCAAATTTTAGACAAAAGTTATATTGATATTCGATAACAAATTGATTTTATCCACAAAGTATTAAATAAAACGAAAATGATTAATCAATCAAAAGTATTCAAACCAAATTGAGATAAAAATGTTATGCTGGCATTGTGATTCGTGTATCATACAGAAATAAGAATTTTGTTCTTAAAATTTATTGTTGATAATTCCAAAGACGTTTTGTAATTTAAAAAAGATGGCAAATCATTATGCATAAAGATTTATAGAATCTGGTCAATTATGAGTATGTAGCTCCAGCGGAAAGATATATTTCTAAATTAGAAAGAAGCATTGCCCAGAAAAACGTCGATCCTCAAAAGTACGCTAAAATCGGTGTAGTTTTGAGTTGTAACAAAAGTTAGCTTCGCAGACTCATTTTCAGAATCTAGAGGAAATTCACCATATTGAGACTATTTCCTTTTCATTTCGAGTACAGTCGTATGTTGGGCTGAATAATTATCATCCACTTGTCAATAATTTTTTTTTTCGTTATTTATTATTTCGTTATTTATTATTTCACAGTGCTTATTAGTCACATAAAGTAAAATATGTATACTTAGTGTTTTGCAAGTCTTAAGTTAATCATGACCGACTTGATATACAAACTTAAGACGTGATATAATCTCCAAGTCATGACCGACTGCATGAACATTGAAGCCTAAGCGCTCGCAGAAATTCTCATTAGAGAATGTACAATATTATGATTTTACATACACGACCTTTAATTAAAGCATCAGCTCTGTTTTATAATGACAAGTTATCAAGTGTATTGATAAACTCTTAGGTGTTTTTAAGAATTTACGGTTATGCATGGGATTGCTCAACATAACTGAATATGCAATGAAAATTGGAGAACAATTTTTTGGTTCATCCTAATGTATATACGATCGAAATTGTATTCAATTGATTTCAATGGAATTGATTTTTTCAGGGTATCAATACTTGATTATTTTTCTTTTACGATAAACGATCCAATGGGAACACTTTAACATAACCTTACCTTTTTAAAGGTTGTACGATTTCCTCAATACGTCATGATTTTTGTTTTTTTATATCCAATTAGGTGGAAAACTCCAAACATAACATAATTTCTAAAAACCTTGTGAGCATTCCTCAATACATAATGATTTTTTTCCTATAGCTAATTCCGTGGAACAACACAAACATAACCTTAAATTCTAAGAATTTCTGAAGTCAAAATAAGAATTAAAATAAACCCTGTAAAAAGGAGAGCATTGAAGTAGATTATATGGCATTGACAAAATTTTACACTTTAAACCTATGGATCTAAACAAATTCCGTTTTTGTCTGAATGCGCTTCTTGTTATTCAAAAGTTTTCGTTTAAATCATTTTGAATCCCCAAAAAATATGCCACTAAAGTGCCTTCTTTTTAATGCCATTAATTAAATGCAATTCAATGCAGTTGAATGACCTTGTCAGATTAATGCCATGCAATGCCTTCAGGGATCGAAGGTACAGAAAGGAACCATGGCCGTTGAATTAATAAATAAGACAAATGCCATTTAATGCTTTTCCGACCGAATGTATTGAATACAATCAATGCATTCGAATGCCCTTAAATGACCATTCGGACAAGAACGGAATTTGTTTAGATTTATAGGCATTAAAGTGTACACTTTTTTCAATGCCATATAATCCACTTCAATGAACGAAGATCGGGAATGTGCAGGTTGGAACATACAAACTCCCATCTAATAATACACTTCTGAAGGCTGGTGACCTTCTCAGTATAAAACACCTACCTTTACTCTCTCGATTCCAGTTCTTTTCCAAAACTTCCCATCCATTATCCGAAGTTTGATAGGACTGACGTTTTAACTACACCATTAACCCTACGACGAGCAACTTCTTGATTTGGACACGATTTCGACGCGCAAGATAAAAAAATAAAATAAATTTCTGACATAAGGGTGGAGGTTAGGCGCACACTTTAAACAATGAATAAAGCAAACAATAAAATAGCATCGAAATCGACTGAAACTTTGACTGACGGAAGATATGCACCCGGCAAAAAGGATAGGTTTCAGGCGATGAATGGAACTAGATGCTTGGAATGCTAGATGGGTGAATGATCTTAAGGTAAAATAATTACGCGAAACTACGGACGTAAGGAAGCTATTATATTTTATGTGTAGCTGAAATAAAGAAAAAGAAAAGGCGATATTAGGAGCATAGAAAATGGGGTGTTGGAAGGCGGACTTGAAATATGGGCAGTAATAGATAGTGAATCACATGGTAGCCAAAGAATCGGATTGATTACACGGAGAAAAATGGATTCCCAAACTTAACATCTAGATTTTCAGGATTAACAAATTTTATGTTTAACTATAGGACAAAAATCTAGATTTTTACAGTTAATATCTTTAGATATTAAAAAGTGAAATATCCCGGTAAGAAGGCTTGCATTAAAAAGTATTGAAAAATTTCATTTGTCCAGTGGTAACGTGAGAAATGTTCAATTATTCTGGATGCCGTTTTTGTCCTCCCGTTTTGAATGTCCACAACAGTTGAATTTATCTCTTAAATTGAATCCCTTTCTGTACCTAGCGCCGACAATATTTTTCTGAATACCACAAAGCAACCAGGAAATACGAAAATTTTAATCCCTTTTAATTTACCAAATTTCGCTACTTTTATTTACTGTTTTTTGAATAATAATGAGGTAAAAAGTTTTTTTAAACATAGCATCGGTCATTTTACGATGTCATGATTAATTTTCACACAGA
>JAWWLR010000054.1:30198154-30208182 GCA_035041075.1 Acraspis erinacei
TATATAAACTATTTTCACTGTAAGCCAGAGTTCAAATGATATCCAAATATTAGAAAGATTATCACTGATTTAAGAGGTTCCACAGATTTCGTATGACTATAAAAGACTTCAAGAGTTTAAAGAAATTACCTAGTACAATTTAGAAATATGTCAAAATCATTCGCAAGATTGTAAACTATTTCAAGAGATACATCAGATTTAAAGGGAGTTAAAAATATTTCTTGGAATTAAGAATTATTTTAGGGTATTTTAAAGGGTCTCAAAATATTATAAGAGATTTCAACAATTTACGGGATTTCAAAAGATTTTCAAGTACAGACGGAAAAACGTCTTACAGGATTTTTTGTTTCAAGTAGTGCTGTGAGCATCAACTAATTAATCATTTAATATATTCCAAACAAAAACGGTTACGTTAACCAAATGTTATTCAAGTAATTTGATCTACAACAGCTAAAACAGATAAATGATTAACAAAAAGTCAATTATAGGAGTTTCTACACCTTGTAGTTTCTACTACTGTTTCTACACCTGAAGTGCGGAAATGATCCGATTCGCGGTAGAGAAATGTTTAATCATCTCCGCATTTCACGTGATTAAAATGTTCACTTAGAATTTCTTCTGATTTTTTATATCTTTTAGCTGTTTCTTCTTAATTTATTCGATTAAACTTTGACTTATGGAAACGTTTTTGTTTATTTGGAATTTCTTAAACATGCCTATTTAAATTATAACACTAATTCAATGTGAAGGCATCATAAAACCAAAAAATCTCCTTGACAGTCAAAATAGAAAATTGACATTCTGAAGATATAGGAAATTTATGTTAAATAGAAACCCTTTTCTTTGTATGAGGAATTTGAATTTCAAAGATATTTCGAATATTATAAAAGAGTTTAAAAATTTTCCAGGGATTTTAATGGGTTTTTAAATATTTAAGAGATTTAAAAAATGTCATGGAATCTAAAAAAATTGTAAGAAATTTTTTAATTTTTCCAGGATTTCAAGGAATTCCCAGGAACCTCATTCGTTTTAGAAAGTTCTTAAGAGATTTAATGAAAGGTGTCCAATAGACTTTAGGAATGTTTAACTCCTCGACTCTATATTTGCTGGACGTATGTGATATGAAATATTACATCATAAAAAAAAACGAAAATAAATAATGATACAATGTGTATGATGGTATAAAAAGTAATAGGAAGAACCAAAACAGGTTGCAATTAGCATATTAAAAAAACAAGTAGAAAATGGAAACTTTAAGTAAGATATTCTTTGTCCACCACTCCCCCTGTAAGGATTCCTAAGAGCCCCCCCCCCCGTACACACAGCATGACCACACATAATAATAATTTGACTTCTCTGTTTACTTACAATTTAAGTATTCTTTCAAGGGTAAAATAAAAAACTATTGTAGCTTAATTTAAAGTTCTTCAACTCCAGACTTTTGTCATTACAATTCCTTTTAACCTGCGAGTTCATTTACTTTATTATTTAATCCCTTTATTTGAAAGCTTTTGAATTGAAATACCTTTTAAGAACGAGTTTTCTCTTAATTAAATTATTTACAAATTCCCAAGATGTCAAATTTGATTCTTTCAGAATGCAAAGCATTTCTAATTCGTTTTAATTTATTCTAAATACTGTATTACATTAATATTTCCAATCCAATTTTTTCATAAAATTTCAACTCTAGAATTTTAAAGTATTTTAAATCAACCTTTAAATCTTAATTATGAAAATTCTACAAATATTTGGAAATTTGGGGTAAGAGGAAGGGAAAAGAAAAAATTGTCTGTTCTAAAAGGATTTTTGAATAAAAAAGATAAATGGGTGGAAATTTATAAAAATTGTTACTTTCATTAAAAAGGGATTAGGAAAAATGAGAGGAATAAAAACCAGTATATGATCCCTGTTCCGTATGTTTTAAACTTTACTACTATATGTGCCTTCAATCCAATTAGCATTAAATATTCCGCTTTGTCTCACAACGTGTATAATTTTCCCTTGAATATCTCATTTCACGATGTTTTACATTTGTAATAAAACCAAATAATTTTTCCAGAATTTAATCCCTGAGATGTAAAGTACTAAAGAAAATTCAAACCATAAAATTTATTCTGCATTCATTTTAACGCTGGAATAATAATTCAAATATAAACGGAACCTTGTTTTCAAAAGATCCATCAGCTCGTTTACTTCCAATTGAAAAGCATGTCGATGTTGATGAATTCAGTTTTTAAAGAGCTGCCATGTTAAAAAATTTGTAGGAAAATAATCCAGTACAAATAATAAAAGAGCTGAAACGTTTTGTAAATTAAGATTCATTTATTTCTGGAATCTTTACAAAAGACGCATGCAAAATTCGATACATTTTAAATTAATGATTTAGTATGTAACCTTTTTTAATTCGAAGTTTTGCAAAAGGTGCTTTTAACAGAAACTATTATGCGTTCTGAAGCCTAAAGTTATACAAATTTTGAAAAAGAAGGTTTATAATTTACGATTATACGTGTACTATATTTTCCCTATAATCATTATTAAATTAGCTTATGAAGTTGAGAATTTTTAATAATTAAAAAAATCTATTTTTTTACATCTTCTTCATAAAATATTTAATGGAAACAATTTCTTCATCGAAAGTTCCTATTATTACCTAATATTAAACATATTATACAAAAATAATTAGAGAATTACGAACGTTCATTTTCTCAAAAGAAAATGTCTATTTTGAGATCTAAAAGCAGATTTTGTTAAGAAATAAATGAAAATCACAAATTAAATTGAACATTTGTAAATAAATTTTAAGTTAGCACTGAATTTTATAGTATTCGCATCCCGAGAAGGTGTTAGATTTGTGTAAAATTTGACCCCCCCGGTTATTGTCAAATGTCCACGTTTTGAGACCCCCTGAACCAATAAAACAGGTTTTTATGAATGTGACGAATCTGTATATCTGTCTGTCTGTGACCAAAATAGATATCGAAAGAATTCACAGATTGGATTGGCCTTTGTTACACTCTTTTAGTGTCCGAAACTAAGGGTCAAGTTCGTTAGCCAGCCATATTGGATCAAAATTCGAAAAGCGAGTACTTTTTTTTTATATTTCAAATGTGACGAATCGAACAATTTCAAGTCATTCTAAGGCCAATCGGCTTTTGAGCAACAATGAATGCGAGAATTTCCAGAAATTTCGTTATACCTCTTTTTGAGACAGAAAATTAGAAATCTCGAAAGATCTTTAATTTTCTGGAACAAAAATAAAAAAGTTTTTAAATAAACAAAGATGTTAGAAAATAACAAATTTTACTTTTTTCGTAATCTATATTATATGTCTATGTCTTAGGAATTTTTATGTCTTTTTAGTTTTAATTTATTTAGGAGAATAACTCATTCTTATGGAGCTCATAAATTGGAAATAAATGTAAGCAATTTTCGGGCGCTGAAAATACTTATATATAATACCAAGATTAGCGTAGCAATAATTGAATCATATTATAGGAGCTTTTGATAGATTAGAACCCATTCATTTTAGAAGATACACAGAAAGTTTTCCCATTATTTTCACATTTTTGAATTAATTTAATGGAGAAAAAAGTACTTTTTCAAATATCTACGAGTGCAAAAAAATATATCTTTGATCACTAAAGATTATAATCATCAAAATTGAAAAGACTTCATAACTGGTATAGTAAAATTTAAAAAATTTACAATAAACTATTAGGTTAAATACGGAGCCGGCTTTAGGTTGCAGCCCGCCCTAGGTTACCCTAAAAGTGGCCGCCTTTTCCAGCTCTCCGCAACCCCATCAATAAGCCCTAACTTTAAAAACCGCTCGTCTATCTCTCTTCAGTCCTTAAAATATCACCCTAAATTTCAAATCTCACTATCTAGCTCTCCTCAGCCTCAAAAATCACTTCTGCATAGCCCATACCAGCCCCGAAAATCACATCTAAGTGTGAAATCCCCTTATCAAACTCTTTCCAGCTCCAGAAATCAGCTTTAATTAATCACTCCCCGTTCCCAACTCTTCAAATCAGCGTGTATATGCTGCTAAAAAAGCGAAATTTAACTGTTGATCACTGAAATATCACTGATTAACAGCTAAATTTCGCTGATTTACCAGCGTATATACGCTGATTTGAATCATTGGTATACTTATCGCTGATTCAGATTTAGAGAGTACTTATCCAGCTCTCCTGAGCCCCAAGAAGTACTGAAAAGAGTATAATTCCCCTTTTCAGCTCTCATCGGCAAAAAAATCAATCCTAAGTGTTAAATCCCTCTGCACAGCCCTCCCCAGACCTAAAAATTACTCCTAAGTGTCAAATCTCCCAGTTCAGCTGTCGCCAGCCTTAAAAATTAACACTGACCAGCTCCGTTCAGCGCTGAAATTTACCTCTAAATATAAAATATCCTTAGGGGCCCTTCAAAAAACACGTAACGTTTTTTTTTTGAAAATGTCGACCCAAGAAATCAACCCTAAGTATCAAATCTCCCTGTCCAACTCTTATCAGCCTATACAATCACCCCTATCCAGCTCTTTCCAGCACTAAAATCACCCCTTAGTATGAAATTTTCTTATCCATCACTCCCCAGCCCCAAAAAACATCCCTAAGTGTAAAATCCCAAAACACAGCTCGCCCCAGCCCGAATAATAATAATAATAATAATAATAATTGTATAATCCCCATGTCCAGCTTTTTAACAGACGTGTTCCGTATTAATAAAAAAATGTCAAGCAGCGGTATTGCTATTAGAAATTACCCTCGCTAAGCAAGGGCCTTTTTGGGTGCTAGCTTAAACGCGGAACTGCGTAAATAACATATTTGTATAGTGTATAAACTTTATAGGTTAATTGAAATATTTACTTTTTAGTTTCAATCAAATGCATAAAAACCTCTATTTTTTCATAGTCGTGTATTGCAAATATTTAAGTTTATTTCGATTATATTGCTGTCCTTCATATATACTCTATGAGTCATCACAACAGTATCGACCCAAGGATACAACGAGTAGATATCTCAACCGGAAAAAATCAGTTTCGAGATCAAACACAGACAGGTGACTTCGTTTTAAAAATGAGTACCATATCATTTCAGTTGTACATGGACTAAAAATATTGACGCTGAAGAAGCATATCATAAAAGATTAGATTTCCAACTTTAAAAATTTATTGAAAAAATATTGTAATGAACAACCAGACGCCATTAAATTAAAGATCGAAAAATTAAAATCTACTTCTAAGTCTACTTATCACGTTCAATAATAAATCCAATTATTATATAGGGATATTTTGCATATAGATCTCGTTCTCGAACGAGACGCTATTCGAGATGAATATTTGGCCGTTCAGCTAGACGAAGAATATCTTCTTATTACAGCTCGAGGTTCCGATAAAACGATAGACAACAATGATAGAGCATTGATCAGAGCCAACAATAATAATATAACAAAGCGCAGAGTTAAATTAGCACAGGATAATAGGCGGTAACATTGCCTCTCCATCAGTCATACGTTTAAATTTACGTTAAGTCAAATGTCATTTTTCGGATTTACAGTCAGAAATCGTAAAGTTTTAAAAAATAGAAGAAGGTTTTGAACTTTGAGGCAGACATCACAATTTACGTATTAACTGGCGAAATCGAAAAAATGTATTGGCAATTAAAATTTTGAAAAGTAGATGGTAGAACAAGGAATTCGAGTTCGCGATGACATAATAAAACTTTTAAACTTCAGTGGTTTAATTATACGGCAATGAACTTCTAATGAAGAGCTACTCTTACCAGTGATTCCAGAGAATAACGTCAATCAACATCTTCACTTCAACAATGATTAAACATTAAAGACGTTAGGAGTTTCATGGAGTTCCATGAACGATTAGATATATTACTTTGCTACTTCTCCTGTAATAAATTCCAAAATCAGTAAACGGACAATAGTCCCTGAGATTTCCAAGATGCTCATGTAAAGACTATGGGAATTCAAGTTAAATTGGGATATTGGCTATCGATATCCAGTTGCATGAATTTTGTGATGCTAGCGAGAAGGAATATGGAGCCTGCGTCCACCTCAGATCGACAAACAACCAAGTTCACTCTGAGAGTAGACTACTTTTTGTCAAGTCCAAAAACAAGCATGTGAATTCATATTAGTATGACCGTCCTTTGGAGAGATTTGGCTATCGTATTTTTTGGATAAATACATCTCATCGCCAACAGACCTTTATAACTAGTCGGGTTTCAGAGATACAAGAGCAAACATATCCTCTTCGCTTGGAGACATATCGATCGGACGATAACCCAGTCGATGCTCTATCACGAGGGCAAATGCCTCCCACTCGGACTAAAATAGAAACCATTCTGCCAAGAAAATTATATTTAAAGTTAAAACGAAAAGTTGCATATTGTCTTCGCATAAAAGCTTAAGTTCATCAAACGTTTCTTAAAAGTACTAGAATTGATGAATTCTGAAAAGGCGATATTCCGCGCAACGGACATAAAGATCTTCATAAAAGAAATAGACGATCTAAGAAGTGGAAAAAGGGTCGACAATAATAAAAGCACGATCGCATCACTTGACGCATTTCTTGATCAATATGGGATCATTATAGTAGGAGTCAAAATAGAAATTTCTACTATTCGCTATTATCAACAACATCCGATGCCTTTGCCACGTTCAACCTCAAATCATGTTACAGACTTAATGATTCAGGACAAACAGTTGCGTAACAAACAGACCCACGGCCGGACAACATTGTATGCTTTGTGCCGACGAATTTGCCCCTTGATGATCGCAATCAAGTACGAAAAATCGTACGCAAATGCATGAGGTGCTTTCGTGCTAATCCTATTATAGCTGAATACAAAATGGGAAACTTACCGAAAATAATAATCATTGAAGTCCACCCGTTTTGTAATATTGAGGTGCATTATTGTGCATCATTTTTTATCAAAGAGATAAAGCATCGGAATGGGTCACGAGTTAAGGTTTATATCGCGTTCTTTATTTGTCTAGTTATCGAGGCAGTACACTCTGAGGTGGTAAGCGATGTGACTACCGAATGTTTATTGGCTGCTTCGTGTCTACTCGTAGTTAGCCGTGGTAAACCCTATCTCATTTATTCCGACAATGGTTCCAATGTTGTAGGCGCATGTTAATTGAATCAGAGAAGAATTAAAGAATTTAAAAAACTACACAAGCTAATACAATCCGCATCTCGCAACGGAAGAGTCAGTGAGTTCCTTAACGATCAAGGAAATGAATGGAAATTTATTCCCCCTTTGTCGCCCCATTTTGGAGGCACATAGGAACACTTAGTTATAAACTATACATAATGAACGTTTGAAGACTTTAATACATTTGCTATTAAAGTAGAAGCGATTTTAAACTCACTCCTGGTGACTTTTTATTAGGTGAATCCCACATTAACTTACCAGAGTTGGAGCTTAGTTCAGGATCAGGTCCTGCATCAGCGAAATGGCTGCACATTCAGAAGATGCGCCAAGATTTTCGGAAGCGGAGGTATCAAGAATATTTAAACGATTTAATTATTCGACAGAAATGGAGCCTCGGTGAACGCCAGTTAAAGGAGCTTTCAATTTTGAGCCTAAACGTGGACAATATACCATCAATGAAATGGCTACTGTTGCGCGTCACTGTACAATTGCCTGGTCAGATGGAGTTTTTTAAACATTCAGTGTGAAAATGGCCAACAATGAACTTGAAAGCAATTTCAGAAATTTGCGCCTTTGTCTATTAATACTGAAAATGTCAATGTGAGGCCTTGTGACTATAATGCAGTGTTTTCGAACCAAAATTTGTTTTTCTATCATGGAAAAATTGCATTCGGATTTTTCAATTCAGTGCTACAAAATATTTATATTTGTATAATTGCTATATGATAAATTTAAGTTGACCATAACTTCTCAACATGGGGACGATGGGATGTCGTGTATTTAAAATATTTAAGTTTATTTCGTAAATTGATATTTGTGTCCAATTATTGGGCCGTTATACAGAAAAATAATTTAATTTAGACGCTAAATTATATAATAGGTGTCATTAAGATTCAGAAAATTTGCAAAGTAAAAGTTTTGAAAGCGTCTTTTAATCAACTTAAACAAAATACAGAAACTGAACCTTATATAATTATATTAATTTTATCAAAACTTCCAAACGAAACTAAACCAGATAATCTCTAGGAAAATTTGATATTTATTTTACAGAAAACAATGACAACTCATTCGAATTTTTATTTAGAAATAGGTAGCCCTGTTTCCCCAGCGTGTTCAGCTTAACCCCGGCTAACGGAGAGAATTCTACAGATACCTATGCTTTGGTAAAAAATGCAAGGAAATTAAATGATTATAATGCCTATATGTTGAAAACGTTTAACAAGATGCATAAGCAAAACGAGAGTTCTCCGAGGATGCGAAATTATGAAAATTAAAAACTCTTAAGCAAATGAAAAAGTGTTGCGGAGAAATCTTCTTTTTTATGTGTTTGAAAACGAATGAATAATAAAAATCCTTTCAGAGGTGTTTTTTATATGTTCCGTTCTTTTAAAAGAGTATGCATTCAGCATCCACTTGTGCACTTAGAAACATCTTATCTCTTCATTCGCGTTCGTCTTGGTGGATGGCGTCGCTTATTCAGTGCCTCGTTAATTACACTTAGCCAGTTTCTGCACTTTGGGTTTCGCCTCAGCTCGTGGCTTGAAACATTCATGCATGTCTTATTACTGTTGCAAGAGTGGGTCTGTCATAATAACAATGGGTCCATTCTCCAGAAGGAGAAATATGAATTCTCGAGATGGAAGGTAAAGGAAGAGAAATACGATAAATGGAGGGAGAGCCTGTCTCTTGACACTTTTGGAAAGTGTAATTAGCCTGAGTGAACGAAACTTAACCTTCTCCTATAGGAACTCGTAACTCTCTAAATTTGTTTATGAAACAAACTTTTCTAATTTAGCCCAATTTCATATTTCTCTTTCATCCACAAATATCAATCTTCTCAGATTAGTTACTGAATTCTTTTCTAAAGGCTCCGAAGATTAAGAAACTTTGGGATTATGGACTAAATTTAATTTAATTTTCCTAGTTTTAGAATCTTTAGGCTATGTCTTATTCTTTACTTCAATAAATATTTTAATATTTTGTTACTTTTGAATGTCTATTCAATTATGCCTGAATTCAGTGAGGCGAAATTCAATCCAAAAAAAGATCCGGAGTGATCACTATTACGTTTTATTACGCATTATTAGACCATTATTACACATATATTATGGTGCATTTAAAGGGCAGAATTCAATAGAATGAACTAAGACATAGCAATAGTTCAATTTCATGGGAAGTGTCCTGGTAGAAATTGCCTCTTTATGCTTAAACAAAATATTAGCTCTTACGAGGCCGCAGCCAAACATTTTAGCTAGAAAAATCTAGGTTTTCCCTCTGCTGGCCCTCGGCAGGGTATTGGCTTGTGCTACTTGATCTAAATTATTTATATACTCACTTTTTAGCACTAAATTTTTTAATCAAACTAGATAAAAGACTTATTTGTAAAGATATATTTTAAAAACAATTTCTATCAAAAAAGGCGGGTTAACGAACTCTTCTTTTCTTTTAGAACCTTAAAAAAGTATGCCAAAGATCGATTTGATCCGTTCATTTTTTCGAGACGGACGGACGGCCGGGCGGCCGGACAGAGAGACGCCATCGTAAAAACTTGATTTTCGGATTCAGGGGGTCTCGAAGCGTGGAGATCCTTTAAAGTCTGACAATTCTAATACAATTCTAATACTTTCTTAATCATAAATGATGCGAATGTAAAAAGTACATTAGTGTTATTATGCTTAATTATACATAAATTTTAAAAAATACCGAGATGCAAACTTTTACAATTTTCATTTTTTCTGAAAAAATTTTAAACATTTGGTGCCCTAAAAATTTGAAAATAATTGTTCTTAAATATTGATTTAATTTCAAATCATTTAGGTACGTTTACAAATCATGCCTAACAAATCGGGTTTCAAG
>JAWWLR010000054.1:30324776-30338007 GCA_035041075.1 Acraspis erinacei
TTTTGTGAATTTGACAGTGTCGTTTATTTTATAATTCAGCCATTTTTTTTAGCGAATTTTATATTTCAGGAATTTTCTTTTTCGAATATTTTTTTCAGGAATGAAGACAGCCAAACAGATATATCGTTACAATAATTTTTTAAGAAAAGGATTTTTAACAAGTTTTTATGTTTCAAGAGGGTTTACAAATCAAATTGAATTTGTGTTTCTTAATTGAAAACCGCGTGCAAAACTGAATTATTAATTTTATATCACCTTGGTCGAAGTCTAACTGCACCAAAAATTGCACCACTTAAACACATGGGCAGTTGTAATTGTAAACCTTCTACCCATTTTACAGCAACCTCTCCAAGCATCGTCGTTGGCATTAAAAGCACGGCATGGAAAATATCATGAACTTCTCGGTATCTTTGCATAACGTAGGATAATTCGAAATCTTCAACAAATCGAACAGGTGGCCTTGAATCGGGTGAAACATCCTGTAAAAAATATTATGTCTATTCTTGAACTTAAATTACTTACAATTCAACTTTTTTTTAATGCTATAAATCTTATTGATCATTTATTTAATATTTGTTATGAATGCAGCTCTGAGCTTTTAGCAATTATAATGATTGTGTAGAAATACAAAATATACAAATATTAATAATTGTGAATTAATTTAGAGCGGATAAGATTTACTTTTTCAAAAGCAATCATCTTCTTTGAAGAGCGTATGAAAAATTTTAAATATAGAAGTTAGAAAATTCTGAGGAAATGTCTAACAAAATTTCGTTTACTTCCGAAACTAGCGAGTTTGAAATGGTTTTGAAATCCCTTTTTTTAAATTTAAAATTATTCTTTTTTGTACTATTTATTGAAGATTTTTGCAGAAAGTAGTTTGTATTAAATAATGAAAACCAACATTTATATCGAATTAGACAAAATTGTTTTCTAATATATAAAAGAGTATACCAGTTTTAAAAAAAAACTTGAAATTCCCAATTTATTTCCTAAATTTGGTTTTTAATTTTGTTTTCCTAGGAATCAAAAAATTTAAAACATGTACTAGGAATTTAAAAATAATTCAAGTATTTTTTTTAAAGAAATTTGTATTTTGAAATTAAATTTTAAACTTTAGGAATAGAATTCTATTTTACAAAGATTATTTAGAATGAAAATTGTAAGAAGTTCTTTTTAGTTATTTTAAGTGTTTTAAAAATATAATTGTAGAAATTGTAGGTAGTTGCACTGATAACAACAAAAAAACAGTTAAAATAGTGTGTATGAAATAATGGGATTTTGCAGTTTCAGTAATAAACTTTTCTGTTAAATTATTGGTTAAAAGAAATCTCAACTTTAAATGATTTTGGGCAAACATTTATATCTTACTTCAAATCAGAATCTAAGCAACAAAATTAAAAAGGAAATAAGTGACTAAATCAGAAATATTTTTGTACATTATAATTTTTTCTAACTTCTTTTTAATTCGTAAGAATTGCATATCATCTATAAAAATCACGCAAGGATAATAAAAAAATCTAACAATTAATTTTCTGCTTAAACCATAAAGAAAAATGTTTAAAGACATGTAATACGTAACCGATTCCTACTTTCACAAACATTTTTTTGAATTAAAATACTAAAACGGAAGCTTTTAGAACTTTTCGATTTGAATTTTTCAAATTAAATTCCACTCAAAAAAATTGTAAATGTTCAAAATTATTTAATATTAAGCCATTTTAAGTTAAGAAGATTCAAAATTGTGCGATACAACATTTATTTTTTAAAGAACACTTTTTGGATTAAAAGTTAAATTATTTTAATTTTAAGTGATTCTGAATTAAGAATTGTTAAGTCGCTACTTATGCATTGAAATTCAAAACTTTCACTTAAAACTTAAAAGTGGAACAATTCAAATTGACAATTTGACAGTTTAAATTATCAGTCTGAAATTTTAAATATTCAAGGATATTTCAAACAATTCAGTTTCAAATTATACCGTTTTTAATATTTGATTTACAATTGAACATTTTAAATAAACAGACAAATATTTCTAAATATTAAAAAAGGTTCTGTTTTTAATTAAAAATTGCAAAGTTAATAGAATTAGAATGGAATATTTTAGACTAAACCCAAATTTACTAGGGTTTCAAACTGAACAAAAGCGTTTAATTACGAACTTATTTAAAGTTATTTTTAAACTGAAAATGGTATATAAAGTTTCATTCAAAGTTTAAAACTTGTCTGATTACTAAGCCTTCTGACTTGAAAGAAGTTAATTTTTAACGTTAAAATCGGCAATTATTTTTAATACAAAATTCGCTTTCTTCTTGAATTCTCAACAGTTAAAAGTTTAAGAAAATTGAGTTATTAATTGTTACAAATCCAACTGTTAAAAATTCAAGAAAAAAGTGAATTTTGTTTAACTCTCAGTTTGAAAACGAAGACGCAAAATTGCAAATTTCTGAAGTAAAATATTATAGAATTGCGCATTTCAAACTGTATTATTTCAGAATTGAAAAATCTAACAATATTAAAAAGAAGTTGAAATCAAACTAATTTTCAATATGCACCACATCATGTGATTGACTAGATTTTTCTTTAAAAATTTGTGAAATTCCCGGTCGAAAAATATGAGAAATTAAATGAAAAACCCAACTGAATAATTTAATTCTCGCGGACGTGAGTTGTAGCGGAAAAAATGTCATTAATGTAAGAATCAGGTCAGTATTACATGGCCTTAGCGCTATCTAAAAAAATATCTTATCTTACATTGACTTCCAAAAAATCAGAGTAAGTCTTTCCAACAGTTCCATCTGGCAAATTTTTAAGAGCCAATAAATCAACAGTAGTTGAATGAATTCGAGGCCTCTGATCAAGAATTCGTTGTCCTTCCGGGGTAGCTTGCAATTTTCTCAAACAGTGAAGCAGTGCTTTTTCGCCAGTAGTTTCTCCAAGACAAGCTATCATATCACCTCGAAATGGATTCGCCAACGAAATTATAGCAGAGCCGGCTGCAAGAACCGACCGCTGCAATGGAGTCAAAGCCACATGATTTTTTGCAAAAAACTCCTTGTAGGCCTCTTGACTATAAAGTCTTCGGAACATGAAACTACCTGAAACCGATGAAGGAAAAAGTAACATTCGGCCAGTTGACTATAAACAAGATTTATTGTATTCAATTGTGTACATACGTAGAAATAAGGTTTCTCACTAACAAAATGTATCGTACAATTTTACAATTATCAAATGAAGCTACGAATTCATTTGCTCTAGTTAGCCATTTTTCTATAGCACGTCATCCTGGCAGCAATAACTTTGCTTTGGTACATGTAGCAGATATAAGAGTCTATTTGCATTCTAAATTCTCATTCATACACACGATTGAATTCAATCGAAAGATTTTAAATTTCAACTGAAAATATCTGCTAAATCAACAAGAAAAAATCAAAACATTTGAACAAATACTGCTCCTTTTTAAATAAAAACGACTACAAACGATAGACTCAAGTTGACCGCTTTAACGAACGAAAAAAATTTCAGGTCATTTCCTCGTTTTTTCCTCGATTCTCAAAAATTGCACACAATCAATGAAATTAAAACATTCGAAGTCTTGCAGCTATAACTTGTCTTACTTGAATTAATGAATACTGAACTGCAAATTAAAGCACACAAAGTCACAAAGTAGAACTCTTGAATTTTAAACTTTTAAAATTGAAAAGATTCAGATTGAGGTCAAAAAATATAAATCACGTCATCATTTTCAATGTTCGAAATTGAAAAATGAATCAATAAAATAAATTTTCCAAATTATAGCATTTGAAGAAATTTTATGGTAGAAAAATGATAAATTAAACGATCACATTTTTTAAACATAGCACTTTTCACTTTAGAAGTGAAATCATTTTAATTTTAAGCAGTTTCAAATAAATACTTGTTCAATTGTTATTTATACAATAAAATTTAGTTTTCTTTGATATATTTTTAAATATTCTTTTAAAATTATGTTTTGAATATAAAAAATCATTTTTAATTTTCCCAAGAATATCTAGACAATTTTTTTAAATATTTTAAAAACATAAAAAATCTTTAAATAGCTTTAAAACTTACTTGAAAATGATGAATAATCTGGAATTTGTTTTTAATTTTTTTAAACCTTTTTACATTAGAAGTTAACAATTCTTAATTCTAAGCAGGTTGAAATCAATAATTGTTCAATTATTTTTCATACAACAAAATTTGTTTTGATATATTTTTAAATATACTATTCAAATTATTTTTTTCAATCTAAAAAATAATTAAAATTATTCCCTTAAATGGCTTTAGAATTTTATTTCAAAATCATAAATAATTTAGAATCTGTTTTTTTTTTTATCTTTTCAAGTTTTAAATTATTTTGGAAATTTTTCCAAAACTTAAATTTCTTTCAAAATATTATAAAATAATTGTATTAAAATCTTCTAGATTCTCTTATGACAATTATGGAGATATTTTAAAATATTTTCTTTTAATTAATTTTTCAAAATAAAAAATCATTTTCAATTTTTGTAAGAATCTGAAGAAAATGTTTTTATTCTTCTCAAACCTTTCAGAATTCTTAAAAAAAAGTATAAATATTTATTTCTCAATTATTAAGTTTTCAATTTATATTTATACATCAAAATTCGACAATTTCACTTGCAAAGTACATTTCTTTTAAATAGAGCAATTGGAATCTTAAAGTTCGAAGTTTAAATTTATCTATTTAAAAATTTAACGATTCAAGGCTTTCTATTGCAAAAAGATCAGTTTCAAATTGTTTAGTTTTGAATATTTGACTTATAATTTCTGATTTTAAGTGACCCATTAGGTACTGTTAATAAAAAAATAATTGTTCTTTTTCTTAATTACAATTTTTTAAACTGAATGGATTAATAATAGAATATTTTATACTGAACAAATATTTGAATAGAATTTGAAATTTAATAAAAGCGTTAAATTATTAATCTATCAATTTCAATTCAATTTAAAATTAAAAATAGTTTATAAAGTTCCAATCGGAAGTTTTCATTTGCTTAACTATTGAAGCTTGAGAATTGAAACAGATTAATTTTTAACAGATTACATAATTTTGTTATCAAAATTTTTGAATTTTAAATACAATAAATTTTAATTTTTTAAGTCTTTAAAAATGCATTTAAAAAGTCATTCAATTAAAAATGCAGTCTTCAAAATTAATGTCTTAAATAGAAAAGTTTTTAAGTAGAAGATTTTAGAAATACACATTGTAAACTGAGTGATATAATTTAAAAGTTAACTATTGAACGTTACTTTGAAAAAATTTTGAAATCGAACTTATTATAAATTTGTAAATAATTCCTAAAAAAAGAAAAATTATTTTAAACTGCATTATATCATGTGTAAAATTCACGGTTATCAAAAAGAATAAAAAAAGTCATTTCCCGACTTAAAAAATCTTAAAATTATAATTTTAATTATAAAAAAATTATAATTATTATTATCTTTAAAATCGTTCGATTGAAATTCTAAATAGTAACATTATGTATATTTGTCTATAAAGTGAGATTTCTTACAATTGAGGATTCGCAAGGAGTGATCGTAAATTGATTTTTCGTTACCTAATATTGTTCAATTCTAATAAAAGTCAATTTCCAGAGGCATCTAAATTAATTAATCCACTTCTTAAGAGTATTAAAAATTCGGTAATTACAGAGTTTTAACATTTTTCTATGTACAATTATTTACAATTTATATAAATTGCATGAAAACATCGAGGAATCTTTCCCTTCATCAAATTTGTTAAATTCCTATTCGCTTTAAACTAAAGAAATTCAACCTATATAAATTATTACAATAATTACGCAACACTTAGAAATATTATGTACAAATATTTTCAAATTGAATCCTACGTACCCATTAAAACCCAAAATTTGGATTCTTCATTTAAGGAACATTTACGTGTAAAATAAATATTCAGTAAAGATAAAGGAAGCTTAAAATATGGCATCTTCTAGTATATTTCGGCGTAGCCTGTAAGATTTCTTCCTGAAAATATGCTGAGGAATTCTGCCAAAATTTCCCGGAAAGAGCGAAAATTGTTTGAATCCAAATTTTGTAGATTTCTATGTAATACGCCTTTTTGTATCTATTATTTTTTTTCTCATTAAAACAACCCAATATTTAAGAAGTGACTTTAAAGAGCTAGAAAAATGTTAGCAGGAATTACAAATAGTGACAATAAATTTCAAGAAAAATTATATCAAAATTAGAAAGTTGTTCCCTTTTGAACCTCTAACAGAATGATAAAATATTTACAACATTAAGGAGATAATTTTACATTATACTGTTTTGATGGAAAAAACTGCACCTTCTTGAAAAATATTGAAATTACAATAAAATATTAAAATATGCAAGAAATACTCGGGAAGGTTTGTTTGAATGAAAAAAAAATCGAACAAGAAGGATGCATTTCATAGAGATTTACAAATTTCTTTCAAATAATTTTGACGATCAAGAGAATATTTTTTGGTTTTTTTGTTCGTGTTTTCTGGGCAATTTTGCAAAATTCCTCCAAAAATTTTGTTGATTGACACCAAATTTTACACCATTTCTTTATACGAAAAAACGAAAGGAGTACGACCTCAGGGCCTTTCGTTTTCTGGAACTTGTATCATGCGCTTATGTCCGTTCCTAATATATATTTCGAAAGCACTAAGGGTTATCAAAGATAACTTTATGGCATTTCCTGAATGCAGATATGTAACTAGAACATACTTTAAAATCTATAGTAAGATAATTATAATGGCAAGCAGCTTAGACGCTCTATATTCCTGACTAGACAACTTATTTGTCTATCCAACCATTGGCATTTACAATGCAGTAATTTATTTATATAACCACAATATGTTCTATCATGAGATTTTCAATAAAATAAAAGCAATGCTTATTTCCGAGCAAATTGTACTTCTCAATCAGATTTTCCATTTGTAAATTAAATTTGTATTGCACTTATGAATATTTGACACTCAGAATAGTTATTATTAAGTCATTAATGACCAATTAATAGGCAATTTGCAGTAACAATAAAAAGTAATTTCTGGAAGGTTAGGAAATAATACTGGCGATAGGAACCTTGATTAGCGTTTCATTTGTAGAAATATTTCTATTATGCTGAATTTTTATGAGGAATGAAAATAAAAAGTGTAAATAATGATTCTGCAATCCTGAAACTGAATTCTATCTATGGTACGTAATGGTTGAGAATTGCTTCTGAAGATTAATTTCCTATCTCTGAAGGACATCCGTCATTCTTACATCATCAGCTAAATTGAGAAAAGTAGCCGATGAGAGGATAATTATATACATTTCTCTATAGTAATTTAATCGCTTAATAAAGGAATGCACATAAATAAAGTGTTTAAAATTTGGTAATTTAAAATACTGCATATTGAATTTTAGTCAATACATTCACTCAACAATCGAAAAAAAAATTCTCATCCAATATGTAAAAATGTAGATTCACTTTCTTTCATTTTATTGAGTGCCTCTAAAAAAGAATGACGAGGAATCGGGTATTTCCGAAAAACTCAATTGAGGCTCACTCCGTAAATGGCTTATTTGATAACTAAAAATCGATCCTCCTCAAACGAGAAGGATTCCTAAAGATCATACAATTTCAACCTTCGAATTGATTTCTTCTCTCAATGGAGAATATTTTGCTTCCGCAGGTTCGACCTTTCTCCGAAAGGTGACCCACGTGTAAACTAAACTACCTATGACACTCAAATTAAGCCCTATGAAATTTAACCACGAAAATATATAATCTCCTCCTATAACCATTCCGAGGTAGGTAACACATATATTTTTTAAGCATCCGATAATAGTGGTAGTTAAAGCCGAATTATAAAGCGTACAAAGAATCACACTGTACGAAAGTACGAAGCCCATAACGCACGAGAGTAAAAATTGAAGAATAAAGAGGGGATCGCTCCAGTACGCGAATCCGGTTACTTTTTCAATATCACCTGAGCACCAGGCGATGAGGATCGCTGGTATGATCATAAATAGGGAATTGTAGTACATCAAGCCGTACTTTCCAAGTTCCTTTGAGTCCAATTTTTTCTTCATGTAGACACCATTGGCTGCGGTGAAGATGTCGTTGAAAAGAATGAAGATGTAGCCCTCTAAGTTGAATGCGAGATCATTGGAGGCAGCCAGAAGAGCACCAAAAACCATGGTATAAACACTAACCTAGATGTAGCGTTTTAAAGAAGTCATATTACCGAGGGAATTTTGTCAAGAAGTTGCAGGTCAGGGCCTAGTGTACAATGCAAATCTCAGAAAATGAAAGATTCTAGGGACATATTCTTTTCCCTTTTATCTAAAAAGCAAATCTGTAAAACTTAGTCACAACAAAAAAAAGTCCGAGGAATTCTGTCAAAATTTCCCGGAAAATCGAGAAAAAAAAACGATTTTTCTTGACTTAATTCAAAATTAGGGTCGATAGGGGCAAGCGTGTAAAATCTTCGAGGTTTACATGTTTAAAATATACTAAGACATAATAATAATTAAATAATATTTGACTATATACATTAACACAGAGAAATAATTTCGTAATTAATTTAGAAATCATAAATTTAAAATAGACAAGTTTTTCAATATCACTCAACGTTCATACCAAATAAAAAAATTTTATTTTTAGTAATATTCTTACGAATGACAAAAAATTTAAAGTAAATGTACATTATAAGAATCAGTGGATTTTTCATTAAGAGTTACGAAAGTACAATCTTGTAAAATTTGGATTTCAGTGGGTTTTTTTTATCAAGTATCACACCCGTATCGACGGAAAATCTGAAATCGTTGGCATACTACCGAAAATTGAAAATATTTATTCGCATACGTTTTTTATAAATGAAAGAAGGGGCAATTAAAAGTAGACAATCTAAAGATAAATTTCGCAAAATTTGAAACAAGAATGTTCTCCAATATTTGAAATGTCGTTAATCGAAGTATAACTTTGTAATTTGATATCACACCCCTATTGACCCCCTATATCTATGATACACATCTTTTTGGTTGCACTTATTCATTTTTTCATCTCGAGAAAAATCGAAAAAAAGGGTAAAAAATATTAAACTTACTAGCGGACAGCATGAAAAATATATAGCACCATTTTGACCCCTAATCACCCAAACCGTTCTTTTTTTATTGCTATTCAAAATTTTATTCATTTTTTAAAATTCAAACACACTTTTTTATTCCTTATAAAAATAATTACAGAAAAAAAAACTAAATACAATAAATTAAAATAAAAATTATAGGAAAGTACAACATTTATCTACTATTCAGATAAATTTGGTACATTCTCGTACTAAATTCACGTAAAATTATCTCCTTGCAGTGTTCTAAATAACATTCATTGTTCCTAGGTAGAAAAAAACAACCTTTTGGATTAAAAAATTGTACATTCTTGTATACTTTCTTGCTAAATATTGAAACTACAATACCGACGACAATATATAATAGTATAAAAAATGTAAAAAATTCGTCCAATAATTAGAAAAGTATTAATTTTCTGTAAGTTCTGTTATTATTTACTGTACTTATTCTTTTTTTCCCTATAACAATGGCTGTTGTTTTTTTACACTTATGTATAAAAATTTTCCACCAATGGTCAAAGGTAAATTAGTACAAAATGTTTAATTAATTTTTGTAAAATTTTGGACAACAAAAAAAAAACTACCAAATAAATGGTTTTAAGAAATTAAATTGGTGATTTAGAGTTTTTCACGAAATCCAGTGAAGGGAAAATTAAAACTGCCCACTGATTTTTTTAAATTCAACATTGTTTTCTGTGCAAGAAATAACTTTGAAGTAAATAAAGAAAAACGTAGTTTTTACGGGGTTTCTGGAAAATTTTAGCAAAATTGATCAGAATATTTTTTATCGAAACCAAATTTTACACAGCTGCTTTCTATGCGTAAAGGAAAATGATAGGACACCAAGAGTCCTTCATTTTCTGAAATTTGTATGTTACGCTACGCCCTAATGCATGTATATAATCAGAATATTACTGTTCCTTTTTAATTTGCGAGCTTATGAGCATTCTTTGTGTTGAAAATCAATTTGGAAGATAATGGCAGATCTGCGAGAGACTACTTTTATCAAATAAAATGTGACAAAATTTTTATTCAGATAGCAAGATAGAGCAATATATTTAATTCAAATGCTTTAAATTTAAAACTAAATCATTTTTAGGTTTAGAAAAAAATTAACGTTGATCAGAATAATAGACTAGTTACTCTAAGTTAATCATTAAAACCATTTTAATTTGAAAGTCTATTTACTTTATGCATTAAAGTATTGAAATTTGAAATCGTCGAAACGTTCTCCAAAGGTTTATAATCTGAATGAATTAATGCCTGATTACATAAAGCGATTGATCAAAAACGGATATTTACGAGTACTAAAAACTGTACATGTAGCTGAAGTTTGAAGTGCTGTACAATTATTTAATAATTTACAATTTTAAGCGTATGAAATTGATCAATTTTAAACTGAGATATGCGAAAGGGTGCAATATAATATTGAAGTAATTTAAGATTAAATAATTTTTTTATTAAAAACTCAAAATTGAACAATCTCAGATTGAAACTTTTAAAATTTGACCCAAATTTCAGTAAAAATAGCCGGATTTTTTCGGTACGCGTAGGCATTTTCTTTAAGACATGTGAAATTAAAATGTAACCTATTTATTCACAATAAGGAGTACATTTTCCAAACAGCTTATCATACTTATAAGTGTTAAGGTAAAAATGATTTTAATAGGTTGTTAAAAATAGCCTTTCAAAGAAACATTTAAAATTCAGTAATTTCCAGGCCTCGGACTTACTTCAAAAATAAAAAATAGTGTCACAAATTTAAAAAAATAGTGTCATTCAATTTTTGAAACATTAAACTGTACAATGAAAAAATAAATTTATTTTTCAAACGAAATTTCCAGTTTTCTAAGCTGATATTTTAAAAGTATTAAAAAATGAAAGTTAATGTTTATTTAAAATGTAAATTGATTTTTTTTTAATTCAAAACAAATAGTATTTGAAATGGAAAACATGAAAAATGAAAAAAATATATATATATATATATTCGGGAACGTTGAAATTTAAACGAATACGAACTTAATTTAAAACTGCACAAATTTTAATCAACAAAAATGGTGATATTATAAATTATTTACACTCAAACCCTTTAAAATTTCAATTATCTTAAGTAAATAAATTTAAATCGCTCAAAAATTACTAATTTTTAAATTGCTAATTATACTTTCCAAATGTGGAACTCTACAAATTCAACCATTTTGTTTCAAAATGTATGTATTTTACTGAAAATTCATCATTTCTGGTAATAATTAAACTTTTTGGTTAAAAATGAATTTGTTTTAATTAAGGATTCAACTATATTGTTGAACATTTGCCATTTGTGTCACTACTAAAAAGAAGTGTCATATAGAGTGATAAGTCCGAGGCTTTAATTTGGAATTTAAATACTTGAGAAATAACTAGTTTAAGATTGAAATTTATAAAATTTCAATAAATTAAAATCAAGTTTAAAAGTAAATTATTTTTTATTGAATCCCTAGGGATGCCAAAATCTGCAAATTAGTTTAAAATTGAAAGAAAAAAATGAAAATGGTCGAAGATCTCAGAGACAGTAACATTCTCAATCTAGAAAACCCTTTTAAAATTCTCGAAAACAGAAGATGAACTACCTGGATGGAGACTCGAGCCTTGATTCCGAGGATGTAGAATTCTGCGATCATCGTCATGAGGATGCTGAATCTCCTGAGTGCAGTAAACATTGGAAGACTAATCTGCTTTGTTCCCCCAAGTCCAAAAATCATATTGCCGATGTAGATTATAGGGAGCGGCCAAATCTTAGTCCGGGTGGAAGTTTCTAGGTTAGGGAAGTCCACGTAGTGGAGCTTCTTCGAGACGAAGAGGACTAATATCGTCGCTACCATCTGTCCGATGCCAAGAAATTGAAATGACGGAAAACCGAAGGTCGTCAACACTGTTTTGTTCACCACGGTGATCATAAACGACGAAACCCCATAAAAAAACGCGGAACCGACCCGAGCAAACACCGGATTATTTTGGTTCGACGTCATGGTCGGCTTCATTTTTGCCCTAGGTTCTTCCCCCGGGCTTCTGGAGATTTTCTATTTAAATTAGGAATACATGACCTCGACGGAATAGATGAGTAAAATGCACCAAAATTGACGTACACGGTGATAACCTTATCATCTTCGCCCGTCCTGCCCTGGCATGAAGGGTCGCTGCTCTTCGAAACTTCCGGAGACTCTGAAGAGATGAAGACAGTATTTCTTATCAAACTGGGGTTATCAGGAATACTAATCTGGAGTGAGATTAGAACTATGTACGTTGAAAATTGAGGAAAACTGAAAGAAACTATGTACACGTCAATGCTTAGCGCCCTTGGCCCGGCGAGTGTTTTCTTTTGTGGACACTATGGCCCTCTGGTGATTCTCGTAAGAAGCAAGTTTTAGAGAAAAGTTTTTTTTTAGATTTTTTAAATATTATTATGCCTTAATAACCTTATTAATGAAGTTTAATTTATATTTCTTGTACAGAAAGTAAGTATTTACAATCGTAATCTTATATTTAAAGCGAAATTGCCCGTAAGAATTAAAAAAAATGTTTTCCTTGGGACAACCTAACCTTAAAGAAATATACCCAACATATAACCTCACATTATTTATTTTCATTTTGAAGATTTTGTTTATTATTTATAAATTGTTCGACAATTTTAATTCAACAAAATATTTTCAGGTGACGTTTGGAACATTTCGCAATTATGGAGCTGGCCAAATGTATTTCTCCATTTATTAGAACGTGTCCTGAAAAGACGATACCTGCCAGACTTTTCGCTACAAAAGTGCAAGAATTGCTGAAAATTGGGTAAGTACCTACACTTTGAGCATTAATAAGTAAATTTACCATTCTTAATTATAAAAAATATTTATGATTGTTTTTTAAACTAGATTGCTAGCCGGAAATTGGGTAAAATTGCAGTTTAGGCCCTTTTCTAAAAAAAGGGGTTAGAAAACAAATGTCTGCATAATGGGCTTACTTTTGGTCTAAAAGTTAATAAAAAATAAGCGGAAAGTGTAATTTTTTCTAATTTGTTTATAAAAAAGCCAATAGCAGTGAATTTCGACTTACGTGTT
>JAWWLR010000054.1:30338107-30353403 GCA_035041075.1 Acraspis erinacei
ACCGTAACCGTCTCTGTCCAGCCACAACATGATTTTTCTGCAGAGCTCTTGCGGTCAACCCAGCAACGGTTACGGTGTAAACTACACCCGCTCTGATTTACTTCTCTCCGTGTACTGGATACTAATTTGGTTATAGCTGAAACGTTACCACGATTTCACAGGGAGCGCGTTCAAATTTCTAGAATGCCATCACTTTCGGTAAAATTCCGCGGTTTCCCTCATGGCAGAACTTTAAATACATACGTATAGGGGAAATATACACAGCGAAAGGAATTGCACTTTTCTCGCTCCAATAGTTCTTCAGAAATTGTCTAAACTTGTCTTAAAATAAAATATTATTTATTATTATTGCACTGGGACGTCTTCTATGTCTCAGTTATATTCTAATTCCTACTAATTTTATACTGATACTATATTTTTTAGTGATCCCAAACAATTTCTTAATTGAATTAAATGTTTTACCTAAAGTTATCTAAAAATTAGTGAAAATACCTTAAAATCTCTTGATCTGTTTGGAAATCGTACACATTTATTAAATTTAGTAGACATGGTTTTAAATCACTTAGGCGTAAATTAAATTATACTTATCCATTATATTTTTCTAATAAAAATGTCCCTGACTACTAACTTTCTTAACACATTTACTCGTTAACAATTTGTTGCTGTCGACGACGTCGGGGATGTAGTTTGATTTTCCCCTGCCTGAGCTCCCTGTAAATAAGATTCTGCGTATCTGGAACAAAAAAGATTATGGGATATCTACCCGCCATTCAAGCCCGGGTCCCCGTTATTATTTTGTCGTAAATTTACATTTTGGAAATAACTAAAAAACCATAATGCACAGACTATTAATGCACGGACTATTTCAATGCAATTACTAGTTTCACGAATTATTTTTATTCATCTTCAGACTACAACTAATAATATATTTTAGTTTCACAATTTTTCTTACATAAAGTAGTAAAATACATAATTGTAATTTAATCGTGGCTTAAACATATCACTTCATAATATTGTTTGATTTTGCGATTACAGCCCACTGGAGTATCATTGACTACTTCTGGCGTCAGTTCAAATACAGCACCGGTTTCCATGTTTATACCTGCCCGTTTGCCATTGCGATTATATATTCCACGTAACGCTGAATGATATTCCATCATTGCAATCACATCACCAGTGGATGTTGTTAAAACATAACGTTCTTCAATTGGCAACGAGTAAAACTTATTCATTCCTCTTCCGCGCAATTGAATCGGTTTATCGACAGGAAAAGTATATTTTCGAATTTCGAATCGCCGATGTGGATTGTTGCGAGGGATAAGCCGAATAAGTCCAAGGTCTGAAAGGTCATATCCAAGTATAAGTAAATTACGATGCCTGACAGCAGACCTGGACCTGGCTCGTATTGAAGGCCCGACAGAAGGAGACCTGGGCCCGGAACGAAGAAGAGACTCTGCAAGAGGAAGAGACGTTGTGGGGGAATGATGTATGTTTTGAGAATTAGCCGTTGCAAAACGAGGAACACAATTAATAGGGGCGCCATTAGGCAAACAGTCGAACTGATAACTCAAATCTGCAACATAAAACAGAGGATTACACTTTTTCTTAAAAAAGACAATCTATGTTGCTAAAGAATGCGTCCCTTGTGAAAAAACTACATTTGATAATATTGTGTGAAGGATAGGGGCTCTGTGAACGCAACGTCACAAACTTAGATAACGTATAGTACGATTCCTGATGAAAATTGTCGAAAGATGACCCTAAGACGGATCAATGTAAGTATTCCTTAATAAGATCTTAAGACGATCTGAAGGTACCATGATCTAACTGGTCCCTCGGAGACCTTTTTCTATTCTTCAGCGCTGATCTGGAGCTCGAGGCGCTATGCCTCTCAACCGGCACCTTCCGCATTATGTTACAGGGGTCCAATTAAATGGTATTAGTGTATCAACTCTGTTGCGCCCCACCATGGAGTTTGAGGCGAAGGAACGCTGCTGTATACGTTACATGCAGAAAGCTTTCAAAATTTATTTTCGAATTTTAATTTTTTAAGACTATATCTAGATGTAGAATTTCATTTCGTATCTTTTCCCCCCTAGGCAAAAGGCAAAAACTTGAGCTTTTTAGTTTTTTAATTAAAGCCAAAAAACTGGCTTTTTTAAAATCAATTTTAATTCGTTTTTCACTAAATTATAATAATTTTCAGTGAGTTTTTACAGTTGGCGGCGCTGAGTGGACGGACCTTTTTTGTTTCATTGCTCAACCGATTATCTTCTCGAATGATCGCTTCATTGTCTTTTTTTTATAGTGTTACCCTCAATGACCTGCAAAAGAGAACGCTCTGTGGTGTCGGGTTCACCGAGAAACATTTTTCTATTTTAGAACTTTGCAATTGAATGATGATCATACTGCTTATAAATAGTGATTGTTTAACCTTTAGATTTTCATTGCCTGGATTGCTACAAAATTGGCTTCACATAAACGCTTAGCTGCTTTGGAATACAAAGGAATTTGAAGTTAAATTTAAAATATAATATAAAAATTTAAGAAATTTAAATTAGATTAAAATATAAATTAAATATCTTATTTAAGGTCCAATCATCAAATTAATGAAAACTCCTGTAAACAACAAGAATTAAACGACCAAATTTGGACCAAAACAAACCCACAGCAAATGCTCCAATTTTAATCTGGAAGATTGGTTTAAAAACAAAAATTTCAGAAAAAAATAAAAGAAAGGAAAGAAAAATTAATAACAGCACCAAAGAACAGGTGTTCTTTCTTTGAAATCTGAAAATCGAATGTGAGTCAGTAGGTCAATCTGTTGTAAACACACTAGAAATATCTGTCATCAAAGCAAGAAAAATCAATAAGTTATTTTCTGCTCCTTGAAAAATCTAGTAATAATAACACAGCCCCACAAAAGAAAATTTGCAACCCGAACTAAACCACCCCTCCTATTAATTTTTGGGGTCGCTGAATCTGAATCCGGGATCATTTTATCCCATCCGGTCGGGCTGCAGGTTGTCCCAAGTTCAAAATTGAGTAAACCATAGAATCCAACTTATGGGGTCGAACTAAACCCGGATGCAGATTTAGTGACCCGAAATACGTCTAAGACTAGAGATTTTCTCCAATTCCATGGGTTTGTTAATTTTGACCTTGAAATGACCATCCCGACATAATGGGGTGAAACTGACCTCGGATTCGGATTAAACGACCCCAACAACGTTGCCGAGTACATCTTCTCAGAAAGATTTAATCTTTTATATTACGTAATATTTGCAATTCAGCCGAAAAGTATAGAAAGTCGATAATCATTGAACCTCCCCTACCTGTGTGTGGAAAGAGAATTTTTTGAACATCACGAAATGTGAATCCAATAATAATAGAGGTAGGAAACATTGTCTTCACGAACAAAAGAATTTTTCTAGGTATGCCCACTCCGAGGAATAGAGAAAATAGAGTTATAAAAATTCTATAAAAATGATTTCAAAGAAACAATGATATGCACTTCTTAAAAATTTCGATAAAGGTTTAGAAAAGAATCAGCCATTTGGGAACATTTTCGAGCGTACCATATGTTTACGTCTAAATTTAAATAGTTTGTGCATAACTTAAAAATACGCGAAATTATAAATATATAATATTATTATATTTACCAATAGAACTGAGGATAATCGAGAGGAATAAGATTAGAGTATGAACGATCATCATCTTCTCTAATTCGAGGAAATAATACTTAGTATACGAATACAAAATTTAATAAAAAGTGTAACTAATTACTAGTTATGTGCTTCGCTGAATTATATAATATCCTGTATTCGTTATCTAATAGATATTAAGCTTTAAGTGTGTCCTTCGGAATAATTTCATTTTATGAGAGTCAGGCTTAAGGAAAAACATTTTATTACTAAATTCGTTAAAACTGATATCAAAATTTATAGAATATCTTATATTTCAGAGATATCTGGTTTGACATCGTAAATTTAAACAGTGTCTACTAGAACGGCAATTTGAAACTTTAAAAAAATAATTGATGAATTATACAAAATATGCTTATATAATAATTGTAATATTTTTCAACCTACTCTACCGGGTATTCATTCCTCAGAAAAATATTGCACATATGACAATGTTTACGTGTTCTTCGTTTGGTTTGACAATATAAAAAACTTACTATTTCAAGTAATTTTTTCTAAAACATATTGTTTCAAAATACAAGCAGAGATCCTCGATACAATTTCTCATAATTTCTCTATATTTTATGCTGAAAACTATCTAAGGCTACACATTAAGAATTTATCTGTTACACTGAAAAAAAGAATTTGTTGGGAAAACTATTTTAGTTAGTAAATAATGGTACTGCTATTTAGTTAGTTGTGAGAACTATTTTTGTTAGCTG
This sequence comes from Acraspis erinacei, assembly GCA_035041075.1. Classification (NCBI taxonomy): domain Eukaryota; kingdom Metazoa; phylum Arthropoda; class Insecta; order Hymenoptera; family Cynipidae; genus Acraspis; species Acraspis erinacei. The sequence goes on from JAWWLR010000054.1 coordinate 30,342,513, forward strand.
GGGCACGAGTAGTTGTCGTTACTATCTAATTAGGTAGACTAACTACTTCAGTTTGCAAATCCACTATCCGGAGGTAGTTGATCTTACTAATACAGTTAGTCATGTCTATTAACGTGGGTATAACTATTTTCTTTTTGTTACCGAAACTAATTAAATTAACTGTCACTATACTATCAAAATATAAATTTGAAAGATCTCAGTGGGCATGCGCGCATATAGTTTTTTAGCCTTTTTAGGGACTCTGATGTCAGTTCAGCTGGTAAGGCGTTTAAAAAAATATTTCCCCATGTCTACTAGGATCTTGGTATTTGCAAATGCACTCTGTAGGTTAGGATTTACAGTAAGACTTACCATAAAACTCGTTCGATTTTACAACATCGTAGACATACCTTCAAATTCTTCGACATAATTTCCGAAGCCTAAACTTTCTAGCACTTCTCATAATCCCCTCATTTATATAAAAAGGAGACGTCAAGTGAACAGCGAGTTATGGCCAGTTATGGTGTTCATGTCTGAATATTCCCTGTAATTTTATCGCAGATTTGTTGGCATCCTTGTCGCGTTTTCAGTCATACCAACCAAGATAACAATTAAAATAGTTACGCCAACTACTTTTATTTGTTAGCACAGATGACTAAAGTATTATTAACTCTGCCTACTAAAATATTGCTATCTGAATAGTTGTAAGAACCAATAAATGTTTTACTGATCAAAAGTTAGTAGCCCCAACTATTCATTCTTCTCAGTGTTGATGAGTCATGATATACAATTTATAAAATATATATTTCTCTGTATTGATTAACGATGAGTAACTATACTAATTTTTAATTGATTCAGCCGCTTGCAGGGAACGTAAAAGATGAAAAGAAATAATTCCGCAGAAAAGAAAAATGTAATATCTATAAAAAATCTGAAGGGAATTTGGGTATAATAATTTATTATAACAATAAAAATTTCGATCATTTAATATTTGGTTGTACTTAATTAGGAAATTCAAGTAATTTGATAACGAAATCAAAATAGTATAAATAAGTTGTTCCAATATCGAAAATACAGGAAACACCAGTTTGATTCATTATTTTCTTAATCGTAATTAAAGAAATTAAATAGTTTCATCTTCACTACAAATGTCTATTCACCGAAGACCATTTTACCAATTCTATGCGTCAATAAATCAGACAAAGTATATTATGAAAAATTATGGGTTTTTGGCACATTGCAATTTAAATAACAAATGCACACTGTTTCACGGTTTAAGTGCCAAGTAGGCTACGTCCTTAAACGTAGGCACTGACTGCATTTATGGTCGTACCTCGCGTTCCATTAGGGTTAGGATATTCATTTTTACATTCTTATTCATGCGAGTGCAATGGAATCGTCCAAAATTTCGACCTCTAGTTTTTAATCATATTTAAATGTGAGTTTTCGCAGATTCCGAAAATCATACATAATGTTATAGCGACGCTAACGTTTGAAAGACTTGCAAAATCGAATCCAACCAAAATAAACAAATTAAGAGCATGTTCAAAACTCAGAAAATTTTTTTAAAAGCTTTAGAAATTTATGACAGTGATGTAATAGATGATGAAATCAAGTTGAAGATTTTACAATAGATATAAAATATATTTTAAAATTATGGCAATGAAATTTTTAGTTTAAAACAAAATTCAAAAGTTTCATGATTTTAAAAATTATGCATTTTTGTAGAGAAATTTATAAGATTACCAAACTGCTTTAAAGATATTTTTTGAAACGACATAAATGTATAAAGTTCTATAAAATAGTGATAATCAAGTAGATTATATTAGAATCTTTCTGAAATACAGTGCAATGGTTTTTAGTACCTTTTTCGAATTCTTTGACTTTTTTTGTTTCAGATTGAATCTCCTTGAAAAAATTTTAATTTATTTAAACAATTTACAGTTTAATTGATAGGAAAGTTTAACTTTTATAGCATTATGTGGAAAACATATCTACTTCTTATATTTGATTTCATTATGTCGACATCGCTGTGTTGTTCAAACAGAACCATCTGTATAACCTAATTGTCGCACGCGAAGCGCGATGGTCGTAATGATAATGTAATCGCCAAGCCACAGGTGCTTTGAGAACCACCTTCAAAAACAAATTGAAAAATAATTTCACTGTGTAGTTATGCTAGGATTTGAATGCCAGTTTTCGATTTAGCTTATAATACTTATGATATTTGAAAAATTGTAGTCACTGAGAAAAAAAGTTGGCTTGAAACAAAAGCATCAAACACTTCTCTGTTTTGTTTTAAACCACGTAAAAATATTTCTGTACACAAACAGGATTATTATTTAGCAGCAGGACTAAATGCAGTATCTTGCAAAAGTATAATCCGAATATTAAATCTAGTGATATTTCTATTGATAAGCAAATAAATATCTAACCAACATAAAATAATAATAATGAATGAATAAAAAATAAATAACATCAAAATATAAATTTATTATTTTTTTGTTACAAAATTAACTTCAATTAAAATTTATACCAAAAAAAGTTTTTCAAGAAGAATACGTTTCTTTCACATATATTTTAAATTAAGATTAATATTAATCTTGCCTGTGTCAATTATTATACATTTTAATAAAGAATACTACAAATTTCTAAGTTTTTAAACGTGTGTCTTATAAGTTTATTTTAAAAGACACATATAATTTGACCACTAAAGTGAACTTGAACGTAGATTAGAATCTTATTATATCTTACTTGATAATTTTATTGTAGGTTCCCAAACATAAGAGATTTTTTCGTGGAGATAAGAATTTCAAGTAATTTAAATTTATACAAGCTTATAGCAGCGCAATAATACTAACTCTTTTATAAGTAATATGAAAAATAGAGGAATATATTTTTAAACTTTTTCCAGTATCTTTTATTTCTCTCTGAAATGGCTCATTAAGCACTGAAAATAAATGTAAACGAATATTTAGTTTTGAAACGCATTCACTGAATGTTAAATTTTCGAGGCACGTTTAAGCAGTAAACTCACGTGTCCGCAAATTGTCCTTTAAAAAATTCTTATTTATATAGTTTTAATATTTTCGTGTATTTCAATTTCTTATGTTTCTGGATGTCTTAAATGTTCCTCCATTTTTTCAACTTTTGGTATTTATAACATTTAAATTACTGGTCATCGTAACTGCTAAAAGTGTCAACTTTCTATAAACATAAATATGAAGAAAAAGGAAAGTTGCCAAACGTTCTACTTAATCATTTTAAAATCTTTTAATTTAAAACAACAGATTTGATGTTAAGTCTTATTGCAGATCAAATTCCATCCGTTTTGAATTTGCACTGAAGTATGTAAAATTATTATTACAATCTAAAATACTATTGATTTAAAATATTTAAAATCCTAAGTTTATTTTAACTTCAGTTTACATTTGACTATAAATTTGAACATATCATTTTTGGTCAGAATTGTTTTTTTTTAATCATGAACCATGACGTCGAAAATGTTAAGGATTTCTCTGATAATTTGCTTTTTAAAACGCATTTTAATTTAATTTAATTTAATTTTAGAGTGAAAATATTAATTTAATTTAATTTAATTTTAAATTAAAAATTTTTTAAAACCTCAGCGTAAACAAACCGTACAGATTAAATATTTCGTGTCAAAACTGTGTGAGCAACAAATTTTGATAATTTTCCTATTTCAAATGTGGTTATTTTTTAAAATTGCACATCTTCTTACTTTTGGTGTCAACGTATCTAAATTTACTTATGGAATATAATGAATAGAGTGCTTCAAAAAATCCTTTCTTTATTGTCTAAAACCTTGAAATTGAAAGTGATACGTTATTTTTTCTAGACTTAAACAAATATATTTAGAGGCTGATATGGGGAGGTTTTTATAACGAAAATACAATTTGTATAAGTTTTCAATGTTTGTTTCTGCAGTTTTAACCTCGGTTTTAACCATCCCGTTTTGTATAATGCAGAAAATCCTTTCTCGGGCTGCCAAGTGATCCTCAGTTTATCTTCGTTATGAAACAAAAATTAAACGTGTGTATTACACCCTTAAAGTTGCGATTTTATGATAAAATTGAGACTAAGAGGTCAAATTTGTCCCTAATTTTAGTTTTAATTGATCAAACTTTCGGGTAAGTATACTTACCTTACTGTCAATAATTTCTACTGTGGAAAATAATGAAGCAATACATGTTCTAAAATTTAAAAAAAAAATCTTATAAAAAAATTAAAAACTCGACAAATTCTGTTAAAGTATAGTCTGTGGTATCTTATTCATATTAAACTAAGAAAAAAGAATTATATCTAATAACATGCTTTACAGGTTATTTTTGCACATTTAAAAAATATGTCTTGAATATCTTAGATTCTGCCCTTTAATATCTTGGGTATTGTCAGATAAAATCTTCTTTTTAATATCTACGGATGCTCTATTTCAATATCTAGATTTCTGCCCCATATTTAAATCGCTAAGAAATTAACCTTCTAAATCTAGATAGTCTGTGCTAATATCTTTTTTTTCTCCGTGTACTGACAACATATGCGGGGTGTGCGGTGTTTACTATTGTCTATTGCTTATAAGTAAAGAATAATATTGTTCAATTATTGGTGTAAAATTCAGGTATTTTGTTAAAAAGTCATCTTCCTGGATAAGCAATTAATCTAGTTTGTTGAAAATTCAACTGATTGGTAAAAAATTTATATGCTTAGTTAGAAACTTGTCTTTTTGGGTAGAAAATTATTCTACTTTGTCGAAGGTTCAACTTTTTGGCTGAAAATTCAATTATCTTGGTTGAAAGTGAACTTTTTTGTTAACTGTCTTCTAAAAAATGATCTTTTTGTCTTCAAAATTAAAATATTCGATAAAATTTTAATTTTTTGTTTGGAAATTCGCCCCTTTCATTGAAATTGCATCTTTTTATGCTGAAAATTGAACTGTTTGATTAGAAATTTAATTCTTTTTTTCAAAATCTAATGATTTTTGCAAAATTGACCTACTTCATTAGTCATCATTTTTGGTAGAAAATTAAAAAATTTGGTTACAAATTTATCTTTTTGGATTGAAAATTTAATTTCATGGTAGACAAGTTATGCTTGTTGGTGGAAAATTTATCGTTCTTGATTGAAAAGTTAATCTTTTTTTTTGGTTAAAAATTCAACAGTTTTTGAAAAAATTTGTATTTTTTGCTTAAAATTTTTTAAATGAAAAACTCGTATCTCGTGCTAGAAAGTTCATCTATTTGGTTGTTCATGCAACTGTTTAGTGGGAAATTAATTGTGTTGTTAAAAAATCGTATTTTTGTGTTGAAAATTAATCTATCTTGGTGGAAACTATCTTTTTTAGTTAAAAATCAGAAATGTTTGCTTGAAAATTAATCTTTTTTAGTTGAAGGATTTAAGTGTATTAAAAAATGTTGAAGATTCCTCTTTCTTGGTTAAAAATTAATTTTATTTTTGGTTGAAATATCCAATTACATTTTTCATAGAATTATTGAAAATTTATCTTCTTCAGTTTGAAATTTAACTATTACCTTGAAAATTCCTGTATTTTCTTTAAAGTTCGTTTTTGGTGACTAATATATTTTTTTGGTTAAAAATTTATTTCTTTAGTTGAAAATTTGACTATTAGGTTGGCAGTTCTTTAAATTCAAATATTTTGTTAAAATGTATGTATTTTCTTAAAAATTAATATTTTTTGGTAGACAATTTGTCTTCTTGGTTAAAAATTAATTTGTTTGGTTGAAAATTAGGTTTTTTCAATTGACAATTAATTATTTAATTGCAAATCTAACTATTCCATTTTGTGTGAAAAAAATTATTGATTTTCATTTAAAAAATCCTTTTGGTTAAAAATTCATTTGTTTGCTTCAAGATATTTTTTTACCGAAAATTTACCTGCTTTTGGTAAAACTTCAACTATTTTGTTAAAAATCTGTATTTTTTATAGAAAAAGTAATCTCATTAGTTGAAAGTGCATCCGTTTTGCTTAAAAATTTATTTTCTAACTGAAAATTAAAAAAAAAAAAGAATCTTATTGGAAATTCATCTGTTTGATTGCAAATTTAACTATTTTATTTTTGTTTAAAAATTAATTTCTGTAGTTGAAAATTTATTTTTCTATCTGAAAATTGAAATATTCTATTTTTGGTTAAAAATGATTTTTGTTCTTTAGTAAAGATATAACGTTTCTGATTTTAGTTAAAAATTCATTCTTTTGGTTGAAAGTTTAACTATTTTGTTGAAAATTCTTTTTCTTTTGGTTAGAAATGTATTTTTCTATCTGAAAATGTAGCTATTCCATTTTTGGCTGAAAATTTATTTATTTACTTGTATATTTATCTTTTTCTTATCGAAAATTCATCTTTTGGGTTAGAAGTTCCACTATAATATGGTTAAAAGTTCCTTTTTTTATATATTCATCATTTTAGTTAAAAATTCATTTTGTTGCTTAAGAATTCAAATATTAATTGCAAATTCGTCCTTTTGGTAAAAAAGTAATCTCATCCGTTCAAGCTTTATCTTTTTGGTTAAAAATTAATTTTTTTGTTTGTTGAACATTTGTTTTTCTATCTTAAAATTTAACTATTCTATTTTGCTTAAAAAATGTATCTGTTTTAATTGAAAATTCATGAATTTGGTTGATTATTGTGAGTTTGCTTCCTCATTATAGAGGAAGCTTTGGTAAAAAATTAATTTTTGCGTTTGAAAATTTAACTATTTTGATTGAAAATTCGTTTTTTAGTTAAAAATTATTTTTTTTTAGCTAAAAATGTATCTACTTTCATTTATCATTGAAAATTGATCTTTTTCAATTGAAAATTAATTTATTTGGATAAAAACTCATTCTTCTATATTAAAAATTCAATTAATTTGGTAGAACATTTGTATTTTTGCGTTAATAATGCAATTTTTTCGTGAAAAATGTATATTTTCGTGTTGACAAGTCAACTGTTTTGCAGGAAATTTCTTCTTTTGGGCTTGAAAATCAGCATTTTAGATGAGACTTTTGGTTATTTACTAAAAAAATTGTCTCGATTGAAAATTTAACTGTTTTGTTAAAAGTTCCTCTTTTTAATTTGAAAATTAGTTCTTATGCTTTAAGGATTTAACTAATTTATTAAAAATCAGTATTTTCCTTCCTCATAGAGTGATGACCTAAATTTTCAAATATAAATTATAATTTGTTTTTATTGACTCTTGAAAAAGACCCGCAAGTGTTGTACCAAGCGTGGAGGATTTCTTTTTTGAAAAATAAATGTTTTTTTTTGTAATTTAATTTGACTTTACGTTGACCGTAATATCGACCATATTAGCGATAATTGCGGAAATATTTAATTTAATTTCGTTTTTGAGTTGACATTTCAACTATTTGGTTGAAAATGCATATATTTTACGTACGTCTTATGTAATTTCGTGGATGACTCTTCATAATATTCTGTATGACTTTTTAAGCAAAAAGTATTTAAAATCAATTTAGAAAAAATATTTTAATTAGCATTATTGACTTCCTGGGTGTAAGGTTTATTTTTATACCGAAAATAAAAATTTATAACGGTAAGAGAAAATAAAAAATTGGTCAGTTAATTTCCAAATTAAGATTTTGTAGCAACCCTGCTATATTTCTGAGTGTTTGTGCTTTAAAATGTACAATTGTGAATGCCTAATTTTAAATTTTAAATGCTTCAAATTAAAACTGTTCATCTTAGATGGTTTGGATTAAAAATTTTAAATGACCGGGAAATTTTCGAGCCATTTATTTATAAATTGCAGAGAAAAGTGGAAGCCTGTCGTTGGATTAGAAGTTCACGCACAAATAGCAACAAAATCCAAATTATTTTCTGGAGCTGGAACGTGTTTCGGAAGTCCAATAAATTCTTCAGTCTCTTTCTTTGACGCAGCAATTCCAGGAACATTACCAGTATTAAAAATATTTCCTCTTCTCAATTCATAAACCATAATTTATGTTTGCTTCCAATTTATCTAATTTATTCTAGCTTCTACTCTGACTCAACTTTTTCCCTTTTAGGTTTTAAATAAAAGATGCGTCGAAGCTGGGATAACAACAGCTTTAGCTCTCTCTTGCAAAATAAACGAAGTTTCCCACTTTGACCGGAAACATTACTTTTATGCCGATTTACCTGTAAGTTTTTTAATTTTTTGCTTTGTTTTTTGTGAAGAGATAACAAAATTTATATACTTTATAAATTAAATATAGGACCAATAAAGCTTTTTGAAAATTAATTTTGAAAATTAATTCAACAGGCAGGATATCAAATCACTCAACAGAGAAAGCCTTTGGCAGTAGATGGCATTCTTCATTTTAATGTGTTTACTCCTGGAATTCACAAACAGCCATATCCTAAGCAGTCTAAAATAAAACAGTTGCAATTAGAACAAGATAGCGGCAGAAGTCTCCACGACGAAGAAACCAAAAGGTGAAGTCAAATTTAAAAATATCAGAATCTTATTAAATAGTAATTCATTAGCGTTGAAAATTAAACAATTAGATATCGCGCTGAAATTTTGTGGATCAAAGTAAAACATTAATATCAGCGACTACTATATTTTTAAGCATACTTATTATAATTAAAAGTCACACTTTCAATGTCACTTTGAAACCGTTCGTGAAACTCCTGTGGACAAGCAGTTGTGCAACTATTTTCATTGAGAATAAAAAAAAAGAAAGAAAGAGGAAAGAAAAATAAGTCAAACTCTACATCCTTTTCTTCTTTCTTCCTCTCTTTGTTTATATGTTTTTAAATATTTTTTTTCAAAGATTGAAAAATAATTAAAAAAGGAAGAGAAATAAAATAATGCAAGAGATTTGGAAGTTGTCTTTTTTTATCCTCTTTTTTTTAATTTTAATGGAATTATTATCAGAGCTCAAAATTTTTTAATCTCTAAGAATTTCGTCATTAGTACTAGATGTTTTGCTGAAAGCACTTCGTAAGTGAATTGATAATTACTCGATTTTCACGATATGTGAAAATTTGCGATCAAATTCCTGTTTTTGACAGTACATGGTCAACCCTGTAAATTAAATGAAAAATATATATTCTATTTCGAAGATCCTTTGGGACATCAGAAAATCCCGAAAATTGAATTTCAGGTATTGGAAAATTCACAACAATAAAAAAAAATATTGGAAAAATTAGAAAGTTGCCAACAATTCAAAATTCCTCAGTCTAAACAATTAAAATATTGTTTTTATTATCAATAAAATAAAATGCTTTTAGGGGAGACCACCCTAGAGTAGATACAATAATAATTCGAAAATCTTTCAGTTACAAATTTTCCATTTTGGATTTTAATTTTTAAGCGTACATTTTTCAGATAAAGAATTTTTAAATGCAATTTCAAAGACTTTTTCAGTTGACTAAATTTGAATATAAATTATAATGATTTTTAAAATTAAAGTAAACATTAAGGATACTTATTAATGTGAACGCGCTATTGAAACTTCATAAACTATATACAATTTTTAAATACCTTCAAAATAATATATTCATAATTGAAGAATTATTATTAAATTAAAAATATTGTTTTAGTCTAAAATTTGAAATTTTGAATCAAGAAAAATAATAATTGCTTATTGTTTGTAAATATTTGATTGTTCATATAAAATCAGTAATTATAAATTAAATATTTAAAACTAAACAAAATAAAAAACTGTAAACATTACCATTTTAATTGTTCTATTTGAAGAAATTTTATTTACAAGTAAAATTGCCGAATTTTAATGCGCAATGAAAAAAAACTTTTAACATTTTTAGAAGCTTTTTAAGAATTATTAAAGGCTTCAAAAGAATAAAGAATATTTTCTTCAAATCGTTCGGAAAATTGAAAATTACTTCATTTTGAAAATTAATTTTAAGAGGATATTTAAAAAGATTTCGAAAATTGTAAAAAATGAATCTGAAAGATTTTAAGGAAATATTTTTTATTTTGTGAGATTAAAAAAAAAATTTGGAGATAATTTGAATAATTTTAAAAGACGTTTAACAGTTCAGAAAAATGTTTAAAAATAATTTGAAATTTGAATCAAGTGAATCCAGTTTATAACAACAATGTAATCGTTTAATTAAAAATATTTCTAGCTTAAAATTATTTGTAGCTCAGTTTTTATTATTTCAAATGGACAAATTTTTAGCTTTATCGTTCGAACTTATCAATTTCATTCATCGTGAAAAATGTTTGATACATTAAAATTATAATTAATTATTTGAGCTATATTTGTGTTTTGAATGAATGATTATTTACTTAGGCTTTTCTACTGTCCCCTATTTGATGAACATATTTTTTTTATTTTATAATTTATTATTATAAAACAATTGTAATTGTTTAATTTATGAAATTTTCCTGTATTGGTAGTTTTATAGTCTTTGATATTTTATGTGGGTAATTTTATTTGGCGAAGTATCTATTATTGGGAATTTTCCAATAATTCTAGAATTTTAAATTGTTGGCAATTGTCTAATTTGGGGAATTTGATGTCCAAATATTTGCTTTTGCGCAAATTTGTACAGTTTCGGTAATGTTATTTTTCGGGTCTCCTTCGAGCAATTGAACTGATTTTATTTGATCAGGAGTTTAATAGATTTGAACCGAGCTGGCTTACCATTAATGGAACTTGTATTCGAACCTGACCTTGAAGATGGAGAAGAAGCTGCAGCTTTGGTTAAAGAACTTTGTGCAATCCTCCTGAGACTTGGTACCTGTTCTTGCAAAATGGAAGGTCCTTATCTCTCAAATAAAAATGAACTTAATTCTGCTCGATTGCGCTCGAGGTACTAAAATTTATAATTTTATTACGATTCGCAGAAGGGGCATTTCGCGTAGACGCGAACGTATCTGTAAATAGAGCTGGGGAGCCTCTTGGAGTTCGAACAGAGAT
>JAWWLR010000054.1:30662328-30673987 GCA_035041075.1 Acraspis erinacei
TCACTGGACCCTACAGTCTCCCTTCTGCTAAGTACGCTATTTCCTCCTTTCACTTATAATCTAAAATTATCAAGTAACCCAACCTCATCTATTTGCTCAAATGCTTGTTTTCAAGGAGGGTAGGACAAAAAGTACATTGTGTATCAAGGGCGTAAAGAAGGTTCTTGATACACAATGTACTATTTTATTTATGATTCATCCTTATAATCGAAATTCATTTCTTTGTTTAAAAATTTATTTATCTTTTTAGTGCAGATTATTTTTTTTGTCTCGTCTTGTTATGTCCGTATGTTTAGACTTGACCGAGTTATAAACGTACATAAACGTACGGACTACCCGAGTGTTTACACTCGGCCTAAATTTAACAACTCTGCGTTATTGGTCGAAAATTATTTTTTTTGGTTGAACATTGACTTCGTTTTTGAAAATTTAACCTGAAAGAAAAATTTATAACGGTTAGGGAAAATTAAAAATTGGGCAGGTAAAAGTCAGGGAAATTTCCCGGACTTTTTTTGAAATTGGTATGTTGTAGCAACCCTATTTTTTAAAATAACGTCTAGTGATCCTAAAATAAGGATTCTCTAAAATTCCAACATAACAAAATCACGTGTAAATCGCAATCATTATAAAAATTTTAAATCTTTGGAACAGATAACAAAAAGTTCACAGTTGACGAATTTATAGTATCCAAACTATATAATTATACAAATCTTTTGAGTTGTTGTTCAGAGAATGCTTTCAATAAAAATGTCTAAGTCCTATAAAATATAGCATACATAACATTCAGTTTAAGTAAAATATATTCGAATACATCATTGAGAAATTGTTTAATCTTTTAATTGGAAACGATTTTAACCCTTAGGACTCCGAGCGTTAAATTCGGCTTTTTCTAAAAATTGGGTCAAATACATTAAATTTAAATATAATTACGTATAAATTTAAATTCTCACCAATAAATGTTCCATGGCCACCAGGATAATATTTAGTAGCACCCCACGCAATCATTGGCATGACAGTGTGATGATACATATGCAGAAACGTAATCTGCCTTTCCTTCTTTCTCAGCACGAAAAATACGGTGTCCAAAAGTTCAGATATTTTCGCCAGGAAATAGATATAAACTCCTCTAGCAACCTATTAAATAATTATTAATTTAGTTATACCAGAGTCTTTATTATTAACTAAAACATTAAAAAACACGTTATAAAAATTTCAAAATCAGGAATGAAAGTGCAAAATTTTGTAATTTAATTTGTTTACTTACAGATTATGAATTAACTAGCAGAATAGGCACGCGCGCAAAGCTCGCGTGTATCATTTTAGGTACAAATTTTCAAAAGGACAATATTCTAAATAAAATGTAAAGGAATTTGTATAAATTTCATTAGAAGCAAGTTAAAATGGTATAATTTCGAATTTAAAGCGTTGAAACTTGAATCATTACAAAATTTTAAACCTTCAAATTTAAATAATTTTTTATTCAAAGCGACTAAAATTTGACAATTTGAAATTGAGCACTAAATTAAATGTTTCAAAGACAAAGCTGTTAACCTTCTGGAATTTTAAATTTATATTACATTTAAAAAAATTATAATGGAATATTAAAATTGATAAGAAAAATTTTCAATTATAAACCTTTAAAATTTAATTATTCTAAAAAAGCGTTGAAAATGATGTAACATTAATTGTAAATCCTTAAAAATTGGCAAATTTCTACTACGGAACGTTAAAATTAACGAATCCCATCCTAATTTAAAATTTAAAAATATAGAATCGCTAAGAATTGTGAAATTAAAGATTTTTCACACTCGAAACATTAACAATTTTAATTATATTAAATAAATTGAAATTATTTTTAAATGTTACCATTTTTGAGTATACTATTCTAAATTCAAACATTTCAATTTTGATTTAAAAATTAAAAGTTATGAAAGGGGGAAAGTTCAGAATTCTAAAAATGATAAAGATTCAATGTTAAAGAAATTCTTTTGTTACTGGGGTATTACTTCAGACAATATTCTATTTTGTTCTATTTTATTTGTAGATAGAACCATTTTTTACATTTTAGTGTTTAAAACTTCATTTACAGAATTATTATTTATTCTTTAAATCTTTCAATCAAATATTTTACAATATTAAATAATTAATTTTCTTAAATGTCGCACTAGAAATTGAAAAATTCCAAGTTATTGCAATGAAAAAAATAAAATAAAAATCAAGATCGCTATGATTCCAATTTTCGAAATTCCACGATTTTGAGCCTTATAATTCGGAACTAATTTTTTTTAAGTTAGACTTGAAATATTCAATATTTTGGAAAAATTTCAAAGACATTATTACAACATAATTTTCTCAATTGTTCACTTAACACACAATTGTATACGTTTAAAATTCAATACAAACCATTTAAAATATTCAAATGTAAGAATATTTCATTTATAGCTGACTAAAATTGTAACCAAATAATTTAGAATATTTCAATATAAAATTATTAAACATAAAACTGACTACCAAGGCCAGAAAAATTCAACTGCTTTAGAATTGTGCATGCAAAAATATAATTTTAAGTATAAATTATAGAAGTTTTAAATATGATAAATTTTATTACTAAAAATCATATCACGTAGTATCAAGTGGCATTCCGCGTTATTGGATAGTTAAAAAAAATAAAAAATATGATTTATGTAAAAAAATCAGTGTAATCTGCAACGTTCAAAATCGAGGAATTCAAAATATTGTGAACCTTTAAAGTTTAATTATTCTAAAGACTTTGAAAGTGATATGCTTCCTAACGGAAAACTTTTAAAATTAATAACTTCAAAGGTAAAGTGTTTGAAACTAAACAATTCCATTCTTCCTGTAAAAATTGAAGTGTATTCTTAGATTAGGATCTTGAATCTGAGTCCTTCAAAATAATTATTTTCAAAATGTGCATCATGCTTTTTAAAATGTATCATTTTAATTTAACGTTTAAAATGAATATATTGAAAATCATAGATAAATCATTTTCATACAAGGGGAACATCTTCATATTGAAAACAATTGTACAATATTTCAACTCAATGTATATAGCAATAAACTGTCGCATTTACTAGATAGAAATAAAAGACGAAAAACACGCAAAAAGCGAGGCTTATTGTTTTTTATTCAATTGTTTATTAATTTTTAATTTTATTATTTTAATTAATTTAAAAAAAGAATGAATAGTATATTATTGTATATAATTTTAGTCTTTAGTAAAACATGGGGATACTTTTTCAGATTGGATATACATAAAATAATTACCCTAATTGCATCTGGCGAATTTGAGAAATCCACAGGTTCGCATTTCCAGCTGTATTTTTTCAACCATGCTGCATCGAGTCCCTCATAAAACAGCCAGATGCTAAGTAAAACTTGAATAACATTGTAGACAACCAGAACATTATTAAGTCGATAGGGTTTTCGATGTTCCATGTGTTTTGGGCCCCATGATAGGATGAAGTAAAGGTATCCAATGAGAATACTTGCACCTGGCACGGGAGATCCAATCAGGAACCAGTGATTCGTCCTGGGATCTGAAATTCGAGTAATCAATATCATTCAACCAATAATAATGAAAATAAAAGATTATGGTTTTAAAATGTAATTTCAATATAAAATAGGTAATATATAATTTAAAAGCTGTATTTTTCTTCAAAAATATAAAATCCCAACGAGAAAGTTGTTCTATAGTTTTTCAAAATTGTCAGTTTAATTTTTAGAGTGAAATGATTTTCTTCTCATTGAGAATGTTCATTTTTTCAACAAATATAAGTCATTATAATTTTTTCAAAGAATTCTTCAACTACATTGTTTTTTGGTAATGTTGTATTTTTACTACATTTAATTTAGACAAATTCCGTTTTAACAGAAATAATTCATCATAGTAACAAAAATTTGTTCACATTTTAATTTTTTTAAATATAAAATTTGTGTATATTTCTCTAACTGCGATATTAACGAATCAATAACATTTTTAATTGTAGATTGCATCCATGCTAAAAATTTTCTAGTTTTTAGAGATTTAATAAAATAACTGATTGTTTCAAACAATTTAATTATTTTCAACTTACATGACGCTAAAGCCAACAATGAATATCAACATTCTCAAAGAAATTTATTTTTTAGATTTAACACAATTTCCCGAGCAATATGATTATTGTGTAATATAAGCGATTTCCGGTCAAAAATGCTGACATACTCTATGATTATTCAAATGAAATCAATATTCTTAAAGATCTAAGGATTTTTTATTAATAATATCAATTTTATACAAAAATACTAACATAACAATAAACTGTTTAAGATTGTAAATCGTCTCAGTAAATATTTTATGTAAATTCGTTTAGTATACTGGTCTTATGCCAAAATTTTAAAAAATAGTTAAAGATATATATAAATATAATAAATAAAAAACAATAATATATAATAATTAATATCGGCATAATAATAAATATAACTATAATTTTATAATTTTTTATATTATTAATATTTAGTGTATGCTAACGCAATGTAAAATGTTTAAAACATACTCAACCTCTTAAATTCAATTATTTTTGTTCAAGAAAGTGAATTTTTGACCAAAATTTGTAATCGCTTAAATCTAATAAATATTTCTTAAAAATAGTATTTTTGGTGTAAAACGTTAACGGGTCCTGAAGATTGTTTATTAAAAGTGAAGGGCAGTTTTAATCAAAAGAAAATTTTCCACCAAAAGAGGTGAACTTTTAAACAAAAAAGAGAAATTTTCAATAAAATTGTTGAATTTTCAACTAAAAAAGATTTTTCAATTAAAAAAGAAAATTTTTTTAGGCAAATTAAAATTTTAAGGGAAACATGATTTTCAATAAAATATAAAAATATCTAGTAACTATTCATTTTTTAACTATCTGTGTTTATTTGCTTTAAAGATATAGTAAAATTTCCCTAGTAAAAATAATAATATTTCCAAAACTTCTAAGTTTAATAAACATATTTTAAAATAACTCCAATTATTCCTAAAATTACCTTTAAATCTTCCCAATTCTTTTTTTTTAATTTGGTAAATCTTACGGAATTTTGTGAAATAAAAAATTATTTTTAAATTTCCCACAAATCTCAGAAATTTTTTTGTTTTATATTGAAACATTTTAAAATTCTTAAAAAGATTCCAAGTTTCTGTTCGAAATCTTTAAAAATCGACATTTTTTACAAATTTGTTGAAAGCATTTTAAGTTTAAAATTAGTTTTGTATCTTTTAAAAACTTCGAAAAGATTTTCTAATGTTTTAAAGTCTTTTTTAATATTCTCTTAAAATTAATTTTTAAAGATAAATGTTCACTTGTAGTAGTTATCTATGTAAATTTTAAATAATTTTCGAAATTTTTCTACCATTTTTTAATCTTGCACAAATGAAAATTTTTGCTGCAAAATCTTCGAAATTCTTTTCCGAAAGTATTAAACAATTTTTTGAACATTTAAAAATATTTTGGTCAAATTAATTTATCAAAATAAGAAATCAGTTTAGATTTTTTATTTAAAAATCTTAAAAAATATACATTTTGTTTAAAATGTCTTCAATCTTTCAAATTTTAAATTATTTTTGAATATTTTCGAAACATCTGCAACTTGGAAATATCTTTTGACATAATAAAAAGTTTTCCTAATATTTTCTTAAATCCTTCGAAAATTAAAAAAAATGGTTATAAAATTTTTCACATTCTTTTTTGACATATTTTAAAATCTTAAAAGCTTAAAATTAACCTTTGAAACTAAAATTGAGAATAAAATCTAAATTAATTTTTTTTACCAGTAGCGTGAATGTATAGTTATACTTTTCGTAAATTAAGACATTCTCATCTCTTTGAAAGTGTGACAAAGTTCAAAATTTGTAGTGTGGTGGTAAAATGTTCAGAACAGATTTATTTCCGAATACTAAAAAAGAGCATTTAGAAATAAATTAGATCATCCTATAAAATTATTTGGAAATTTTGATTGAAAAAGTTGATACATAACATCTCTTTTATTATTTTCAAGGGACTATGATTTAAATCCTTTTGTCATTTTTTTTTAATTTGGTTAAATTTTCTCTTTTAGGAATAAGTTTTCAAAATAAGAATTCCTAATTTGAAAATTTCGATTGACAAAATTCCAGAATATTCAAAAGAACAAACTAAAAAAAAACACTTGAAGCAATTTTACACATATTTCTTAAGATAGGTTAGTGCTAGAATTCTTATGAATATTTCGAAAAGTCCAGTCTAGTCATAGGGAATTCAAATCAGTCTAGTACGTTCTAAGGTTGAAGGTGTGATCTTGCAAAGTCAATTGTGACACTAGTGTCGAAACCTGAGGCTATTCTAATGACAATAATTATTATTGTGTAAAGGAAAATGCAAAAACGGAATCATGACATAGTTTAGTAATAATTTATCGCCGGGAAGACTTAATAAACACTTCCACTTTTTTTAAATCACAAACCTTTACCCTAAATCTCAAATATTCCAAACCCTCAGTTTCAAACATTAGAAACAAAACCGTAAGGCCCAGAACAATAAGACTAAAAAATATAAGATTCAAAATATAAGGCTCCAAATAATGCCCGAACGAAAACCTTAAAATGTATATTAAACAAATAAGTTAATAATCTCTTAAATCATCTTGTTTTGAAAGTGGCTGCATCTTTATGAAATATAAAGGGCGAACACACTGGTGTGCACCAAAAAGTATACTACCCCACATACAGGGTGGACACGCTGGGCCTTACCAAATTGTATGCAAACCGTCTTACAGGCCAATGGTATTCTTATGGGCGTGCATGCGGGTTTGCATATATTTTTTTAAGCCCCAGCGTGTTCATCCTGTATATGTAATTGAACATAAATTATAAGACATTTAAATTTTGAAGAAAAAAAAATAATCTTAAAGCTTTTAATTATTTAAATACGTTAAAATAATAATTTAGTATTGTAAAATACCTTGAAATTGAAAATTACTGAATTTTAAAGTCTTGAAATAATAATAATAATATTAAAGCCTTCAAATGATGGTGAATAGAATAGTATAAACTAAAAATTTTAAAGCAATTTTTAACGAAAGTAAAATTTCTCATAACAAATGTGTTTATTTTTTAATTCTAGTAAAATTCTAATGAATTATCGATTAAATAAACTCTATTTCATGGATACAAATATTTTAATTTTTGCGAAATTCAAAATCTTTCTAATTCTACTTTAATTTGGTAAACTTTTTCGGACTCTACAAAAATCTTCTGAAACCATTTTTACATAATGAAAATCTTGTTGACTTCATTAAAATATATTTAAATTTTTAACTATAACACACATATATATATATATATATATTCAAATCCTTCGACAACTTTCGAAACCTTTTTAAAACGCCTTGGAAATTTGTTTTCTTATATACCTTAATATCCTTCAAAATATTTTACCGTAAAGAATTGGTGATTTAGGCAATAAGAAATTACTTATAAGCAAAAAAATCTCGAATACGACCATCGACTGTCCAAAGCTATTGTCTATATCATAAATAATCTAAGTTTGTTTGAAACTGTAAGTTTGATTTTTTAAGTAAAATTCTTTTAGTTTTAAATTACCGTCTTCCGGAGTAAAATGCTAATACATCCTTTTATTGTTCAAATATTGTAAATATTCTTTGAAATCTAATAATGTTTCAATATCAATAGCAATTTTAGATGTGACACTGTGATATAAGATGAAAATAGTTGTTTAAGATTGTAAATCTTGGCTAAATTAATTTTTTTTGTTCAAAATAATCAAATAAAACCAAAAACTGATTGAAAAAAATATAAATAAATAATGATAAAATTATAAAAATAAATAAAATAAAGTAAACGCGAACATATTCTAAAATTGATCAAAATATTTTTATCTTCTTTGCAATCCAAAGATTTTTTTAAATAAAAGTGCCGTTTTCCGTTCTGAAAAGCTAAAAAATTCTACAAAAATGGTGAATTGAATTATTATGAGTGATAATCTTAATAATTAAAAAAAATCTTATGATTTTCTTAATTAAAAAAAAAACAATTTTCAGTAAAAGACGCTAACGTATCATAACAAAAATGGTGCCCAATTGTAAATATTCTTTACAAGTTAAATATTTTTGATTAAAATAACCGATTTCCGTTGAAAAACGTTAACCTAACCTTAAACTGTTTAGAAATTGTAAAGACTATATAGATATTGTCGGCGAAAATCGCTACCTTAACCTACAATTGTACAAGAATTTTTAATCTTCTTTTAAATTTAATGATTTTTTACTTAAAGCACCAATTTCCTGTGAAAAACGTGAATATAACCTGAAACTACTCAAAATTGGGAAATCTTGTTCGGATTATAATGATCTTTGTTTAAAAATTCCAAGTTTGGTGTAAACCGTTAAACGTGACTTAATTTTTTTTTTAAATCCGGTAAAAAAACTCTAACAAAACCGAAAAAATTGGATTGATGTAAAATTTGTAAACTTTGAAATCTAATAATTAAAAATACCCATTTCCAGTGTAATAAGCTTACAGAATATGTACAATATTTTCAATAATTTATTATATAATTGAAAAGTTTGTATTTAACCGTGTAACGGTATTAAAAAGCACAACATTTTCTGAATTCGCATACTGTTTTTTAATGATTTTTCTTATTAAAGGAAATTATGTGTAGACATAATTTTCAAAATTCTATTTTCAACAACAAAGAAAGCGATATTTTCCAGACACATTATTACACTCCTCCTTCTCTTAGATATGATTTTCGAGTACAGGAGAATAACTAAATTTGGAGAAGACCACTGTTAAACCTCTGCTGCCGAACCATAGATGTTAAATTTTCGAACGGAACAAAACAATTGTTTTATTTTCGGCCTTCTAGTACGGCTTGCTGAGGAAATTAACATTTTTGTAAATTGATTAAAAATTAAAGGAAATGTCCCATCGTCCAGAAATTCGGTCTGAGTAGTGAAATATTTCTCATAAGCTTGGCTAACCGTCCACACATTTTGGAACGTATAGAGTCCATCCCCTTTTCCAGGTCCGGAAATTTATCGGAGGTCTACATGCAGCCAAAATTAATATTTCTTAAACTAGACGGCTGAAACTTGAACTCAATTGAAATATACTTGTTTCACAATGTCCTTTATGAATAGAAAAATTCATTGACTTTTTCAAGAATTCTAAAGGAATCATTTCATCGAAACAAAATTAAGATACAATTAAGTTGGTATGGTAAACATACCCAATGTGGTGGATAAA
Source organism: Acraspis erinacei (assembly GCA_035041075.1). Taxonomy (NCBI): domain Eukaryota; kingdom Metazoa; phylum Arthropoda; class Insecta; order Hymenoptera; family Cynipidae; genus Acraspis; species Acraspis erinacei. Next base: position 30,671,615 of record JAWWLR010000054.1, read on the forward strand.
TTTCACCACGTGAAAGTAATTTTTGTTACGGGTAAAGATTACTCTAAAATCAGGATAAAGATTACACTTTGTTTTTCCCGTGAAATCGATAAATCCAAAACAAGCTTTTTAAATTAACTTGAAAGTGGCTTTTGCGATCCTCAATGGCAATACTTGTCATTAAATTTTAGTACTTTTCAATATTTGCCAAGAATTCACAAAATTAATTTGTTCAAAATTAAATATAATGAAAGAAAATTTTCTAATTAAGAAATTGTTTTGAAAACTCACCGGATAAATCTGTGAAAACGTAGTCGTAGAACCGAACCACGGAACTGTTATAGATGTTGGACATCTGGCTGGTTGAAACAAATCCACCGCTGGTGTTCATTTGGGGTTCAACTGAAACCAGATTCACACAACTCCATCAAACTTCAATCATATTTACCACATTTTCACTTAATCTACATCCCACAAAGAACCTTTAGTAGTTTTTTTTAATTTTCTTTGCTAGACAAGGTATTGCAATTAATTTTTTTCTCTAGATTTTAAGGAACCAATCCAAACTCTCTTGAAAGTCGTGCACTTTTTTTAAAACCAGTGTCCCCGATTCTTTCTTGAGACAGTTGAAGCAGAACGATTTGAGTAAAAGCCACTGACTCACTTTTCCCGAACGAATGAGGAAAAAACAATTGTCACAGAGTATACCGCAAGTACGCGACTGTCGACGAATGGCAGAAATTACTTGACAGGTATAAAGAATGGTGGGTGAATACTTATTACCAGAAGCAACCAAGCGCGAGTGGTCGAAGTCGTTTGAAGTTTAAGGCCCAAGTTTTCCGACTATGTACACGTTAAGCATCTTTAATCCAACCTCCAAATCTCTACGATCAGCGCAAAAATTTGTCTAACTTTTGAACCAAAGTATTTTCTTGCACATTACAAAACTATTTTAATCTTTAAATAAAAATAAATGAAGCAGACGCATTTTTAACGAAATAATTGAATCCACAACCGAAGAAGATTTTAACTTCAATTCAAAAATTTGAAATTTTAATAAAAAAAAAAAGATTAAATTTCTACCAAAAGATATTAAGTATCTCGAAAATTTCTTAGAATTTTAATTATTGGATTTTAAAGAAATCTACAAAATTTTAGACAAAACTAAGGTAGTTTTAAAGAAATTTCAGCCTCTTTTACGTTTGGAAAATATTTAAGCATGTTTGATAAATATTCTGAAACTAAAATCTTGTAAAGTTTTTAAAGATTTTCAATCTATTAAAAATAAATAAAATTCCTAAATATCTTAAAAAATATTCTCTTAAAATAAATGTTACATAAAAAATCATTCAGAATTTTAACAGATTTCTTAAAGAAATTCTTTATTTTATTAAAACCTTTCAAAATTCTTAAAAAGCTTTTGAAGTTCTTGGTAAAGATCTTCAGAAATCTGCATTTTGTTTTAAATGAAATTTATTTTTGTTTTCTTTCAAAACATCTAAATATCTCTTAAACTTATTCCAATTTTTTGTAAATTTTTGTCCTCTTGCAAATTAAAAAAATTTTACTTTGAAATATTCTACATTCCTCTTCGAAATTTTATAAAATCATTTAAAACATTTAAAAATATTTTCTTTGGATTAATTTTGTCACAAAAAGAAAGAAAATTAATTCAAATTTGTCCTGGAAACTTAAATAAATGATCTTCAAACATTCCAAATCCTTAAACCGCTGCAAAATTTGATTTCTAAATCTTCAAAAATCTACATTTTGCTTAAAATTTGTCGTTACCGGTAATTTTTTGGTTACCAGCACCAACATTTGTGTGTATCGTTACTTACAGTCTATAAATTTCGTAAACTAAGTTATTCTCACTTGGTGTCCAGAGTTTTATTTCTCTTATCTAGCACAAAATTCAGAACAGAATTATTTTTTATATTGAAAAATAATAAAAATTTAAATATTCTTCTTTATCAGTAATGGTTAGAAACATTCATAAATGATTTTTATCATCAAATAGACTTACTTATATTGAAATTTTGATTGACTAAATTGAGAATGTAGAAAATTCATAATCTTTATTAATAGATAAATTCATATCATCTTATTTAATATGGTAAAGGGGTTAGGAATAGAAACCTTTTTTAATTTTTGAAAAATCTAGTGAAAAAGTAAAGAACAGAATTTTTTTATTTAAGAAAAACTATAAAATTCAGAGTATGTCTCATTTGGAAAATTTGGAAAATCTCATTTGGAAATTGCAATTTAGAAAATTTGAGAAAGTTCATAAGAACAAACTGAAAAAAGTCGTTAAAACTCATATTCACGTAGTATACAACCAATCAGGTAGTCAAGAACACAATGGGAGATTTCCGATAATTTCGTTTCACCTAT
>JAWWLR010000054.1:30786441-30796671 GCA_035041075.1 Acraspis erinacei
GTTGACGAAGCTTAGAGCCACATAAATGCGAATGATGAACCGCCCTAGAAATGATTAGATAAAAATATGCTTCGGGGTCGTTCAAAAAGTACGTCACACTGCAAGAGGGTGGGGTGCCAAGTTTTGTGACGATTTGTAAAGTAGGGGAGAGGTAGAATGTTACATCAAAAAAAGAAAATATAAATATTAATAAGAATTTTTTGAAATGTATGAAAATATGAAAATTATTGATTCTATTTTACAAGTGAAATATCCAAATAAAAATTTCACACTATTTCTGATATTCACCTCGTTCCCCTTTTTTCAAGAATTAATAGAACCCGATAAGAAACCCCAACTATTTTTTCTTGAAAATTAGGTCTTTTTAATTCAAAAGTTTAATATTATATTTTTGCTTCAGGAATTCATCTCTTTTGGCTAAAAATTCTACTATTTGGTTAAATATTTAACTATTTTGCTGAAAATTCGATATTATTTAGTTGAAAACTATTTTTTTCGGAAAAATCTATGTATTCCATTATTTATTTTAAATTGATTGTTCTTAGTCGAAAATTCAACAGATTGGTTGAAAATGTATGTGTTCTTTTTGTGAAATTCGTCATTTTGGTATAAAGTTAATCTTCTTGATTGAAAGTTCAACTAATTTTTTGAAAGTTGAACTACTTTGTTAAGAACTCATTTTATTAATTGAAGATCCATCTCTTTGGTTGATAATTTTAATATCTTACTGCAAATTCTGTTTTTTGTGATTTAAAATCAATTCATTTCAATGCAAACTTTATTATTCCATTTTTGGTTCAAAATTGTTCCTTTTTGTTCAAATTTCAACCATTTTCTTTAAAAAAATCATATTTTTAGGTTGAAAAATCAACTGTTTTGTAGAAAGTTCGTCTTTTTCGCTTAAAAATAAAATTATTTGTTAAAAATTAGACTGTTTGCTTTGAAAATACATCTCTTTTGGTATAAATGTTATATATTTTTTTAATGCAACTATTGCTTAAAAATTAATTCGCTTTGATCAAGGGTTGAAATATTTTGTTGACAATTAATCTTTTTATCAATTTCGACTGTTTTTTACTTAAAGTTAAGGTACTTTTCTTGGTTGAAACAAAAACTATTACACCTTTGGTTGAGAATTAATCTTTTCTTATGAAAGGTTAAACTGCTTGGTTGAAATTTGAACTTCTTTGTTAAAAATTAATATTATTTCGAGGATTCACAATTTAAGTTGGAAATTCAACTATTTTGTTGAAAATTTAAATCTTTCTGTTGGAAATTTAACTTTTGTGATAACATTCGTAGTTTTGAATATAAAATTCAACTGCTTGCTTAAAATTTTGTTTATTTTTCTTGAAAATTTAACTATTTGTTTGAAAATACAGTATCTTCCAACAAAAAATTATAAGCGTATAAAATTAAATTTAATACGGCACCTATACATTAATTCTATGTAAAAGAAGTTTGTGCTCCGAAGTCTGTATAAATAGTGTTTGTATGTTTTGTGTTTTATTTTAGCCGTCTGTCAAATAAAATTGAAGAAAAAATGGGAGGCAGTGTTAAGCTTGGTGTAGCGAATATGATGTGTAACGAAGAAGAGAAGTCATGGGAAAAGAGTTTAAAATACCGTGACGCAGTTTTTCAACGGTCCCTTCTAATTGAATCAGATTTTTCAGCTTCGTTTAATTAATGTTTCAATTAATTAAAAATGACTAACGTATTGAAAAAGTCGAATGATTATAACGGATCTGAATAAATTTATCTTTTTTTCTCAAGTTTTCAACCTGTTAAGGTCGTGGGTTCAACACACCCAACCATTTTTATCCTTGGTTGGAAATGAATAGGTTAAATCTACCAAGAAGACAAGTTCGAAATTCTTGTCTTCTGCTCGGACTTGTCTCGCTTGAACTGACTTGAACTACTGATCGCGGTGTTGGTTGATATTTGCGCAACCCTATAACCAAAACGAGTAGTAAAATTCGGCACAAGGTCGGTGGACCGTTTTCTTCGGCATGTGTGTATTTCTCAACAATTTCGGAATGCTTCTCCTGTCTTCGGAATTTACTAAATGAACCACTTAGTCCACAGAAGAGAGAAAATAATAAAATATTGTAGTTAATTCTTTTGTATATGCATGGAAAAAATAAGTTTTTGAAACTTTCTTGACTGTCCAAAACTTTAGGATAAGCCATAACATTCTAAAAATTTCGTATAACATTTTGTGACTAGGTTCAAGACAATCTTCGAAATAAAGAAGATTCCGAGAATTATTCCATGACTTTCGGTATAGTAAAAATATATTTCTAGAGTCTGATTTTTGTTCCTGATCAATAAGAAAATCATAACTTACCTCAAAGTAATTAAAGTCTAAATCTGAGTTTTTTAAGAAAACAAAGTAAAGGTGAAATATAATTGCACTGCATTTGACACTCATGAATCAGAAGAAAAATCACCTCAACGATTATGAATCGCATCAAGAAGTAAGATATGATCTAGCATATCTTCTGAGAGTTATAAATAATTTTAACAAATTTGGTTGAAAAAATGAAACTTTTTTGCAAACTGTAAATTCTTTCCCAAAAAGTAAAAATTGTTAATAAAGTAAAAATAAATTATACAAAATTTTTATCTGTATTTTAAATGGAGGAAGAAAAAACAAACTCTCTATCGTTAAGGAACTTTCCATAAGACTAATCCCTTGACCAGATTGTTCAGAGATAACGTTACGGAAAATTCCGTAATTTTCGTAGTTTCCGTTCTTGTTGTCAAAAAACTTTCTTTTTTCTAGAAAATATAAATTTTTTAAAGTTTGAAATTACTAAAATTTCAAATTTAAAATGGTTTTTTCCACGTTTTAAAACTGAACAGCAATTCATTTAAACGTGAAATCTTTTTAATTGGTCGACTTTAGAAGCCATCTTTTTTATTGCAGCTTTCACGTTTTACATTTTTATGGCTGAAAATTTAGCAATTTGAATTGGAAACATGGAGCACGTTTAAATTTTAATATTTTAAACCAAAGATTCAATTCAAATATAATTTATAATTTCATCTTAAAACTTAATCTCATATTACATTGCGTATGATCAGTGACATGACATATTTTATTTTCGAGTTTTGATGTTATGATTTGATAAAAATAAAAAATATTGCACAATATAATAGTTTAATTATTATTAATTAACACTGTAGCATACTTTTTAGGAGTATTCGATGAACTTCAGGTTGAGAATTTTGGTAACGTTTCAGGATCCCCTCACCTCGCAATAAATGATTTAACAATAGCAACAGATTTATTATCAAAAAATTTCGTCCTAGTTCCAAAGCGGTTCGAATTAATCCAATCAATTTAGAAAAGACCCAATGTTGTGTGGTTCGATTCTAAACATACCTCAAAAATTGAAAAATATCAAAATATTTGAATTGGTCCGAAATTGATCCAGGGTCTTAGAAAATATCATAATTAGCTATAAAAACTTACAAAAAACATTTAAGTTGCAGTTTATTGTAGTTTCATTTTATATAAAATTCAAAAGACTCCCACGTTATAATTTTTTTTCAAACTTTAAAATGTAAATATTCCATTTCTCGATGTTTTTATTGTTTTTGTTTTAACATATAACTGTAAGGCTCGTAAGTGATGAACTTTTCACTGTTTGTGGTATGGGTCTCTCACTTTTCCTCGCAATCTGAGAAAACGTGGCCTAACCTCGGTGCAAGGCGTAAAACTGGTTTGAAACGTTCCTAAGTTCGATGCATTGGCACACGACCTGGCTTAAATCTTGAGGAGAAATATCGGTCGACCTCTCGCTAAAGAAACGAGTTTACGAGATAAATAATCGATTACAAACGGCCCAAGTATTTGGATCATTGGCGCCAATTGGATCCCGTCGATAATGGCTCTCGTCAAGTCATCATTTCTAATTTCTAACAACATTTTTTATTTCCTTTCTCAGTTTCATTTAATTCTTGCAGTTTAACTACACTCAATGTTTTATATTTAATCGTTCACACTATATAAGCAAAAAATAAACAGGATCTTGCCGAATATATATATATATATATATATATATATATATTCGGCAAGATCCTGATTATTTTTTGCTTCTTTGTTCAAATATAATGCAAACACGTGTTTATATTCTGGGTTTTGTCTTCTGAGTGGATGGAGATTAGACTTAGAATGCAGATTTCAATTTGCATGACAGAAACCCGTATGAAATCAACAGTTAATGACTGGCCACTTTCACACCAAAAGCTTTTAAGTAATATTTTTGTGATGTAATTTTGAAACAATGAGGTGATAAATTAAAAAATAGAAATAATACTTCTCCACTTATCAAGATCTGAAAGGTTAAGGGCGGATGGGTGAGGTTAGCGCTAGGATAGGTCTGTTCGTGATTTTTGTTTGTTCGTGTTTTCACTACGTTCGAGTACTGTCGAGCGACTACTATCGGTAACCGTTTTTGCTAAAAAAATTCTTTTTCTGCAGGTTTCCACTTCTCTGACCCAATGTTCAGGCAAATGCGAACGCTTCGAATCAAAATATGGCTGCGGACGTTAGGGGATTTTAGAAGTTGAAAAAAGCCACAGAATTGAATACGTCAAGTATCGCATGAAGGCTTATCATGATAGTTGGGGTAATAGGGGACTGGGCTAAAGGGTTTGATGGCTGACGATTTTCTGCGGGAAGGCGGATCTTGGATATAAAAAACCCGGAAAGGGAGTGGAGTAATTGAGTAAAAAAAATTATTCTAGGCTATAAATACAGTAGCATTAATTTAAAAACAAGTAAACATGAACCTATTTCGCACATTATCCTCGAAAAGATTTTAGAATTAAAAAACGTAGAATAAAACATGTCCTTCTAAATGTGATAAAGAATCCTTATGACTTAACTCTTTGTGCATTTGGAGCGGATATTTCGAAATCTGGTTTACGAAAAATTAACAAATCTCAGTAAGTAGTATCAAGGCGAAACTGGAATGACTATGCGCAATCTTCGTGAACGTCTTTCTGTAAGTCTTCACAAGTTTACAAGTTTACCACCAAAATGACAACTCGAAGGAAAAAAGCGATAGAACATTTTATTACAAAAATTTAGCAAGGTCACAAAAAAACTAGCTGGCCTTAACGCAGGACTTACATTTACTAATGTTGCCACGGTACACCACTGTCTATGAGATTGCGATCACATTATTTTTTCTCCTTATTGCTACAAGCACTTTCCTCGATCGTAAACAGAAAACAAAATTGCATAATTGCATTTTAAATGTATATCTGAGCGTAATGACCCTCCAATTCACTTTATAATAAAACTCGGTACTTGTTCCAAATCAAACACCTTAAACACTTGAATTGAAAAAATTTCATATTCATTCATTATGTCATTACTTTCAGTAAATACTAACCAGTTAACTAAACAGTTTAAAAAAATCGTCTTTGGCATGCATTTTAAGCAAAACTGCTCTTTTATATTTTTGGAGTAGCTTTTCCTATGCATAAGTCCTATGTTAATTTCAAAGGCTTTGGGCCGATCTATATGACTAAGAATTGAAAATAGATATGTTCAAAATGCTGTAATATGAATAGTTTTGAATTCGCATTCTTCAGTTTTTACTTTTTTGCACAGTTTCAAATTCTTATGTTGAGCATTACAAATTTCTGTTTAAAATTATCAAACTAACGTTTGAATTGATGTTTGAATTGGCATTAAGGTTAAGTTATAAAATTAAACGTTTTCAATTAAAATTAAATTAAAAACTTGAAAATGTATTAAATAAAATGTTTGCAAATGGTGTCATTTGCAATTAAAACGTTCGCAATCGTTAGATGGAAAATATTCATAGTGGAATAACATGAAATTGAAAGCGTTCAAGATTGAACACGTCACAGTAAATCCCAGAGACATTATTTATCTGAAGTTAGATAAAAACGCAGTCAAAAATTGAAAACTACAATTATCCGAAGTCAGATCATTTTTATCAGGAGGAAGATAAGAATTATCCGTCGTCGGATAATTGTATCTATCAATTGTTTGTAACATTTTTATCCAACTTTAGATGAATAATATTCCTAGGATTTACTCTGTTAGAAACTTTAAATGGTCAGAATTAAAAAATTCTTAACTAAAATTGTACGAAATTTAATATTGAAACACTTTTTATCCTTAAAGTCTAAACAATTACTCGCTAAACCTGAATCAGTTACAATGATTACTAAATTCAATCAGTAACTGAATTATAGCATTGAATCATTTATTTTTAACTGCTGGATCAGTTTAACTACCTAATTCATCATAAGAAAACTAATCCATAGGCACAATTTAGTCCCTAATTAAAATTAGTCAAACTTTTATCTGATTTAAATTTAGAGAGTAGAGTAGAATACATTAAATAAATATTTCTTTTCGTCTCAGTTAATTAATATAATTTCACTACTTCTTCATATATACCTTTTTATATAAGAAAAGAAAAAAGGTACAAAAGTTTTAAAAAAGGAAAAAGTTTCGTTGATTTGGTAAATGTTAATTCCATATGCACGAAAGAGAAAATTAGCCAAAAACTGGAAATCAATATCGTTGTTTAGAAAGTGAATTAATTTATCCATTAAGAATGTGCAAATGAAAAATTCCTTGCAAATTTAATCATTTAAATCATCGAGGTAAAAGATGGATTAAATTTGTATTACTTCACATTGACTTTTTATGCCTAAAAATCTTATTTTTAAAAATGTTAATTTTATCAAGAATGCAGACGATAAATTTAAATCAGTTATTCAAGTTTGTACTCACCAATTTGGAGTTACGTGACAGAAAATGTAGAAGTATGTACAGCATTCTATCCTTCTGCAAAATAAGAAAGATAGAAAATTGGTTTAAAAAATTCAAAATATTAACTGACAAAATTTGTAAATAAATAGTATAGTATCCTTATGGATTTATAAATGTTCGGTAAGACTTCAAAAGGCGGGAAAATATTCCAAGCAGTCCGAAAAGGCTTTAAGCAATTGACTTATTTCCAAAAAGTTACTGAGCTGAACTGGCCCGAATAGATTCTGAAAGGTCTCATCAAGTGTTCCAAACATACCTAGAAAGATTGTAATCGATACACCCTTTCTTCGATTGCAGACCTTAATTAACATTTTATTTAACGTATGTGAAATAAAATAACTATTGTTAGTATTATTGTGAAAAAATTTGAACTGGAAAGGTTGTATAATAATGTAAAATTTTTTTAATTTTTTACAAAATCAAAAGGTTGTATAATAATGTTAAAAATTGTTACGTTTTTCACAATTTTCAACATTATTATTCAACCATTCTAGTCCAAATTCTATTTTTTCACAATAATATTTACAATACTCGTTTCATCTCACATACATTGAATAATGAAAAATATACATTAAAACAACTTTTCCAGTCCGAATTTTATTTTTATAATAATATTTACAACAGTTGCTTTTGCCTCATACATTAAGTATTAACACGGAGAAAAATAGATATTAGCAAAGACTATCTAGATATTACTAGTTAATATCTTAGCGATTTAACTATAGGACAGAAATCTAGATATTGAAGTAGAGCATCCGTAGATATTAAAAATAAGTTTTTAACTAACAATATCCAAGATATTCAAGAAATATTTTTAATTGTGCAAAAATTACCTCTTAAGAATGTGATTTTCTACAAAATGCAGAAGGATTTTATGTCATAATTTTCGTTTAGAACGGAAAACACACTATTCAAGGCCAATATCACAGATGCCTGTATCTGAGTCGTAATCCATTTTCCGCGAAAACTTATAGCGCAATATATATCCAAAAAACCACAACAGATACGACGAATGTTCAAGATACAGGCAAATTGGGACTAAAATTTGTTGTCGCCACGCCGCAGGTCAAAGACATTGCTCAGATACAATTTCGCTTTTTTAATATCTTAGATATTAACTGTTAATGTCACACGTTTTATACTTCCAATATAAACAGATATTGCCTTTTAATATATTGTATATTGTATAGAAGATATTAGATATTATGCCGTAATATCTATTTATTATGGTCAAATACCAATGTTTTTAATATCTACTTTTCAATATATATTTTTCTCCGTGTGAAAGCCATTTTCTTGTTTGCTGGTACTAATAGAGTATAGTCACTATAACTAATGGAATTGTTATGACATTTTTTTGTTATGATCATTTTACGAAATATCAGTATCAACTAATAAAACAGCAGTACAATGTCTCCAAAAATCTCAGGAAAATATGAGCTGGCCTTCGAGGAATTTGACAAATGGAGAAAACCAAACAGAAGAATGTTCGATCAGTAATCATCATCGTTATAAAAAAACATTCACTTCATAGGAAGTTCTCGCACCATTTCGATAAAGAGATATCATTTTTCAGGGAGCTCTATACTCTATACTTATAGGCTCATTAAATATGGCGGTTTCGAACAAAATATCTTACAATACTCGTAGGGTTAGATACCTTTTCACGCGGAGAATTCAATGTTATCACGACGATGAGAAAAACCATGGCCATCAGTCACGATTTTACTACTCGTCCTGCAAACGTTGACCTCTCCGCGGTAAAGACGTGCCTAACCCTACTTGCGATGTAATATACTACTAATTTAATAATAAAAAAATTTTTTAATTCGATTAAGAAATATTGCTTTTAGTATTTGTTTTAACCAAAAATGCCACGTTACTATAGGCTGTTATTGAAGTCTATACATTTCACATTACCAAGTGTCGGTGCGAATTCAAACATGTCCTTTAATGTGCCGTTAGATTTTAGGGAATTTGTATACCGATAAAGCGACTAAAAAAATATCACCAAGGTTGTTTGCCGTAGCACTCGTCAATCGCACGCTCTTAGAATTCTTAAATTATTGACGAATATATGACTGTTAATATAATTTAATTTCGAAAAAGTACAGAAAAATGAATAAAAAATTTCCAGACTAATTTTTTTGTTTGACTATATCAAACATCTTTAACTTTGAACTATAGTTTTCACACATTGCAGGGCGTCAACGAATTAAATATTTTTGTACATTATATGTTATGACATATTCCCAGAAACAAGTTTTCAAGTCAGAATCTCGGTCTTGTTGTGAGATAGAGAGGTCTTGTTTAAAGCCAAAAAATAGTTTTATGGTCTTCTTGGAATAGAAAAATGGGCTCAAATCTAGCTTAAGACATTAAAAGTTTAAATTAAGGTGTAACAGAAAACATTCGTTCTTCTGTATTCTTTTCACTGAAGTTTGGTCTGTCAAATCTGCCTAATAGTGTAATGTTATAAGAAGATTTTTAGAAGTGTATTTAAATTTTAAAAATGGTCGCCCTGACATTATTTAAAGATTTCGTTTCACTTCCACGCATTAGTATGTGTGGGGTAAAAGCACCAGTCTTCGGGCACGTACTAGTGGTCGTACAATCTGATCTATTTCAGAGTAGAAATAGTGCAATAAACCATAATTAATTATTGAAAGTAAATAGGTGTTTGCGTTTTTCATATTTTCTTGTATTACGAAAGGCAAAGAGAGAATGTAGATGATTCTTAATTTTACTGTATAAAAATATTTAAAAGCCGATCACGGCGTATAGCCGTTTTGCGGTTGTGAGCTATGTTTTGTTTCAGAAAACAGTATTTTTTATTGAAGTTATGACATAATGAAATTGTGATCAATCTCGAATGGCTGCATTTGTCAAATATGAGATTTAACATTTTTGAAATTATTTGAATTAAAAATTTTTCTACCGTATATGCGAAGATTCTTAATATGTCCGACCTTAGGTGCAGAATTTTTAAAACTGGCTAGAAGTCGGACAAGCTGTCAGACCTCTGGTGCAGCCGTCATTCTACGAGTGTTTCGTCAGTCGGAAAACTAATGTGAATATGTGGAGAGCAGATATATTCTTTTTTAAATAAAACATAGGAATAAGTATTATAAAAATCTCGTTTTGATTATTATCTCATCCCAATAAAAACGATTATTTAAAATAGTGAAGAAGAATGTTTGTAACAGGGAATTACGTACAAACATTTGCTAGAAATTCTAACCTCTCTAACCATAGCTACAAGTTGACTTTCTTCAAATATTTTTTCTAGGATTCGTATGGATATCGAATAACATACATTATTTTTTCTTATAAACAATAAATGAATCTTCCAGTACAGTGAGCTCCACAAGACCGTCAGCCACTAAAGGACAATAATTTTA
>JAWWLR010000054.1:30804512-30814971 GCA_035041075.1 Acraspis erinacei
TGTATCCCTCATAGTTTAACAGTATTGTATGATTATAAAAAAAAATTCGACAGAAAAACTAAAATTTGGACAATTTCTTATATCATTTGTTAATAACAATTACAGTTAATAATTAGAAGGTTTAATTTATTTTACTGGGATATCCATTTGTCCATAATTTGTTTATAAATTTTGTTTACAACAAATGTTTTGTTTATTAAACAAATTATTTAAATTCGGTGAATATGTATGCATGTATTTTCGACGATTTAGAGTATAGTTTCGTTGTTTGCACTTCAATAAAAAATAATAATTTGAAATTTCCTATTTTTCCGCCGTATTTATTAACACATCAATTTGTTTAAACCAAAAATGAAAAATCGCTTTCCTTATGTTTTTCGCGAATTTAATGCTGAGCATTTAAAAAAAAACTTAAAATCTGAACTACTGTGCCACGCCATACACTCGACACATGGGTTCTTGACATATTTAATTATTATCAAAATATTGGTTTTACGTTCTAAATTTACGAAAGAAAATACATACGGAGTTGAACGGGTCATAAATTTACTGTCTAGAAAAGTAAGTTTCAAAGTTGTAGGCTTTTTTATTTGTAAGAAAAAGGATAGTCAAAGTTTAAGGTTATCTATTTCCTCGGCAATTTCCACAAATTTTCCACGAATCGAAAAAATACACGCGAGCGTAGCACGAGATTGTACATGATAGTGATTCTAAAAAGTTGACAAAATTCTGAAGCTCTAAAATTTGCAGTTACTACTGAACAAGTTCAAATAGTTTTAAAGTGGGTCAAATTGGTTTGAAAATTTTGGAAGATCCTATTCGGTGATCTGGCTTAAGCATGCAAAGTTTTTCAAAATACTCTAAGACGTTTTGAAAAGATCCACAATACTTCACGAACATCCGAATGAGTTTGAAATTGTCCCAAGTTGTTTAAATTGCTCTAAAAACGTTTGACAAGATCCTGAGCGGTTCAAAAAGATCCTAAGTTATAAGAATCAATCCTGCATTTTTTTAATCATTGAGTTCTAAAATAGTTCAGACAGGTTCAAAGCTGTGTTAAATGCTTTGAGAAGTTTTAAAAAGATCCTCAGTAAATCGAAAATGTCCAAAGCTGTTTGAGTGTCTTCAGGAATATTCCATAATCTTCTAAATATTTCGAAAACCTTCGAACCAGTTTAAATATGTCACAAGTGGTTCAAATTGGTCTGAGAATATTCGGCAAGATTCTTCCAGGTTTAGTATGGCTCAGTGTTATAAAATATGTCTCAAGTGATTCAAAAGAGAAAAAAGGTACAAATAGGTCCTCAATCGTGAAAAAAGGTCGACATAACTCGCAAAATGTAAAAGAAGTAAAGGACGCTCTTAGAAAAAGCTCTGAAAGTAAATGAAACCCAAAAATGATAGTCTGGTACTCGATTTCACTTCCAATTCGAAAGCCTTCTTCCGATCGAACACGTCACAGAAGACATGGTCCGGGAACGTTGTTTCAGTCATCGAAAGCAGATTGGATGGACCATCAGAGCAACTTGCCGTGTGACAGGTTGCTTGGGATTCTAGCTTGGGCGAAAGTAAAAATAAAATGAAAAAATAACGGGACTTTAACTCGAGTCAAGACGAGAATCGGACTACTCAAGTGGTGACAAAGTCCCGTGGACAATTAATGAGCGTGGAGGATTCTGTAATAGGAGGACCCATTACCAATTAACCAGGTAGTGCAGGTCGGCCCACTTACCCACAAAGCGCCATACCATCACATCCGCGGCCGCGGTTCATTGCCAGTCTCGTCGACTTCTTTGCTATGTTGGCATTGCCGGGCATTGCTGGTGAGATGAGACACCCTCTAGGTCGCTCTCGTGCCTGGATCCCGTGACAAAGAAGGAGAGATCTTGTCGAAAGGGATCCAAGAAAGAGGCAAAATCCATGCAAAGAAAGATCCAATGGCTCTTTCTCTCTCGTTCTCTCCCGTCGCTTAACTTTCTCCATAACAAGTACCGTACGTCTACCATCTGTGTTGCTGGTACCGATGCCAATGCCGCTGGCGCTGGCGTGATCTTGTGGCCATTGGATGTATTATGGCGGTCATGACCTTCGAAATCGAGACCTTAGCGTAGAATTTCATTAATAAGGTCAAATTATAAATTCAAATAGAAGCATCCAAATTTATATTTTCAGCTTCCTTGTTTATCAACGGTTCCATTGCAACTCTTGGAAGTTGAGGATTCTTCATTGAAAATATAATTTCGAATGACTAGATTTTTCAGAGTGGAACTTGAAATATATCATGAGCCACAGAAAACGAATGTGGATCGGAGTTCCAATTGTGGATAAGTGTTTCTATGCGCTGTTATTTTTTTTAAGGGCAAATGTGCAGAGTAATATGAAGTGAACCATTTGCAGAAACCATATATAAAATAGTTTCCATATTTATACCAGAATTATCACTGATCCACATTTGGTTCCTTTGCCTTACTTTGAAAGGAATAATTTACTACGGTTGCGACTGTCGTCTCGGAAGGGCCGCAGTGCGCGAGGACTCAGTCCACTATATTGCGCAACATTATATATTCCAATTGCAAACGGTTCAGGCCCTCCTGACTGTTTAGATTTCAATTCCACCGATTTAATGCCAATGCTATTTTTCGACAACCCCCGACACTAGAAGTAACCCCAGAGTTGCATATAATTTATTACATGGGGGGGGCCGTAAATCGTTACTGTTACGCGATATTTTCAACTGAAACTGTTTTTAGGTGTAGTTCAATATTTTTTTATCTGAAATGGGCAGAATATGTAAGAAAGTATGCAATTTAAATTCATCCAGATTCTAAATTTACCATTGACCTTTTTAATCGGAAATCCTTATTGATTCAGAAAAATAAAAATTTAAATGTGATCAGATAGAGCTAAAGATATTAAGAGTACCAAACTAGTAATCAAAGGCCAAATGTTGTCCACACTTTCCTAGGAATGTTAAAAAAGATTCGGAAATGTCTAAGGTAATTAAAAGAAGGAAAATGTTTTAAAACTTTTTGAACTAATACAAGCAAGTCAAAAATAGTCGAAAAACATCTAGAAGGTTTAAGAGACACTGAAATAGACTGATTCAGACAATTCTAAGGTTACTAATCAATTAAAATAAACATTAATAATTTAAAAGGGATCATGTTGAAATAAATGTATAGAATAATTTCAGGCTTGAATAATATAACCTTTCTATAGTCTATAGTCAGAAATGGATGTATACTTTCTTTACACGAAACTACTGGGCACCTACGAGATCTCAGAAGGTCTGACCTTAAAATCATCTTCCGGATTCATAGTACCTATGTCCAAAGAATGGAAAGTATATCGTATATTAGAAAATAAAAATAATTAACACAGTTTCAATAGTCCATATGGTGCTGGAAATATTATAAAAGGCCAAAACGATCCGATAGGGTTCTTAATTTTTTTAAAGTTCATAAGCGTTTTAAGATATGCTTAACTGTATTTAGTACAATATTACAATTTTGCCTCAAATAAAGAAAAAAATAACTTTTTTTTATAATTATCCGAATTAATCAAAAATGGTCCGGATGGATCAAAAAGGTTCTAACTTGCCCAGAAAGGTATAAATTTGTATAAAGTGTTTCGGGATATTCTGATGGGATTCTAAGATTTATAGGAAGTTCGAGAAAAGTTTTCAAAGTTTCAAACTAATCCAAATTTTTCCGGGAAGATTCAAAAAGATTTAAAAAGTTTTAGAAACGTACAAATTGAATCCGGACCAAGCACACAGATCCGAATAAATCCAAGAAGGTTAAAAATAATCTGAATTTATCCGGAAATTCCAAAGCAATTCAAAAAGTAACAGTGTTATATGAATTAGTTCGAAAATATCTTTTAGGAATTTCAAAGATTTAGCATGTTTTGAACTAGTTCAGTAAGTTCTAAAATGGCTCAGATTGATCTAAGAAGGTCCGAAAAGATCAAATGTGGTTCAAAACTGCCTAAAGCGGTCCGAATTGATTTATACATATTTATACATTTCTAAATTATAATAATAAACTGGTAAATTTTTAAAAGATGAAAAGTTTTACAATTTAGTAAAGTAATATTTCCATCGTTTTCAGGCAAAAATTCTTTCCATATATAAACGGTACTCGTTATATGAGAGGCTCCAGACGATCTGACCTTAAAATATCTTCCGGAATTATAATGAAACACGAATGGAAAGTAGACACTGATTTACACAGCAGGGTGCTACTGACAATCAGTATTTGAAATAACATTAAAACTGTATTCAATTTTGAATATTTTTACAACTGATAAGGAATGCTGAAATTTGCCCATTAGTATTGGAGAAGTTCATTAATTGTAATTTTATAAACGAGAGAGATGAAACTTTCACTCAGCGCTATGCTGATTATTTTTCACTATAATACATGAAATGTAGACTTGTAGAGTTCGAGGAGAATAATCGAGTATGATATTGTGTCTCATTTTTTGAGTTGTAAGCTTCACAGGTTACCTGTGAAGCTTTTCTTTATTCAAGATTTTCTGAAAATGAGAAATAAATTTGAGAATGAAGATTTCGAATTAAAAGTGTACTTATAAATCCGAAACTTTTGAATAAAAAATCCTACACATTCTTTTGAAAACAGATTCCTTTTAGTTCATAGGGTCAAAAATTGATTAAAAAACTATTCCAAGAAATTGTTATTATCACTATAGTTATTATACATATATTAATTATATTCTAACGTTTTAAGAAATTTATAGTTTTTAATAACTTGAAGTTTGATCAAGTTTCTTATTTTTACTCATTAAAGAAAATTTCCATCCACATAAAGCTTTTTGAAAAATCGTCTAATGTCACCTTGTTACGTAAGTTAGGAATTTAGAAAGCAGTGGAAAAGCGAGAGATTATTTCCAGAGAAAAGCCATAAAAACAGAAAATTGATTAAAATTTATTATTTGAAAACGTGAAATTCTTATTAGAGGTAATATACAGAACAGTGATTTCCATGAATTATTAGATACTTACCAATATTAAAATTATTACAAAATCACTAGAAACCAAAATTAACAATGTTAATGAAAAAACATATATATATATATATTAAATTATTCACTAATAATATAATAATATATATTTAAAAAATACTCAAAACATTGCACCAGATGTAATATACAATCAAGTAAAACAATTAAAAAATTTTAAATCCATCTGTTTGATAATAGAAGAAATCATGAATTACTCACCTATAGTGAATTATATGACAGTATTAATTGGATGCGAAATTAAAAATTGTCTGGGAACATTAACCGGAATGACCTTGACTGTGGTTTTCGCCAAGTTGCGATCTTATAAGTTGTGGTTAAACTACAACTTATAGCTCAAGTTCTAGTCATTACTAGCTGGTTTAAATAAGGTTGAATGTACACTTTCACTACCGCGAATAGTTTCTTTTTTCGTAAATATCAAATTTTTATTATTTTTTCCTATTTAATTTCGATGATACCAAATATGAAAATAAACTCAAAAACAACATTCTTAGACATTGAAACAAAACTTGAACTCCGAGAAACAAAAACGACTAATTTCGATTAAGCAGACATGCAATTTAATACAAATACCTCCATTCATAATATATAAAAATAATAATAAATAAAAAAGAGGACAGAAACAGAAGCTAATGTATAAATATAAAGTGTTAATTAATATGTTTAAAATTTATTATTCTTGCGTTATCTCTTTATCTTACGGCTCTTGGGAAAAAATACCCGGTAATTTATATTTTTTAATGAAAATATTTGGTCATGCGTTCATTCTCTTCTAAGGCTTGAGGAGAAGGCAAATATAATTTGATTTAAACCAAATTTGCCCGCCTCGCTGGCTCATTCTCATTGCGCACCTAGGGCGTGCGACTGTTGTTTCTCGAGCTTGACGTTTGATTACATATTTATGCGCTTCGCTCTCGATAATGTTCTTAGCTCGCGCTGCGCGCTCGGTCTTTGTATTTCCCCCGCATTTTTTTTTACACGGCTTTTAAAATGAAAGGTCAGCAAATCGACATATCTAATTTGGTGATTGTGAATTCACTTTTTTAGAGCTCTCTCAGCTTTAACGAACACATTCTCATTACGTATCTCGTGATTTGCACTCGCTTTTCACCAAAATGGAAACTTTTCTTCACTATATTCAATACTATTATAAGAAATGTATATTATATTCACTTCTGTACCTCGGGCTGGTAAATAATCTGAAAATTTTATTTTTCATGATTACTTATTTGCTCCTTATTTTGCACTAATTTTTATTCTCTGCTACCATGAAAAATATACGTACGTAGAAAAAAACATACGTATTTTCATTATCTTATTTTAAACACTTTTTAAAGTGCACATCATACAAAAAAAATGTGCTGTGATTAAACATTGTAGTGCAAATTGTGTCGTTTTTCCATAAACGTAATTTGTTTATCTTTAATACTATTTTTTACGGGTTAAACCAGAAATACGCATCTCTAATAATCTCTAATAATTAAATTATTATTGTAGCTTATCCTACATTTTTTTTAAATGCGCAATTTTTTCACATAAGCGTTTTCGTACCTTGCATCGTTTTTCAAAAGATTTGATTTTTTGATTGTAAATGTTATTTTTCATGATTAAAACAAAAACTACGCATTCTATCAACAAATGATTCTTAATAAATTTGTAGATACTTTTTGGGTGAACAAATTTTGCTTCTTTTTTTCGTAGCTTGTTTGTCGTTTGTCTAAAAATTTTATTTTTTTATTTTTAATTCTGTTTTTTACGAATAAAACATAAAACAGTCGTATCAAACTGTGAATAATAACAAATTTGTAGATATTGCTTGGGTGCCTAATTTATATCCATTCGTCTTTGATCGTATCTTGCATAATTTGACCGCAAAATGGAATTTTTTATTTATCATTATTTTTTTGCCATCAAAATTTGAATTTTCAATTTTAAGAAAAAATGATATAATTGGTTATGATAATCTTGTCGGGCTTTCAAAAAGTAACGTTTTTCTTTTGTTGACTTTTTTTCATATCGTGCGTTATTTAATTTAAAATTTTAATATTCGTTTCTTTAACTTTGTAAGTAATCTGGTAATTTTTTATGAAAAAATTTATTAGGAAACAAATTTTTTCTTTTTAAGTACCACAAATAAAAGTACAGAGAATTTTTGAATCTTGAAAAAATTGGTCTAAAAAATTTTTTAAATATGCTCACTTTTTAAGTTTTTATCCAAAATGGTTTGCTAACGAAATACAGATATACAGAGAGACATACAAACACATTCATAAAAAACCTGCTATTCATGTTTAAGGGAGTTTTAAAACTCGGACATTTCACAAAAACAGGGGTGGCGGTAAAATTTTATAGAAATCTAATATCTTCTCTGATGAGAATGTAAAAAAGATTAAATGGAAGATAATTTTTTGCCTAAAAGGTATACTTTTAAGGAGCGGTGATTTAGAATGTAATAACATTTTAAAGGACACATTTTCTAAAAATGGTAAATTCAGGTATTATAAAAATATGACCTCCTAAAATTATAGTTTTGTAAAAAGACAATTATCCCATAATTTTCCTTTTAAAAAAATATATATGTATTGCCTATATTTCTCAAGTCTTTAGCTAGTTCTAAAAAAAGTTTATCAAAAAAAGAAATAAGACGTAGTAATTTTTTTCCAATGCGCACAATCTCAGAGGGCTAATACTTTCGAATTCCTTAAAATTACATGTATTTTGGTTCTATGAAGGTCTCAGTGTTAAATCTTTTAAAATTCTTACCCTGGGAATTAATCTGCTTTAAAAATAAATTTATATGTATTTTTTATTATCTTCATAGAAAATATATTTCAGGTTATATAATGAAAAGTGTCTTCAGGGCTGGGTTAGAACTTTTCACTTTAAAGAAACAAAAAACGCATGCTCATTATTTTGTTTTCTATTGGCAGCCTAGTAGCCTAAAACTTGTCCAAATTTAATCATTTTTCGTTGAAAAAGTTTACATTTCTTTTAATTTTGCGAATTTTATTATCAGGGTTTAATTGAGCCACTAATTTAATTTTCAACCAGAACAGAAATATTTCATTCTTCAGATTAATTATCTTTTGCAATGGGAGTATTTTACATTTTTCTACCTTTTCCACAAAAATTTTCTTTTAAGCATGGCCTGGTCTGGAAATACCTGCGGAATTTCTACAAAGAACAATTTGAAAAGTGAAAAAAAATATTCTTCCATAATTGTCTCATTTCTCGAGTTCTTGATCCTTAACATTGTGGCAAAGTGTATCACACTTGGGATTACGTGGATTACGTCTTTATATAGTGGACATGTCAAAATTAATCGAGTGGACAGGAAATCGTAAATGGTGATTGAAGCTGTCGCGCAACATGCGTGCAAAGATTAGCTTTCGCGAAGGAAGTAATTCGCGATGAATTGGCAAACACTTATGAGTGCAACAAGACAAAGTCGGCCAATTAATTAGGCGCTTAATGCAACTTTTGAGGCAATGGCTGTGAATCGTTAGATCAAATTGTGAAGTTTCTTGCGAAAAAACGAGAGGATTTAACGGTGAAATTTTGCTATTTACGAGCGGCCTTAATGATATGAAGGATTTGCACTTATTGCTGTAAGCCATATGTCTAGCCAATGAAATCTGGCAGAAGAAACAGGCCTTGATTGCATCTTTGATTTCCCTCTTCATCTTTCCGTTTTTTGGCTCAGTTTTACCAGATATCTTCATCCTAAAGAATTTAGCTGTTTTTACAAGTTCTTGCGATGACTCTTAAAATTGTAAAAGGGGCCATACATAAATTGCATAGTCTTGTTTGTAATTTTTTTTAGTCTGCTAATCTCTAAAAAATTAAAGTCAAACAGATTTTTTGTAAGCACCTGTTTGTCAACTAAGTCTAGTAAAAAAATGTATGTTACTCGAATGATAGTTGCAACAGTAGTACTTGTCATTTATCTAATAAGATTATTAGTACCTAGTAATATCAGTATTAATATTAGTTTTAATAATTATGAGTTTACTATATAATAATAAAATAATAATCTTCATGTAAGATACCTTGAGAATGCTTTGACTTGAAAATTTGTCTAATACAGTTGAGCATTCAAGTATTTTGTTGCATTTTTTTGGTTCAATTTAACTGTTTTTATTTAAAATTGAACTCTTTTTTGAAATATCAACTATCACCAGTCACTTTTAAATCTACGGTTAAGCAGTACTTCATTTGTCTCAAAAAGAATCTTTTCGCAACCAAAAATTATTTATATGCGATAAACTTCATATCTAGACATATAATTCTGTTTGTGTAACAAACATATTTACGTGATATATTCGTGACTGCAAACAAAACACAAAACATGACGATGCAGTTTTTTCGAAAAAACTTCTTCCCTGAGTGTATATACATTATTATTACTTAATTAAATTCATCTCTTTGTTTCAAAATTCAACTTTTTGGAGAAAATTAATTTTTTTTAATGAAAGTTGAATTATTCCATTAATAGTTAAAAATTGACTTTGTTAGATTCGAAGTTCAACTGGTTGGTTAAAAATGTATGTCTTGTGTTAATAATTTATATTTTTGTAGCAGAGAATTAATCTTCTTGGTTAATGTTTATCTTCTTTGAAAATTCGAATCTATTTAGTTGAAAGTTACCTTTTTTTGTTGAAAGCTTCTATTTTTGGCTTAAAATTTTAAGATTTTGGTTGACATTTTTTTTCTTTAGTGACTAAAAATTCTTTAGGGTCTGAACACTTACCGGTCATAGCCACACTAAAAGGAGGCATCAATAAGCGCGGCAAAGGGAGAAAGGAAAGGTATGAAAAACAGGAGGGAGTAGACTCGTCAATTTAAAGTTTGAAGGGTTCGACTGAGAACGTAAAGGATGAGCTGGGTACTAAACAAGAAAGAGTAGGGATAAAGAGAGGCTGGTGGGACACGGAATTCTGTGACAGTAAAGAGAGGATGAAAGAGTGTGTACGAAAATGGAGAAAAGGGGAATTAGAGTAGGAGGCGTATAACAGAAGAAAAAGAGAACATGAGAAGATGCTGGGAAGTAAGAGACAAAGGGGGAAGGATTAATATAAGGCAGAAGTAGAAAAAGCGATCAAAGAATATAGGGTGTGCGATGTGATAAATAGGGATAGAGGGAAAAGTAAGCATGTTAATGAAGAAGTAGAAATGGAAGAATGGACGGATTATTTCAAGGCTCTATTAGGGGCAGAGCAAAATAAGAACAAAGGGGAAAATAGAAGGGTAGTTCAGGGAGAAATGAAGGAAGGAAATGAAATAAGAAGAGAAGAAGTGGATGATGCAATAGATAGGCTAAAGAGAAGCAAGGCGATAGGAGAAGATGGGATGGAGAACGAAGCGATGAAGTATGGAGGAGAAGGAGTTAGGGATGGGATGTGGAAGATCTGCA
>JAWWLR010000054.1:30835100-30847058 GCA_035041075.1 Acraspis erinacei
GCAGTATGATATATTTTTTTGCTTTGAACTTTGGATTAGCATCAAAATCTTGGGATTATCATCAGTGAAATTTGCTGTAGGAAATCCTGAGAGCATTGTTTCTCATAATTTGAGTGATGTCTTCTTGGTTTGAATTATTGAACATTTCAAAATCAACGTAGATGAACAGCTTATATACTTGTACTGTATATCCTCTTTGATGTGCTTTTATCAAAGAACCAACCCCTTTGTTGTCCTCCAACACAGAAAAACAGTAAGCTAATTTTTGTCGAAATTAGATATTATTTTCTCAAAATAATAATACCTGAAGTGTAAAACTGTAACACGAACATATAGCTGCATTCTCATTTTCCGGTGTCTCATTTTTTTCAACTCAAAAAAACACCGAATCAGTGCACTTTTGAGGATAGACGTTTTTCTGTGAATGTTCTTCTACTTGAAAACCAAGAAAGACCCAAAAGTATGTGATCCATACTATTCAACTCTGAACCAACATATTTAGAAAATATAAAAATTACTTCAAAGATAATGTTTCGTGTGGTTTTCATACTAATTAAGTACCGAACAACAGATTTATAGGTGTAAACAATTGTTCTATCGTTAAAATACAATATGAAGAAAAAATTGAAATGGAAAAGATGAAAAAAGGGAACTGCCACCAGACTTATCCATCAGAGGGATAATTTTATTGAGAAGCCTCCAAGTATTAAGTTCTCTGCTATAGGACATGATCGATTTTGTTCACTTTTTTCTTCCCAGAGATGGCCACGAGAGCATAAATCTACAACAAGTATCTTTCTTTTTTAGCCAATGACCCAATGACATTACCATATCTATCTTTGAAAAAAGCGGTATAACGAAATGTGTAGAAAATCTCGCATTAATTTTGATTGAAAACTTAACTATTCAAAATTCTAAGTTCAAAATATTTAATTTTGAACTTTTTGAAACTATCCTACTTTCGAAATTTTAATCTGGAATCACTCAATTCTGAGTTTCTTCAATGAAAAATAAAAATTTTCAGTCTGGATCGCTTTGAATTAGAGTTTTTGACGTAAACTATTCAATTTCAAACACTTTGAATTCCGAATTGTTCAATTTTAAACGCTTTTATTCAGAAATGGTACAAGTTCGCTTACAATTCGAAATTATTGTTTACAAAAAATTGAACTTATTATTTAAAAATTGGTTTAAGAATGAATTTTTAAATTTTTTATATTTTTAATGTTAAGAAAAGAAATCAAGAGACGTGAAAACGTGCAAAGAACGCCTTTATTGACTGCTCATATTCTATAATCGGGCGCACAGTGCGCGTTCCTTGGCTATAGTAACCATAAAAACGTCTGTCCGTTTTTTATCTTGTTAATAGAAATAAAATTAAAAGCGGAGAAGAGAAATGCATGAGTAGAGAATACGAATAGATTGCATGATTAGGAAAATGCAATCTGCGAATAAAATAACAATTTATCTTCGGTCATCGTGATGATGCTAAAGATTTTCAAAGCTTATAGGATTTGCCAACGATATATCGGCACATCGACGTCGAAATACATTGCCCAACGGAGTTTTGTTTACAAGTGCGATTTGTTAAAGGTGAAGCATCCTGTTTTCGAGCGTTTGTGCAATGATTCTTTTTTCCCCCCTTGAGGAATTTCCTTCGACTACTTTCCATAAGCCAAGGTCCTCGCTCTCGCTCTGCGAAACACCTGAACGCAGCTTGCGTACATTAGAGCCGATAAAAGGAGACCGGAGAATGAGCAATATCGGATTATTAAAGACGGCAGTTTAAATCTTTCCTCTAGCTATGCCCGCGAAAACTTTTGAGAATCATTATGAACCTCTAATTTTCCCAGCAAATTAAAAAAAAATAAATCGAAGGCAGAACATCTAGGGTGACAATACGACCTGATTTTTAATCGCTATCTTCGGGATCACAGCGCAAAAATAGCTCAAAAAGAGGGAAATAGGGGAATTTTTCACGAAAAAGGGGAAGAATAGAAGAATATTAAACATTAATATTTAAATTAAGAAAATAAGGTACCGCTGCTTTAAATAGTTTTCAGAAAACAGGGAGCCCATCAAAATGTCAATCAATGTGCTCTGTTGCAATGAAACACTTTTTAGCTTACGGTAGTATTATATTTCAAATTGAAACGAAAGTTTTCTTCTTATAAACAATGTTACCTTTTTTAAACTTTCTAAGTCTCTATTGATTAATCAAGAATGGTCGTCGAAAGTTCGTCAATAGATTGACCCACGCGTCTCTGAGACGTGAGCAATTACATCAAATACATTCAGTACTATTTATATATTCCCAATATAAAAAAATCCTTTTATAAACAAAGTAAATAATTTTCTTGAAACTATTAAAAACGATATTGGTAGGCATATATCATATACATTAATGTTACATTCCCAATATTAAAATAGTTTTTCTCAGATCAAAAAGATAAACAATACATTTTTCTAATTTATGAATCGGCATTGCTGGTTCATAAAAAGTCATGACTTTTTTGAAACTTCGTAAATCGGTACTGGTGAGTCATAAAAGATTCAACAATAGATATTTCAATGCAAATCGAAGACGCAATCAAATACACTGCATATAGTATTGTTGTATTTTGGATATAAAAAATTTTTGTTCTTGTATAAACAGAATAAAACCTTTTTTGAAACTTCAAAAATGGGTACTAGTTTCAATTTTTTGAAGTATCAACAATAGTTCGAACAACGCGTCTCGACGACACGAACAGATGCACTAGATATCGTATTGTTCTATTTTGAATATAAAAAAGTTATTCTCATATAAAAAAGGTACAATAATTTTTTTTAGAACTGTAAATTAAAAGAAACATATCTATAAATGTCCAATCAAGGTCAAAATCCTATAAGAGCTGGATATCAAACAGAGCTACAATTCGACTAAATTTCATGATCGAGAGCTCCTTTTCTTTTCGAGATATGGTGAACAGAAAAAAATGTACACTCAGACACGGAATTTTTTTAAATTGTACTGTCGAGCTCCTAGGGTCGAATTATATCCAAATATGTCATCTTTACAATCATTCCTCTATGAGGAAACAAAACATCCTTTTATTATAATAGAAACTGTAAAGTTAAAAAAAAGATAGATTATTTTTTAATGGTTTCTGCCATTAAAGAATTTATTTTCCTAAATTGGATATACTTAGGCCGTTGAAAATCAATTCACGGTGATATAAAAACCTCCGAGAAAGCATAAAATGTTGTCAATAAAATTTTTTAATGTTGATAATCGTTCTCGTAATCAAGAATATATCCTATTCTAAAAATGCCTCCATTAATAATTAAATCATGATACTTATAGGTATAGTTAAATATTTCTGTCGAAGATTTTTTATCTCATCCTCACTATATTTAATACTTTGAATATAAATTGGAAGTATTCCAAGGAGAGCTGCACGTGAAAGTCAGCGTAAAATGTCACGTGGATGATTTCAAATTATAATACGTGAAATTCCATGTGGAATTTCCCCTAGTTTTTAACGTAGATTTCGTCACCTCGGAGAGTTCGTTTAAATAACTCGCCCTTAGTTGAATGTATTTAGGGGTGGGGAAACTTGAAGGCGCAACGAGTTAACCTAAGAACCGCATTAAATGCAGCACAACAAATTGATCCTACAAAAATATTGAATACCTTCATTCATTTAATTCATTAAATATGAAAGTTATCTTTTATGAAAATTGAACAAATTAGAAAAATCATCTAAATTAAAGGAAATTCAAACTAAAAGGCCAAAAAGGACTCAAATGTGTCTTGTACTCAAATTTCAATTTTTCCCAATTTTAAACAATCCCTTTTTTTTACTGAAAAAATCCAATCTTTTTAGAATTTTTAATATAATTTAAAATGTAAAGGTTTTGAATTTTAAAAGGAAATTTTTCGTAATACTTCCATCCTTCCAGTTTCATTAAAATAAAATAGAGCATTTCGTACATTTTAATTGTTAACTTTGAATTGCTTGAAAACACCTTAGAATACAAAATCTTTTAAGTTTTTTATAGTAAAACTTTTTTTATTCACATAATTCAAAGTTGATGCAAGAGTATAAAATATTCCTTGACCTTGAAAGGAATTGGCGAACAAATAAAATTAATACTTTTTTGTGTAAGGAAGTTATGATCATTTAAAATAGTTGAAAAAAGTTTGTTTACTGTAATTCTTTTTTCATTGGCGTAATTCAAAGTTGATATATGAATAAAAAATATTCCTTGCTTCGAGGATAATCGACTGGCCAATAATATTAACACAGGTGATTGAAGACTAAGAAAGTTATTGTCAATTATAATATTTAAAAAAATTGTTTTTTTTTACAATGGAACTTATTTCATTAATATAATTAATTAAGTTTATGCAAAAATATAAGTGACTGTAGACGAGCCAATTGAATTATAATATTAATACCCTTAATTGGAAATTAAGAAAGCGTTGGTAATTTATAATATTTGAGAAGTCTATTTCTTCAATAACATAATTCAAAGTTGATGTAAGAATAAAAAATATTCCTTGATTCAAGACGAAGTGACTGACCTGCCCGTCACTTTGTATTTTTACGATGAAGAGCCGGGCTCCTTCATAAGCAGCCCCTAAAATTTTATTTGAAAATATTTTTATTATTAGTTTTATATAATTAAAGAAAATCATTAATTCATACTCTATCTATGAGCAGTGGTCATCAATCAGCGCGATACAATTAGAAAACAAAACAAATAATTCACAGCTGTTTAATAAAACTAGTAGTCAGAAAAAATATGATCAATTACACTTAAATTTGGTGGACAATTCGTGATAAAAGGCAGATTATATAGTAAAAAAAAGTAAAAAGCTAGATACTTCTAATTTTAAGGATCACAAACACATAATTAATGATAGCAACTGAATATAGTGATAAAGAATGTACACAAGCTCCTTCTTATTTAAAATCAGCAGTTTCTAGTCAATTACAAGTTAGTTAAGTGATTTCGAGAATTAGGCGTATGAGGATTAACAAATTCTACTTTTACTCGAAGAATTCGACAAAGTGTGTAAATCGGTAAACAGATTTTTTTGACGATAGCTATAGTCAGACGGTGGGTAAGAAAGAGTATTGCAGGAGAAAAAACGTTTAATGAGTACCTGGGCGGCAACACGTTTTAAACATAACTGCGCTCAACTCTAAAGTTAACTATGCAGAAATCGCTTGCTAGGTGCTCGTAAACTTAAAAAGTTAAACACAATAATATTATATACAAAGACGGACCCGAGTATTGAAGAACTGAATGCTAATGGCCCTAATGGGACGATTTAAATAAGTTACAAACTGTGATTACGAGTAGTTTTCTACAAACTTTATAATTTTCGAAGAAAATAATTATTTTTGTTGTTCAACATTTAAGATAAATTAATTCATTTCAGAAGGATAAACTACACTAAAAATTATCTTTACACCTATTGTATAAATACAAATTAAATTTAGTAAAATAGGACAAATGCAATGAAGAAATAATATGGGACAAATTCTCTCTGCTCGCAGCATTAATCTCGCGCGTGTAGTTTTTCGATTTGAGGGGGAAAATAATATTTAATGTAAAATAAAAAATTCGAATAACTATTTATTTGTTAAAAGATGTTGAATGCTCCAATTTTATCATCAGTTTTTTTAAGGTTATATTATTATAATATTCGTAAGATTCTTGCGAAAATTCAAAAAGATTTTTAAACATTTCAGATATATGTTGAAAAAGAATCTAGAAAATTCTGAAGAAACTATTTTTATTTCACAGGATTTAAAAAAATTTGAGAAAACATTCGACTTTCAAAAGTTATTCAGGACATTTAGAACTTTCCAAAAAATAATCAAATATTTGATAAATTTTCAAAAATCTTTAAATGTATTGAAATATTTTGAATCTCTTTAAAAATTCCTAAATATCTTTTGAATTAACACCAATTATTGATAAAATTTGGAATAATCATTCAAACTTGAAGAAAATTGACTTAAAATTTTACAGATTTTTTTCGACGGGGAAATTCCCGAATCTAAATCAGCACAACATTGATAAATAATTCCTTAATTATGAAATTTCCTAATCTAAAGAATTGCGACATTGCTAAATAATAAAATAATAAATTAAGTAAAATAATTTTTTTGATAAGCACATTTTTTATTTGATTATTTATTGATTATTTAAAAGATTTTTTAACTATTAGATTCAGGTATTTTAAAATTCAATAATATTCTAAACTTTCAAGGATTTCATTATTTTGTAATTTTCCAATTTGGAAATCTTAAGAAAATTGGTTTATTATCTGGAAACCTTTCATACGCATTCTGTTTTTAATTTTGTAAAATCTTTGGACATTTTAAATTATTTTTTAAATTGTTTCTAAACTTCTAAATATCCTTTAGAATAATTAGCATTTTTCTTAAAATGAAAAAATACTGCAAAATTAAAAACATTGCCTTAAAAACTTTTGAATCGTTTTAAAATCTTTTTATACAGGGTGGACAGGCTGGGGCTTACCAAAAAGTATGCAATCCGACATACAAGCCCATAAGAATATCATTAACATGTAAGACGGGTTGCATATTTTTAGCAAGCCCCTGCCTGTCCACACTGTACATTCTCGTAAATCTACGCAAAATGTAAAAAAATTGCGTTAGAATCTTGGGAGATTCTTTTTCGAGTGTTTTGGAAATATTTTGAAATATTTTCGAATATTCTTTAGGAATTAATTTCTGAAGTTAAAAAATCATTGTAAACTTTCCCAGGAATCTTACAAAATCTTATTTATTTTTAACTCTTTGAAAATGCTTGAGAAGCTTTCGAATTTTATTTCGAAATCTTAAAAAATATTTTTTTTTTAAATCTTTTAAAATCAAAATTATTTTTTTAAGTTTTTCATATGTTTTAAAGTAATTACATTTTTTTGTATCCTACAAATTTAAAGAAATTGCTTTGAAATCTTCCAGATTATTCTTTGAGAACTTTTGGAAACCTTTTAAAAGCTTATATTAAAATTATGTTTTAAAATAAAAAATCATTTTAAATTTTCCAGTCTTACAAAAAAATTATTATTTTCAAACCCTTCAAAATCCTTTAAAAGTTTTTAAGTTTTTTGTTTGAAATCTTCAAAAATGTACATTTGATTTGAAATATTTAGAAATTTTTAAAAATTTTAAATTATAAAAAAAATTTCCAATGCTTTTAAATATCTTTTAAAGTGATTAAAATTTTTCCTACATTTTTTTTTAACTTACAGAAATTTGACTGTGTATAGTCATCCTGAAAAATTGAGGGAACTAGAAAAGTAGGTGAACTGGCGGTCCTGAAATTTCGGGTCGACTACCCAATCTCATGAAAAATATTTGACTAATCATCCCGAATTTCGGGACGAGGCACTCCGTTAAAATTTTCCAAATTCTTGTTCTAATTTTCAGGAAATAATTTTAAATGTTTTGAAATCTTTTTCACTATTATCTTAAAATTCATTTTGCAAAACAAAAAATCGTTTGAATTCAAACATTTTTATATTTTCTTGAAACGTTTCAAAATGTTGAAAATGATTATTTTTTCAAAAGCTTCGAAAATCCACTCTTTTTTAAAAGCTTTTAAAATCTCAGCATAAAGAAAAATGAAAACAACCACAAAAAGTCATATTCACGCAGTGTCGCAAGCAAAATGGTTTTCAACACGAATGCATGCGATATCTTATTACAAAATTTGTTTGAGAAAAGTAAATAGGTCATGTTCCCAAATTAAAATTGTTGAGATTCCAAGCACCCAAGATTTGGCCATTTTCAAGAAAAACGGTTATGGAGTTTCCACAGCCAGTCCTATATATTAGGAAAATATACCTTTCAATTGCCCGAGTAGCTCAGGCGGTAGCACGTCCGCTTTTTTGTAGCCGAAAGGTTGCGCGCTCGATTTTCGATGCAAACACAAATAATATGCAACAACAAAAATGGAAATAAGTATATGCATAGAGAATCGAGCCCGCAACCTTTCTACTTGAAACCCGACGTGCTACCGCCTGAGCGCCTGAAATTTATTTACATGAATTATTAATCCAAGCGAAAACCAAACTATCCGGCACTCCTCTTGTTAATTCAAATACTCCAGAAAAATGACATGAACCTTCAATTTGGCCAGACATATAACAAAAATAATTAAAAATTGAAACACAAAGGTGACCTCTTTTTTATTTTTCAGCACTTAATGTCAGGATGGTTATTAGACTACAGCTACAAATGTCAACCAGTTGACTACTCTCATAACCCGTCAGCCCTCAGGATGGCAAATCTATGCTGGTGGTATTTCATAAGCAAATTTACGGAATTCGCCGATACGGTAGGTTTAAGAATATCATTATACATTAATAAATGTAGAATTTTTTAAGAATTTAGTATTTATTAAAGTAATCCTTAATTGAAATAAATATCCTTCACGAAAAAAAGAAGGTGTAAAAAGCGGCTATTGGTGACAGCAATCTGATCGGAAAGCATGTGATTCGAATAAGTGTGTCACGCCGGCTATTAGTCGATTTTCATGTGTTGCTTCTCACATATTTTGCTCTTATAGCTCTATAATATTTGTAAAATTGGAAAGAAATTTTCTTTCACTCATTCACGAAGTAATGATCGCTTGAAAAAGTGCGTCGTTACATATCACAATTACCTGCAATTATCTCCCGATAAGGAAAAAGAAATGCGAAAAAGATAAAAATGAAAATTTCTCCGGGTTTTACAGTCATTTTTGTAATAAAAATTAACAAATATTCAACACTTACATTTATACCTTTGTGGGAAAAACGTTCTTTCGGATAATTGGTGTAAGTAAAAAGTCCTTGGAGAAATTGTTCGCGTTTTTCTCAATGAACAAGACCTTCAGATGGAAAATTGTATATAAGGTGATGATAGAAAAAAATTATAAGAAAATTATAAAAAAATAAATGATAGGCTCCATCTTATAATCGATTATAAAGTCGTAATGCTCCTATTTCTCATGGCAATAGTCTTAAGCAATGTCGATAGGACACAAGTGTCCGCGCAAATAGTCATAAGTTGTAATTATCTTTATGCACGCAATGCTCCTTCGTAGATTTCTCGAATAGGCTGGATTTAATATATTTTCTTAAGTTCTCATTGCACCCTTTTTTTAAGTCGTTAGTGAATTATTGCAACAAGAGTGTCTCAATTAATACAGTGTGGGGTGCAATTTTTCCTCAATGTGAATTATATAACTGATAAAATTGACTTAAGGAATGTAGTCAAATATTTGCTTTCTTCATTTCGAAAGATATTTCATAAAAATACCTCGTGAAATACTCAATATCATCAATATTAATATTTTCAGACTAAAAATGCCACCCAAAGTAAGAACAAGCTGTATCTTTTTAAATCGAACAATTTTTTTCCAGAAATCTGAAATGTAAAAAAATAATTACTTGCAAGGTAATTAAAATTTTCGTTCTGTTGTTTTGGAATCCTAAAAAAAATAAAAAAATATTTTAAAAAATGGCAACCGTTTTTAGAAATCAAAGGTTTTGGTTTACTTAAAAAAGTACGAGAGAAAAAAGAGAATTTCCATTTTTCTATATTTTGCAGCATTTTTGAGGAGAGTTCCCCGGTCGATATTTAAGCGATTAAAATATTAATTGAATAATAATTGCTTATTTTGATTTAAAAAATTACTAATTTATTACAAAAGTAAACCAATGGTTGATATTAGTTTAAATGTATTCACATTTTGTGAACAAGAATAAAAAATATACCATTAAATTTTATGTTCCATAAGTGACCAGAAGTGTGTGAATTTTATATGTGAAGAAAAAAACATAATAATACCAATTATGAAACTCTCCATTCTAAAACAAGTTTTTTTTTATCAAAAAGCCGGTTTTTAAAGTTCTTCTACAACTTTCTTACAACTTTTTAGTTAAAGTGAGATAAATTAAAAACAACAAAAATAATTGCTTAAAAAACGAACTATTATTTATAAAAATATTCTCTTAGAATAATGCTAAGTAGTGGCGGCTTTGTTTCTGAAATTTTCCCCTTTTTGCCCAGTTTTCAATTGAAGCTTGCGCTACAACAGTGCATTATGCGCCACTTGTCATAAGGGTCATCTCATACGTGAATATAGGTACAAAATGATCCTCATGCAAAGTGGTGTTTAAAGCACTCTGTTATAGAACATGCTTCAATTAGAGTGTGGTTATAATGAATTAAAGTTTAAAAAAACATAATTATTTAAACAATTTATTATTGTTTATGGCTATATTTTCTCATATCAATGCTAGACATTTGCGTTTGTTTAAAGCATTTTTTGACTTTACTTTTGTCTCTCTATAGTAATGAAAAAATAATCAATAAACATTAGAGGTAATCATTTTTAAAATAATTTCTTTTTTTGTGGATTTATTTTTCTGCAATAGAAACAGAAATTTTAAATATTCTTCAAATTCTTTATATTGGCCATATTGAATGTAACTTTTCCTAATTACTTTTATTATACATTAATATTTTTTTTAAATTAGCAAAAGAGCAAAAATACTTTGTTCGGAAATAAATGGAATCCTATTCAAAACCATTTTTTTGTAGATGTTTATTATTTCTTCATAACTAAAAAGTCAGAGAAAAACTGAAAATTTCAGAAAAATCGCAACATTCTGACATTACTCTATGAGAAAATAGTTATAAAAAATTGTAAATTTTGTAAAAAAATAATTTTACTAAAGTGATTTACTCATTACCTCGCTCTAACATTAAAAATGGACAAAATGTTGAAAGTTTCAGAAAAAAAACCGCAACTTTCTAGCATTATTCAAAGAGAATATTATTAAGAATAATAATAAATTGTCCACAACATTATATTTACCATTGTATTTATTAACTTTATTAACTTCAATTGATTATTTATTACCTCTATCTCCATAAAAATTTGAAAGCAAGTTGAAAATTAAAAAAAAACGACTTTCTAACTCTATTCTATAAGATAAAAATGTTAAAAACAATAATACATTATTTAAAAATCTAATTTTCAGTAGAAAATAATATTCCATGTATTAGGAAAAGTTTTTATTCAAAGAAACCGCAAAAAATAATTATTGTCACTAAAGACTCGCCAAATATAATTTTACACTAATGGAATTTTTTTTGGAACCCTTTAAAACAAACTTCTGAGGATGAAATAAAAAAAAGTAATTTTTAATTTGCATTCTAT
This sequence comes from Acraspis erinacei, assembly GCA_035041075.1. Lineage (NCBI taxonomy): Eukaryota > Metazoa > Arthropoda > Insecta > Hymenoptera > Cynipidae > Acraspis > Acraspis erinacei. The sequence continues at coordinate 30,846,345 of JAWWLR010000054.1, forward strand.
GACTAATTTTGAAGTGAAATGTTGAAAGTAAACTCCATAATCGTAATATAGACGATTCTGCATAAAATTTACAAAGACATATTTTTTCCTTGTGAAAAATATGTACGTATTAAACTTCATGGGACTCGCAAAACCTGAAAATATCATTTTAAAAATGCATTTTTTTGTGTAGATTCGAACAAATTCGGATGATATGCATTAATGTTCAAGAAAATCTTTTTTCTAATGTATTTCTATACCACCTCAATCCTAAGAAATCAAAAGAAAGCGATTTGGAATTCAATGATCACTCAAAGTAAAAATCTTTCGATTTTCGATCAGCAAAACTCTAATTATTTGTATTATTAACCACAGACCACAGAAAGAAATCCAATAGAAAAACTGCTTGATGACTCTAAGGTCGGTAACACCGGGACACGCCGTTCACACGTTTTACTGACAATGAGACGCGACGCGGCGCGCAATAACATAGACAGTAGGACGCTGAAAACAATGTCAATGAAATATACCCCTGAGTGAGAAAGTACAAGTCCAGCCACAACTTTTCTGCCTCTGATGATCACTTTATTTCCGGAAAAATCATTATCTACTTCCTACAATGAACCATACAATAATAATTGCAGTCCTAATTTCCTGATGCACAACATTTTCTAGCTTCCTGAAACCATTTCAATCTAAATGTTCTAATTTTTTCAAGGGGTACATTATTATTAT
>JAWWLR010000054.1:31003922-31018460 GCA_035041075.1 Acraspis erinacei
ATCGAAGAAGAAAAAATTGGAAACATTTTACATGTTAAACTCCATAAGAAATAAAAATGGCCAGAGCAACGCCTAAACAATTTTTTTTCAAATTAAAAAAACATGGGTAAATTTATTTGCCTAAGAGAACAATTTAATCAACGTGCCCGTTGAAATTTCTCAAATGTCATTTTTTGGGCCACCCTATTCCCCAAAGCTTTTAATAATTTCACGAATATTACCAAATATGTCAAAAATATTTCAAATATGAACTGAACTGATTTCAGAAAGATTTAAATTATTCCACAAAGATTTTAGATAGATTTGAATGACTTCCTACAGATTTCAATAATTTCACAAATATTACCAAATACTTCAAAGATTTTACAAATATTTCGGATATATTTAAAAGAGTTCAGAAAGACTTCTATTATTTCACAAAGATTCTAGATAGATTTCAAAGTTTTTTACAAAGCAAGAAAGAATTGAAAGATTTCCAATTCCGACGATCCGATGAATTTAATCAATCGATTTCAGAGAGGGGCAACTCAATAAATTGCCCCTCCCTGGTCGATTTCCAGGGGGGGGGCATTGCCCCCTGTGTTCCTAGGTTCCGCCGCCTTTACAATCTAAAATATTCTTTTTTTATTATTAACTATTTCTTCAAATTCCATAAAACCCTTTACAGTCGAGCCTGAGCAGCAAAGTAGCACAACGTATGACCTTCGGTCTTTTCTCAGGCGCAACTTCTCAGAGAGTCGAATTTGTGCGGATGAAAGGACCACAAGGTAAATTCATTAGTTTGAAAATTAAGGCGCGGAAAGGACAATCATTAGTTAATTAATAAAAGCATCAATTAATCCGTCGCCTTTCTTTTCCTAGGAAAAGGTCACGCAGAAATGGCAGTGACGAAACCTAAAGGATCAGGTGCAGAGACGCCAACATCAGAACCTGGATATTGTGCAACTGATCTTTGGGACGCGGACTGGGAAGATGCAGAGGATTTGTTCATGTACCGCCATCAACGCAGGCTTTCAGATCCGAGTGCAAATTTGAATAATTACGTCAGAGGAGGCTGGAGGACGAAACCGGAAACTGCAGCAACGAAGGCAAGATCTGAAAACGAAGGACTGGATTCAATGGCGAATGGACTCAACGAAATTGAAGCTGGGGATGTCCGCGATGGTAACTAAAAACTGGTCGTCGATTTTCGCTCTTATTTTTAATATTAAGATGTAGACTGTGGAGCCGCAGGTTTTACAAATTGCGCATCGACGACCTCTTTTTCAAAACTTTCGACCTTTTAGAGACGATCGTCCTCGTGTCTATTTTTTTAAAATGAAAATCGAACCACACACTGGCTAAGTTACCTGATAGTTTCCAAAAATGAGGAAGCAAAGGCCGAAGGCGTTCGTTGGTCAAAATTTCTTCTTATTGAACTTCTATATTCCACGTCACCTATTCAGCACTTTTAAGATATTTCTGCATGTGCGTATTTTTTAGTGTTTCTGCACAATATACCATTGCAAATCAATAACACACAACTATACTCTTCTTGTCCATTTTTAAAGCGACAATATTCTTTTCCCTTGTTTCATAATGGACAGTTTGACCGATTAAAGATTTAAACAATTCGAATAATTTCAACGTTTAATCGATTAGGCATCTGACTTGTAGAAAAGTTCAACTTCTTTTTTTTCGAACTAACTACATAGTTCAGTTTTTCAGGTGAATTTTAAAACATATTCAGGTGAATACAAAAAACCTGTTGTAGAAGAAGCCAAACCGTTTTTTTCTACTATTGAGAATGTTTAAACTGCGGTACGCCACATGATGACAAAAATCCGAACTAGAAAGAACAGGTACGATTTTAAAGATACATTTTAATTTATGCATAGAAGTGTTTTAACGATTTTTTTTAGTTTAAATTATTTATTGGATACTAAAAATAAGTTTATATCGGACACAAAGGGTTTTAGACAGAATTTAGATTTTATATAGTGAAAAAACACATTTTTTTACAGAAATATCTTTATAAAAAAAAACAATTATGGTACGATTTATTGCGATTTTCAACAGATTATAAATTTCAAAAGGACTTATTTTTAAGCAAAAATGAATGTATTTTTTCACTGTGTAAGAAGGAAATTCTATATAAAACGATTTGTTTTTTATGATGATTTGTTGTTAGTATTCAATCATTACTTTAAACTTCACAAAACAATCGTAAAAGCACTTTTATGCAAAAATTAAAATCCATCTTTAAAATTGTACCCACTCTTTCTAGTTCCAGTTTTCGGCACCAGGTGGCAAAATGGTTGACCGCCATTCCCAAAATCGATAGCAGCCTTCACAGGCTAAAGTGTTCTAAAAATAGGTAAAATAAAGACCCTTTTCTTGAAAATAGAAGAATAAATTATTTTAAATCAAACTTAATGCGGGAAGTTGATTAAATTCAATTTAAAACGCTTTATATTCCTTGAATTTCCAGTACAAATATTTCACTTTCAACAAAATGAATGAATTTTAAACCAAAATACTTTAATTTTCAACTTAACAGATTCATTTTTCGCTAAAAAAAAGTCAAGTTTTGAATCAAATACATGAAATTTCAACTGAAAAAGATTATTTTTCACTCAAAAATCGAAAAGATAAATATTCAATTAAAAAATTAATTATCAACAAGAAAGGACAATTTTTCAAAATAATATTAAAATCCTCAATATGATTAATTTATCAGTTAAAAAAGTAAATTTTTATTTATCAACTAATAAAAAAATCTAAACTTGCTCAACCTTTACCCGAGTAGTTTAATTTTCGATTTAAAAGTTCAATTTTTAACAAAATAATTAAACTTGTAACCAAAGCGATTCATTTTCAACTAAAATTATGAATCTGTAACCGGAATATTTAAATGTTCAGTAAAAAAATAATTTCCAACCAAAGGGACTATTTTTCAACTAAAATTGTGAATCTCCAACAAAGAAATGCTTTTTTAACATAGTGGTTCAACTCTTAACCCAGTAGTTCGATTTTCGACCAAAAAATATGCATTTTAACAAGATAATGTAATATTAGATATTTGAACCAAAAAAGATTATAATTTTAAACAAAAACGATTAAATTTAATGAAAAAAGATAAATTTTTAACAAAATAGTTGATTTCTCAACCAAAGAATATTAGTTTTCAACCAACTAGTTGCCTTTTTGGTACAAAAAATATGAAAATTCTACTAAAACCGATACATTTTTTTATGAAAAGACGAATTTTAAAGAAGAAAATTGAATTTTCAACAGAAAGTTAATTTTCTACCAAAATAGTTGAGTTTTCAACCCCAAAAAGATGAATTCTCAACCAAGACAAATCATCAGCGAAAAATGTATTATTTGATGTTTCAACTAAAAGAATATTTTAATTTTAGATAAATAACAGTTGAATTAAAAAATCGCATTTTCAAACAGAAAGTTAAATTTGCAACCAAATAGATAAATTTTTAAATTAAATTATTAATCTTCAACAAAAACAATTTATTTTTATCAAATTAGTTCAACTTTAAAGCTACTAGTGAAGTTTTCAACAAAAAATATGTAATTTTTAACAAAATAGTTAAATTTTTAACTATAGATGATGAATCTTCAGTCGAAAACAAAAATTTTTTTCTGAAAGTTATTAAAATTTTCAACTAAATAGTTGAATTTTTAAATAAAAGAGAGAAATTTGGAAGAAGAAAATTAAATACTTAAATATTCTACCGAAAAAATTTATTTTCGACTAAAAATGTAATGGTTGATAGTCTTACGAACAAATTTTAGTTTTAAATCAAAAACAGTTTATTTAAATTAAAATATTAAAAAATCTATTCACTTCACTTTATTTTGAATTATGAAAAATTTTAGGCCCATGAGTGAAGTCGGATTAAATATAAAAAAGAAGCTGAAAACGATCTAAATTTTAACCAAATGAACCTTTCTACAGGTCAAATTTGTAAGCGATTAAAAGTAAAAATTATTTTAATAGTTTAAACGTTTAACTGGTCAAGTTCGGAGCACTGCAATACACCCATGGTTTTTCTTCTTGTTTGAGAAACAATGCACTTCGAACGCCCTTGCGAAAGAGCCTGACTTAAGTCTCAGGGCGATCTAGGCAAAAAAAAAAGACAATACGAGTTGAAACAGGCTTGTTCTGTAATCATTCAAAAAAAAAATGCCACCCTAGGGCCTAGGTAATGGCCTTTTTGGCCTCTGTTGTCATTATGGCACTGCCTTTTTGTGATTTGAAAATTTACTTTAAAGCGAAGAAAATATGATTACTTCCATCCGTTTTCAGTCTGGTTCGCAGGGGCGTTCGAAAGGTCTTTTCAATTTGCTGGCATCTAAAAAAACGGTAAATGGTAAGGAGTTCACGTTCTGATGCACTTTTTTTAAAACTTTTCTTGCGTCTAAATGATCGTACAATTTGTAATAAAATGGATAAATAGAATGTAATTTTGGGCCTGAAGAAGCACCGTTTGAAAATGTGAGACACAAAGAAGAACCACCATTTTCACACACGACATAAGTCCGTCCTTGGAGAACACAAGTCTCTAATCTTTGGCACGTCCTTTTTTCGGCTGTTTCCTTTGTAGCTGATGGACAGAATAGCAGTTGGGGCGGCCGGGGCTCATCTGGAAAACGCAGGAGTCCAAATGCCCGACGAAGAAGATCGCCGCTGCTTTCAGCCCGGCATTCTGGTCGGAAACAAAGGAACTCAAGGGATCGATCCGGGAGGGAGAACCAGGGCTCACCGAATCACAAGAAGGCCTACCGCGACACTCGCGGTGAGTGCCCGCGCGAAATAGCAAAAAAAAAAACGTTTCTTGCACGGGCCCACTGAGACTCGATGGAACGATTTTCAAAATTTAGGATCTCGAAGGATGGTTTCGATAAGTTTTTGGGATTGAATCAAAGTCAGAGGATTTATAAAGATTGGATAATTAGAAGTAGACTACTGCACGATCATGTGAACTCCTGTTTACCACATTTTTACTGTTTTTTGTTTCATTTAATTTAAAGCAATGGGCTTCGCAGCAAGCATATTTTTTGAATTTATATAACAGCCTTCTTTGGAATATTAAATTGCAAAAAATGTGAGGCCTGTAATTAGTAGGTATCAAAGAAAACGACAGGGTGGCCGAAGGTCAGGGAAAAACTGTAAATCTGAGAAAACTCAGGGATTTTGAAAAAACGTATGCAAAAGTCAGGGAATTTTTATAAAAGGCGCTTTAAGTAAATTTCAAAGATAATAAATTTCATAATTTAAATTTTTAATCCGAAATTCTATAAGAGGAGAGGCAAATTTGTTTGCCTGTATTTCTATCCATTTTGGTAGAAAATTTAATGATTTTGTTGAAAATTCACCTTTTTTATACGAATTCAACCGTTTTTTATTTTTAATTAAAATAGTTTTTGGTTTAAAAAACTACTACTAGATTATTTGTTAAAGATTAATCTTTTTTGTTGAAAATTCAACTCCTTGGTTAAAGGTTGAACGATCTTTGGCATAAAATTAATTTTTTTTTACTTTAAAAATTCATTTTTGAAACTCAAAATTCAATTCTTCCATTTCAAGCTTTATCATTTTAGTTGAAAACTGATGTTTTTAGTTGAATGTTTAACTATTTTGTCCAAAATTCACCTTTTTTTCATTAAAAATTCAACTACTTGGTTAAAAGTTCAACTGCTTTCTTAAAAAGTAATGTTTTGTTCGAAGACTTATCTTTTTAGTTAAAAATTAAACTGTTTGGTTGAAAATGTACTTTTTAGTTAAAAAATTCATATTTGCGGATTGAAAATTCAAATGTTTTTTTCTTTTGACTGAAAAAAATTTATTTGTTGAAAGTTCGTCTTTTTGGTTGAAAAATTCAACGTTTGGGTTGAAATTGTTTGTTCAAGATTCATTTTTTAACGCGTCATATTAGTTATAAATTCGTCTCTGCCTGAAAAGTAAATTATTATGTTGAAAATCCTTTTCTTTTGTAGAAAATTCGACTGGTTTATTAAAAAATGTCTTTTTTTGTTGTTGAAATGAGTCTTTTTGGGGAAAAAGTTGAACTAATTTATTAAAAATTCACTTTTTGTTTTACATCTATGATTTTAGTTTACAATTGAATTTGACCGTTTCGTTAAAAATGTATTTGTTGTCTAAGGATTTAATTGTTTATATTTTTGGTTGAAAATCGTATTTTTTAGTAGAAACAAATTTTTAGTAGAAACTTTGATTGAATTATTAACTGTTACATTTTTTGTTGATAACTCCTCTTTGGGAAATGAAAATTCAACTATTGTTTATCTGAAGATTTAATTTTTTTTAGTTTTGCTTAAAAATTTATCTTTTTGGATGAAATTCGTATTTTTGATAGAAAAATTAATTTTCGGGGTTCAAACTTGTTTTTTTTCTTTAGAATTCATCTCTTTTGGTAGGAATTTAATCTGTTTTGATTGAAATATTCATTGTTACATTTTTTGTTGAGGATTCCTCTTTGTGGATTGAAAATTCAACTATTTCTTTGAAATTCCAAATATTTCGTTAAAAAGTCATCTTATTTAGTCAATTTTAAGTAGTTTATCCTTATTTAAAAGATTCTATATATTAAAAATGTTGCAAGATTTAAATTCTGGCTCTTGCATATTAATGGCCAGGAAAAACGAAAAATTGGGAAAAGTCAGGGAATATTGAAAATTATATCTTGCGGCCACCCTGAGACAATCAATTATCTAAAAATTAACGTCTTCCTTAGCAGCAAATTGGTCTATTTTATCTACATTTGATTATTTTAACGCACTCTCTGCAACTCTTTAATTCCTTTTTATAGTTCAAATTGAGATTTTGAATTCAGATATCCCACGATAACATAAAATTATGTAGATTTACAACCAATACTAACAGAAGTACCCCGAGTCTCAGTGACGCTCAGAGATAGCGAAGAGACGAAAAAGATAAATATAACCGAGAATCATCCGCGCGCAAAAAAAAACTTGGCAAAAATTTGACGGTGACTTTTTCGGATTTCGCGGTAGGCACCCTTCATCATCAAGCAATCGAGGTTGGGAGCGAGCTTCTTCTTCCATCCGGGGCTTCTCTGACTGAGGACAATGTGAGACAAAAGCTCAACGCTGGGGCAATTCTCGTAGATGGCAAGGAGGAACTACCCCTGGACTACGAACCGAACGATGACCTCAGGAACCGAGGAATCGAAAGAATCGTTTTCGAGGATGAACAGGGCGACCATCTCTCTCCACCGAAATGCGAAGGGAGGACCAATCGTCATCTTCGAGGCTATGGAAGCGACTGTGAAGATGCTTCTAGAAAAAATCGAAACAAGACTGACGACGAGTTCAGCGGTGGCAGAGACAAAAATGCAAATTCGAAATTGATGCGATCACAGAGTTGCACTCACAGGCAGAGTGCCACCCTACCAAGGCCACGAAGAAGACGAGCCTTTTCCGGAAGCTTCGCCGAGAATCCTCTTCCTCCTCATCGTGTCACGACTGATGGAACAGCGATCTACTATTGGTGCGAGCTCCCGCGCCGCCCCGGCTCACAGGGTAAATTCTTCCCCGCATAAACCTCTTTGATCAGCATCCTTAATCAAATTATACCGAGAGTGCATCTCGCCGATTATTCATGATAAGTTCAGAATCAACTACAAAATTCGCCATTTGAAGGGTCCGGGGCATAAGGGCGTAAATGCCAAAACTCGAATTTTACAGGAGATACATAAAAGGGGTTGTCCATGAACTACATTAAAAATTCGATAAATTTTTAATAAAGTTTGCAAAACAATGCCCTGCAGCGGTACAGTTCAGTGATAACTTAATAAGATTGAGAATTACGTGCATATTTCAGACTTCAAACTCTTGCCCCTATTCCCCTCTTTTGTCCCTTTTTTTTAAAAATTGAACCATTGGGTGCAATAGGAGCCTATTTGGATTTTCGGAAAACCTATTTTATATTTGTTTTTTTATCAAGTTTAGTAAAAAAAGTGACACTCTGAAAATACACGCAGCCTGTTATTACATCCAACCGCTGAATATTCTTCTTTTTTTCCTGTTTTCAAAAAACTTGTTTAATTTTTTCTAGTTGAAAATTGTACTATTTTATTTTTTTTGGAATTAATCTCATTTTGTTTTTAAAAAACCAACTGTTTGGTAAAAAATGTAATAATTTGGTTGAAAATGAAAATATTTGGTTAAAAAATCTTCTTTTTTTTGTCAAAATTCAACTACTTGGTTGAAAGTTAAACTAGGTACTTTGTGAAAAATTCATTTTCTTAGTTGAAGATTCATCTCCTTGGTTGAAAATTTGTTTCATTTTTTAGTTAAAAATTCAATTATTTGGTTAAGAATCTATCTTTTTTAGTTAAAAATTTAACTGTTTGGTTGAATGTTGAACACAATGTTGAACAATGTTGAATTTGTTGAACATTAATTTGTTTAGGGTTCATTTAAGTAAAAAATTAATTTCTATTAAATGCAACTGTTTGGTTAAAATTAATCTTTTTTGACTGAGGAGTCTACTATTCTAAAAAGTCTTATTTTTTGTTTAAAGATTCATAATTTTTGTTGAAGTCTACTAGTTGTTTATAAATAATCTTTTTTATTGCAAAATCAGTATTTTCGGGTGAACATTAAACTGTTTTGTAGAAAATTAAAATTTTTGGTTGAAAAATCATATTTTTGGTTAAAAATTCTTTTTATTGTAAAAATTAAATTTTTTAACTGAAACTTTAAAGCTTTTAATTTTGGTTGGTAATTATCATTTTAGTTGACTATTGAACCATTTGGTTGAAAATGCATTTTTTTAGGTTAAAAAATCAGTAATTAGATTAAAACATCAACTATTTTGTTGAATGTTGTAATATTTTATTGGAAGTTTAATTATTTTCTTAAACATTCGACTGTTTTGTTAGTCATATTTTTTGGTCAAAAATTGAACTGTTTTGTTCAAAATTTATCTTTAAGGGTAGTAACGTCATCTTTTTGTTTTGAAAATGTAACACTTTGTTTAAAACATCAACTTTGTTTAAATTCGTCTATTTTTCTTTAAAGTTGAACTGTTTAGTTATAAATGCAACTTTTTGTTTAACAATTATTTTCTTGGTTTGAAAATTGGTCTATTTCGGTTCAAAATTAATTTCTTTTGGCAGAAAATATTTTCTTGTTCAGAATTCAACTATTTTGTTTGAAAATACAATATTCTAATATTTCAGTATTTTTAATTATTTTTTATCCATTACCAAAGCTTGTAGTTTACCACACGATCACGTAGGCATATTGGCAACTAAACTCACTATAAGAGCGAAATAACACAGAATAAACGTAACGTACTTTATGTCCCCAAAAAATCCGAGAAAAACTTGTCAAAAGCACGGCATGTCCTAAAATACGCCGATTTTAACTCTGAAAGAGTTACATTACTTTTTTATTTTTTAATAAAAAAAAAATAAAAAAAAATAACTTTCCAGCTATTACTTAGCTCTATTGAATCGGGAAAGAGATACTTAAAAAAAGCAACCATCTGCATAAAAAAAATTTCAATTAATGGAGCGCCCCAAAAAATGCCGGATCTGACATAACTTAATTATTTTTCAATTAAACAAAAAAACAGAAAGTACTTTCGAGCCATTACTTCACCTCTAGAATGATTCTTATTAATGGTGCAGTGCAGCCCCGGAAACACGAAAAATATTGACTTCTACAAAAACATGATTTGGGTCGAAACAATTGTTTTTAGCCAACAAAACACATTTCCAAAATTTGGCAGTTACGCCCTTATGCCCCGGGACCCTTCACTTATGGAGGGATTCGGGTTTTAAGATTGAGGGCTTTTGTCAATGAAAGCTTGTATTTAAATTTAAATGAGGATTTTTTAATTGCTAATTTTCTGATTGTTCTATGCAATATTATGTTAGTATCTGATTATCTTGGGTGATATTTACTTAGCTGGTTCGCATTCTAACTTTAAACTTGCGAAATATTTTTTCAATTTTTTTAATTTGAAAATTCAAACAAAATTTCCTATCGGTTCAAAAGTTATGGATAGTTTTTCTTATGTGTTAGTGAGCAGTAATAAAAATTTTTAAATAAAATAAAATTTTTTAACGTCAGAAATGACGGAACTATTTTCCATTATTCGAAGCTATAGATATATAGAATATATGTATATAGAAGATATAGCTCTGATGATAATACAGATTCCTTTAAAATATTAAAAAATTATATTATACAATATTTTTGAAAATATGTTGTAAAAAGTTTTTTTATTTACGTAAATGTACACATTTTTAAAAACTTCTAAGTTAAACAAAAACTGATTAAAAATTTTAATTCTTGAACCATTGAGAAAACTTTCAAATTTTGAATTTTGAAATACAGAAAACAAACAGAAGATTTTGCCAGATCGGAAAAAAAATTTCAGGTGAAAGGTGTTTGGGGCGGGCACGTTCTTCGAGGTATTATAATTCGACCAGAAAGAAGTGGAAAACGAACCGTCCTTTACAACTTGATACGAATTTTTATGAATTGATTTTTCTGCTGATCATAATATTATGTTTATAATTCTAGACAAGAAATTGAATTGTTCGTAAATTAGTCTGCGCGATCAGGAGAATGTGTTGAAATTGATTTATTAAATTGACTGAAATTTTGTCTAAAGTAAATCTGAAAAACTCATGGAACTTTTAAACCAGACTTTTGTGGAACCCTGTAGATTTGATCATAAGTAGAATTTATCATTAAAATTTGGTTCCAAATCATCTATTTTACATCTAATAGTTATAGGTTCTATTAAATAAAAAAAAGTTTTCTTAAAAATTTAATCTAGGCTTAATTAACCCCTCTGGAGTATTTTAAAAATTCAAACTTTACCTCAAAATTTTTTAATCTTGTGTATTTAAATACTGCAATTGTTTTCACAAAATTTTTCATATATATATAATTTATTTATTTCCTCCGACTCAGTAATAAATGATAGCATCTTGTTTTATAGTGAAAATATTATCAAATTAATATTTATCATTTATATTATAAACTTAGATAAAAGTGTGCCTTTTAGTCACAACCTAAAAATTTTAATGGCAGACATGATATCTTAATCCATTGAAAAAATAACACTCAAGTCATTATCATTGTTGTAAAAAATAATTTAGCACATTCTATCGTCATTTTTTGTTCTTTTAATCTTCAGACCAAACCAATATATTGCAAAAACCGTACGAAAATTTTCTAAAATAGAATTATCTTAATCTTTTCAGCAAAATTTTAGATAATTTAGAAGAAGACGAATCATTACGAATTAAAGATTCATCAGTTTATTTAATAAACCCAACATTCTCAATGTCAAATTATTTATTCTCACAATTTGATCAATTTAATGAACGCATAAACATTTCAATTCGAGAGGTCAATATTTTTAAGTTATAATTGTATTTTTGATTGGTCTTCAACATACTTTTTTGCATATATTTAAAAAATACCTAAAACAGATTGCATGTTTTAATTAACAACTGCATCATTTGGTTTGGTTTTAATGAAATTAATAGGAACTATTTTTGTGCGTGTAAAATTTACCAAAGATTCATATATGTCTATCCTTTACGGACAAAATATATAGCTTAAATGGAAAAATACTAAAAACCAAATCAACGAAACTAAAACATATGTGAAAAAAGTATTTTTTATTGGAGAAATGATATAAGTTGGCATCCTAGTTTTCGAAAAGTATAAAAATTTAAAAACCACTTCTGCTATTAATTCTATAATTTGTATTTCAACCAGGCCTTTCAATTTTTTATCATTTTAAATTTAGGAATGAATATGGAATTTCGTAGCAAACAAATGCGTTTTTAATTTAAAAAAAAAAACATATTTGAAAATTGAAAAGAGTTGAGTTTCGGTCTTTGTGCGTTCGTCTTTTTTCTCCAACGCCCGGGAATTTCAATAAGCTCATTTTTTTAAATCCATTATTTATTTTCTTACATTCTTTTCTCAAAATGGTAATACTAGCACAACAGTGGAATTGAAATATATTTTCAGACTTACATTCCGTTTTAAATCAAACGAGGTATCTAAATTGAAATTATACACACAAAAAAATGAAATTTACTGCAAGCTTTCACTTACAAGTTAAAGCCCAAAATTTGTTACCTTACGATATATTAAAAACAATCTTCAATCAATTTAAATCGTGTGCAGATGATTATTTTTGGAAGGATTTCTTGGTATTTAAATAGTCGCTCATGTATATTGTATATATATCTTTTGTTTTAAATATTTATTATTCAATGTGTGTGTATACATAAGTATTCAGCTTAATGAACTTCCATTGCAAAAATTGCTTTAGTCATCCATTTATGCTTCTAAAATCGTTCTAATCAACAAGAAAATATAAGAAATGCTCTAAACTATTTTATCTTACTTTGCTTCAGTTGCACCTCTTTATCAATTATATAAATTGTTGTACATACCATACAAATTGCTTTTCGCTTCTTTTTTTTACTATTGCGACAAGGATCATATAATATATATTTAGTTTAAATTTTCATAACGTCGTAAAGTCTTTAAAAATTACAATGACAAATATTGAGACTTTGTTTTTTTTGTTTGAATATTAAAGGCTTTGCGAAACTATATTGTAAACATTTGTTACGAAGTTTTTAGTTAAAGGTATCTTCTGTCACTTCTGACAGAATTGGACGACGGGGCGTACAATCCTCTATGGACAATGCGAGGTTTCACGCAAACTTTTCACTTTTGGAAGGAGACGAAACGAGCCCAGTCCGTCCCTTTGAATGCATTCCTCACTTATATTACTCTTCCCTGGTGGAGTATAGCTAAAGGTATTTTTTATTTCAAATTGTTATTCAATATTCGAAATTCTTGTTCCCAGGTGAAAAATTAGGGCAAAAAAACTATTTCCGAATTTAATTTCGAAACGTACAAAGCCGTTTTTAAGCCATTCTCGAGAAAAACGTCTTTCAAGAAAGCTACGCATGTTACGTGGACCGCGATGCAAGAGTTTTTCAACTCCCGGGCTCTATGCCTGTTGCCGGCATTTTTTAATAATTTTTTTTCATTTTAAGTGACTATTAAATTTATTTAAATCCAGCCACAATATTCATTTTTAACCACTTTTTTCATATTACAAAATTGCACTTTTCAACCTTTATCACCTTTAAAGCCAATATTTCAAGGACAAAAGAATGCTGCAAAATCTTTGAAAAATTTTGATTCCATATGCAATTTTTTGTTTAAAACATTACTCATTACTATAATTTCAAAATATAAATATGATATTAATAATATAAAATGTCTTTATTTAAATTCTATTTTTATATCATCTTATTTTACTCCTTCTTTATATTTAAGTTGTTACTTTATTGTTATTGTACCATTTATACATATTTTATTTTTATCTCATATGAAAATAATAAAAAACAAAATATAAATTGTTACTTGAATAAAGAAAAATAAGAATTTTCTATTTAAAAATCTATTCTTTTAGTAGAAGTGGTAAAGGTTGGAAAACTCAAATTTTTCATATAAAAAAGTCAATATGAATATTTTTGCTCGATTTAAATAAATTTTATAGTATGTTACACTAGAAATTAATTTTTAAACATGCCGATAACAGTAATCGAGCCCGGACTTTCTGGTTACTTGTAACATATGCGGAGTTTTTTAAAACCATTTTCCTCGAAAATGATTGCGAAGCTCATCTTATTACTTGAACATATTAAAAGTTTGATAATGACCTATAACTGGAAGGGGTATGAATCCAAAAAAAATTCCAAAGACTGTAGGTTCCCCTTGTAGGTTCTAGATTTCAAATTGCTGTGTGTTTATATCCCATTCCAGGAAAGTAAATTTTTAAATAAAATTTGTCTGTTTGAATTTACAAAATATTGTTTTTTTTTTAATTTTTGCACTCATAACTTCAAAATCTTAGAACACGTCAATACATTATTATTGGGGATATTTCCAAAAATGCAAATTTTTATAAAATTCAAGTCTTAGAAAGTTGAGTTGTATCCGAAATTTTAGTGCTCAGAATTTCTAAATTAGAAATTCAAAACTAAAAATACCTACATTTGAATACTTCAAAATTGAAAGACTTTAAATTTATAAAATGCAAAATAGAGAAATATAAATTATATGATTGAATCGATTGACCTATTAAAAAATTGATCCTCCTTTTTTCTTCGATTTTACCTGTTTGGAAAATATGTTACCTTTTTAAGCTATTTTGGAAATTTCTTGCTTTTTTAGCCTTTTAAATTGACAAATAATTTTATTTACAGTTTTAATTTCCAAAACCTTGTGAGACCGAGTTCATTTTAATTCAGTTCGTGAAAACTTGGTGGTTAATTTTTTGTTTGTTAATTTTTGAAGTTTTATTTAAAGTAATACAGGAATTAAATTGTTCTTGCATGCATCTTACAGAAATATGGAAAAAAATGTATTCAAAAACCTTAGCCATTTTCTATTCTCAGTTTTTAGCTTAGGGTTTTTAGCTTATACAAA
>JAWWLR010000054.1:31080415-31097539 GCA_035041075.1 Acraspis erinacei
ATAAAATAATAATTCACCGCACGCTCTTACCTCATATACGTATTCCTTCGCTATCAAGATTTGCGGTAGCAACGGGAAAGCAAAGAGAAAAATAGCTTATGAGAAATGTGTGACTGATGGGCTTGCGTGGAGAGCTTTACTTAGTGGGCGACGCCACAAATACGAACTCCACCCCCCTTCGAAGACATTTTTTTCGATTTTATTAAATAAACGCTTAAAATTAAACACAAAAGATACAAATTTAATATTTTAACAGGCTAGCCCCAAACGTATAAGATCGCAAGACAGAGGAAATAGGGTGATTTTTCATGAAAGTAGGGGAATAAATTCTTTTAAATAAAATTAATTTATAGGTGCCATATTGAATTCAATACGAAACGCTTCAGATTTCAATAAAATAGTTGGATTTCCATATATAAAAGATTAATTTTCTACCAATTTTTTGGTAAACAGTTGATTTTCAAACCCGAAAATATAACAACAAAACAGTTGATCTTTCAAGCGAAAGAGACAAATTTTTAATTAGATAGTTGAGTTTTCAACCTTTTAGGATGAATTTTCAAGATTGTAGTTCGACAATTCTGTAGATAAAAGAAATTAATTTTCAATTTAAAGTAATATGGTCTTTAACAAAGCTGTTGAATAATCGAACAAAAAACACGGCTTAAAAATTCAGTTTAATTCTCAACAAAATAGGGAATTTTCAACCACATAGTTAAATTTCCAACCTAAAGGGTTCAACTTTCAACCAAAAATGTTTGAATTTTTAAACAAAAAAGGTTCAACTGCAAGCGAAGATAGTGGCATTTTCAACCATATAAATAGATTTTCAAGTCAAAAAGAATAATTTTTGTAGAAGTGAGTGTAAATTTCCAATCCAAAAGGACAAATATTTGATCCAAAAAGACGAATATTCAACAAAAAAGTCAAATTGTCAACAAAATAATTAGATTTTTAACAAAACAGGCCAACTCTCAACTGAAATGATGAATCTTCAATAAGAAAATTATTGTTAAACAGAGTATTTCAAATTTTAACTAAGTAGTTGAGTTTTCAATCAAAAAAACATCAAATATCAAAACATCAATTTCTACCAAAAGATTAAAATTATCAAACCAAAACGACGTATTTTCGAAAAAAGAGTTGAATTTTCAACCAAAAAAGATGGATCTTCTACTAATAAAATGAATTTTTTATAAATTAGTTTAATCAATATGTTAAATTTTAAATCAGTCAGATTAATTTTCCACCAAAAGAAGTAAATTTACTACAAAATACAAAAAATTTCAACCAATAATGTAAAAGTTAAATGTTCAGTTTGAACAATAATTTTCAACCAAAAGGGAACCAATCTTTAGCAAAGTAACCAAGAAAATAAATGTTAAACGAATCAATTTAACTTTCAACCAAGTAGTTAAATTTTAAACCAAAAAAGAGGAATTCTCAATCCAAAATTTAATAGTTGAATTTTGAACAAAAAAGGATCAATTTTCAATCAAAAATATAATAGTTAAATAATTAATTAAAAAATATGTTTTTAACTTTAATATATTTTTTAAAGAACAGAACAGAAAAACAACTTTGAAGAACAACTTTGAACCGATTACTTTAATTTTCAACACAAAAAGATGAATTTTTAGTAAAATAATAAATAGTTCATACTTCAAGCAAATAAGATCGTTCTTTTAGAGAAAAAAGTTTAATTCAACGAAAAAATCGAAGATTTGATAAAATAGTTGAATCCTGCACCAAAGAAGATTAATTTACAAGCAAATAGTTATATTTGTAAGCAAGAAAGATGAACACTTCATAAAAAATACAAATTTTCAACTAAATAACTATATTTTCAACCAGGGAGATGAATTTTCTACTAAAATTATAAATCTTTAACAAAAAAAATTAATTTTTAACCAAAGATTGAATTTTTAACTAATGAAGATAAATCATCAACCAAAATGGAATAATTGAACTTTGAGACAAAAAAAATAATTACAACTAAAACATAAATTTTCAACTAAAATTATGTATCTTTAACAACAACTAAAAATGAATTTTTAACCAAATAGTTGATTACTGAAGAAAGAAGATGAATTTTCATCAAATAAAATTAAATGTCTACTAAAAAGGAAGATTTTTCAACAACATACATGAATTTGCAACAAAATTCTTGAATTTTCAATTAAAAAGATCAATCATTTTCAAATAAAAATGGAATAGTTTAACTTTAAGTTAAAAAATTTATTTTTAACCAAAAAATTGAATTTTCAACCAAAGAAATGAATTTTCAACTAAAATTATATATCTTCGACCAAAAAATGAATGTTTAAATAAATAGTTTATATAAAAACAAAAAGATAAATATTCGAACAAATAGTTCAATTTCTACTCGAAAGAACAATTTTGAACCAAAAATTTAATAAATAAACTTTTAGTTTTAGTTTTTAACTAAAGAGACGAATTTCTAACCAAAAACAGATTAAATTTCTACCAAAAAAACCGAATTTTCAAACAAAAACCCGTGACCTTTTCAGAAGTTTATCCATTTTTATTAACAAGTTGAAAAAAAGTTGATTTTTTGATTATTTCTTAATATCTCGAATGGTTGAGATTTTGATGAATAGAAGGAGCTTTAAAATAAACTGTTTCTGTTTACGTACACACAGTTGGCTTCATTGTTAACTGGGTAGTGCCACCCACAACCATCTGTTACTTTCTTTTTATGGACAAGAGTTAAATCACTGCTGTGCCTACTACAATTTCTCAAACATGAGTATATGTGACGTGCGCCGAAGAAAGGGGGCTTAGTCTGGAAAGTGAGATTTTTCAGGGTGAACAGTCGAAGCCGACCCGATAGACGCGACTTTTAGGAGAGAGGTAAGACTCACGAAATCTACCCCCTCCACTCACCACTACATTCCCACGGAAAGAGATTGGTCGTAGACGTGGCTCACGGACGGGGTATAGATGAGACACGGAGATGTAGTGAGGAGTGTTGGGAGGTGTTTCACAGGATCTCGAGCTCTCGAGCGATAGCCCGATTTCTCGGGTACCTAGCAACTCAATTATTACCAATAATAACGCTCGGAAATTTTTTCGATGGTTTTATTAAAAAGAGCAACTCAGAAACTATCGAAATGTGTAAAAACATCCATTTCGATTTTTTTAGAGTAAGCCCCCTTTCTTCGGCGCACGTCACATATAATGTCGCAACCGCTCTCGCCCTACTCCCCTGAGAAACTGCGCGAGCCAGCAGTTCTGGGATGACTGAAAGCGAGAGTTTGGTGTATTGATAAGAAAAAATTCTCTTCACAAAAACGGCTTAGCCCGCATAAAACTTATAGAATATCTTTTTTACATGAACAAAAAAAAATTTAATATAAAAGGTGGGTTTTGCTCCTTTTCACAGAAATTGCCCATATGTATTATCCTTCCACGTATTTTGTTTTAAATTTGATATAAATAAAAAATTGAAATTCACAAGTGTCTGTTCATTTTTTTCTATCTTTCTACGGTAGTTTAATGTCTATGCTAAATTAGATTCACAAGAATGGGTAAAATTCGAAGAATAAATTTAAAGTATATCCTGCTTTTGAAACTGTGCACAGAAAAGCAATTTATAATATAGTTAGTAACAGATTTGTACAGTCAAAAGAATTGGCTGCTCTGCTGCAGCTGCAGTTTCCTGGAAGAAATATTGATTTTTTTATCGGAAACGGTACAAGATATCATAAATGAGTAAAGCAATTTTTTCGTATGTGTTGTAAGCAACAAAATTACAACAATTCCAGTTTATAAACTGAAATTCTCCTGGCCACAAAAGTTATTGTGACTTAAAGTGTAGAATCTGCCTGATTTGAAATTGATTCGGTGTTTTAATTAATTGAAAATTATTAATTGAAAAATTTAATTAAAATTTTAAGCAAAACTTATTGAAACTTATAAAAACACAGAATAGCACCAAATCGACATCAATTAACTACCTTACATCTTTTTCAGGTAAATTATAGCTGTATAAATATTTTTAATCTCTTCCCTATGGAAAATATTCTCGTTATAAGTTTTCGCATTATAAGCTCGGTGTTAGCGTCAATTGTTTAATTTGATTAAATTTATAGCTTATTCCTCAATCAAGAACAAATACTTTTTAGAGCTCTAAGCATTTTTTAGCTTTAGATTTGTTTTTTTTTTTAATCGAAAATAAAGAATTTTGATTTGTAAAACTGAAATCGTCTAACGGAACCTGTAAACAATTTATTTTTAAACATAAGAAAATTCATGGCTGTATTTTTGCACCAAAGGAAAAAAATGTAGAGGGTAGCGTTTGAAAAATTCAAGAATTAAAATTTGTACTGAGCATCCTTATCATCAAGAGCATGCCTCGTCATAAAATGCCTCTTCTATGGGGACATGACAATGGGTGTATACACTTTTTCTTCTTGGATACGTCAGATAGTTCGCAAAAACGTTTTTAAATTCTCGCACTATATAATAGCTAGTATTAAAAAAATCGTACTTAAAAATAATTGCTTTCGATTGTCATTACAATTTTTAATGTAAAGACTCATTCACATTGGGGATTAACATGTTGTCTTACCAACATCAGCGTTTTCTACTTAAACAGATTACAAGCATTCTTTATTGACTACGGCGTAGTAGAAACATTATGGAATGGTTAGACATCGAATTCAAAGATTTAGAATATTTTAATTTGAATAAATTCAAGCTATAACAGCTTCATAATTTATATTTGTTTAACAATGGAAAGTTTTTAAATGTTAATAATCTCTTCATTTTTTTAATGATAAGCTTCCTAGTTTGGATGCCTTCAAGTTGATTATTTAATTTGCTATCGATTTTGTAACTAATTTAATTACAAAGTTCAAGAGAGAAGTCTGCAATATTTTTTATAAATAAAAATATTTAAATTCAGATATTTAAAAACAAATTCTTTAATTTTCTGCTTTTCATAATTTCATATGTGAATTCTTTCCCTTTTCAGGTTCAGGAGCTCTTCAATGCAATGAAGGAACAATCCTCAACAAGATATGAAAAAGACCGAGATGTTCCTCAAAAGTCGTACAGCAGTGCTGCGACCTTGACAAGCATAGGTGCTGACATATCACCAAGTTCATCACACTTTTTTGAGGTAATTAATTCATTTAGTGCAAGAATAATTGTGCAATTTTTTTAAAATAAAAATTTAACCCATGTTCCAAGGAGTTTAAAATCTAAATAGTGCTAATTATTATGTATTTTTTTGTAAAAATAACTAATGACTTACGTAAAATTAATAAGTAGACCGATAAAAAGATTTTAGACGTCACTTAGAATAATCTGACCTTAATTTTACTCAGAATTATTATTATATTGTGCTTTTTTATACGCCTTAGATATTTTCTGTCTTAAATGCTTAAAAATAACCTTGTACATGTTAAAATGTCTACCTTTGATAGAAAACTATCGTTAAACTTTTTTAAACTACCCCTTAGTGTGATATTTTGCTTCTTTCATTAAGTTCTTCAGATAATTTCTGGTATAAGAAAAAATTTTAAATGACATTCGAAATATCATATTTCAGTATCATATTGTTCATTACATTTTTACAAATGAAACATGTTTTATTTTCCGATTAAAATTTTTATTTATTGTTATTTTTAAGGTTATTGAAAAAATAATTTTTAAACAAAATTTAATTTTAATTGAATTAAAATATAATAATAATAGCAAAAAGACGGTATTTTACCATTTTTTAATTTTTGGTGGTCATTCTTGAACTTTTCTGATCAGAAATTATGTGAATAATTGTGATAGAAGCATAACATGGTTCTAAGGGGTAGTATAAAAAAGTTATGTTTATTGATTCAAGGCTGAAAATATCTGAGGTCTATAAAAAAAGCACATTGAAAATTTTACAACCCCTTATAAAATGGTTTTTTCACTTCTAAGGGAAGTATTCTAAATAAAATTAGGGTCAAATTATTCTTATTGATGCCTAAAATCATTTTATTATCATACTTATTTCTTTTGCGTATGCCATTTTTTAACGTGCACGAGTTTATTATCTTTTTTTTTTTTAATTTATAAAAATTAGCTAAAATTACTTTTACAGCAAATGAAAGGAAATAAGGTGGTGAGTCAGACAAAAAAATATATTTTTAGGCCATCCTTATCGAAATAAAAAGTTTAATTACATTCCAAATTTATTTTAGAACATATTTAACCAATTTTACAGTAACTGAAGAACTTCATAGACTTTAAATCTTCATTCTAGGTACTATACCTGGGGAAAATAAAATTAAACCAAGGAAAATTACCAAATGGAAAGGTACCTCATTCAATAGTATCTCAAACATTCATAGACGACGCCCTCGTCAAATTACGTGGACGTGGACTAGAGAAATCGAAGTCATCAGCAAGTAATCTGCTAGCTCAGTGCCAACAGCTCAAAAACCAAACAAGTACTTCCGAGCTTTTATCCAATGTCAGGAGAGGCAGTGTGGTTAGTAAAATTAAAAAGTTCTCAAAATTAAAGAGCAAAAAGATTGGCAACCTTTATTACGAATATCTTGTTTTGTTCAAATTTTCTATTCTTACTTTTATTATCGTATCAAAACCAAAACGAAAATCTATTCTCGTTTCGTTTCATTGAAAGTTTAAAATTATGTAATTTTTTTTTTATAAAATTAATAATTTCAGACGGAAATTAAAGTTAAAATCGAGAATAGATTAATAGTTTTAAAGTTATATATTCTAAAATTAATAATTTCCGATTAAAATTTTATAAGTTAGTAAATAAAAAATAATCGCGTTTGAAATTAAACAATTTTAAATGGGAATTCCTTCAAAATTATACAATTTCTTTGAAATTGGAAACCTTTATAGTTGACCAATTTTACATTGAAAAACGTTAAAAAAAGGATCTTGATTAATTTAAATATTATCAATTGGACAATTACAAACCTAAATGGTTCATCATTTCAGAATTTCAAATTGATAAACAAACATAATTTTTTGCAGTTTAATTTTTTCTTACTTTCGCTTCTTATTAAAACGTTAATTTATGTTCAAAATTGGAAACAGTAAAGTTGTAGAAATGTTTTCCCAAAAAGTGAGGTATCATTTATTAAAATTCAACCCTTTTTCAAAAATGGGTAAAAAGCTATTTCCAGACAAATTTTAATCGGAAAAAGAAAATTGTTAAAATAAATCTTTCATGTATTTGTATTTGTTATTTGAAATTAGATCTCAGTGAATCAGTGAGAATTCAGTGATCTGATTATTTTCACGAAAATTACCTTAAAAGTGTTAGAAATGGATTGTAAAATGTAAGCTCTTGACGTTCACAAAATTTGAATGGAATTCTACAATACTTGATCAATTTAAAATGCTTAATTTTTCAAATTTTTATTATTGTAAATAAAAAAATCTACAGATCTTTTGTTTCAAAAACACTTCAAAATATAATATTGGTATTTTTAACGTTTTAAGATTGAGTTTGTTTGATTTAAAATTTAAATTTAAGATCTTCAAAATGAAAATTTTAAGAGTTAAGTTAGAAATGAGACAATTTTAAATACTTTAAAATAAAGGCCTTACAATTAAACTAAGACAAGTTTGAATTAGAATTCTGTTATTAAAAAATTGCGGAGTACTAAACGTTGGATATTTAAACTGTTTAATTCTGGAATGTTTAATTTAAAATTTAAAATGCTTCAAGTTTAAAATTGTTCCTCTTTAAAAGTCTATTATTTAAATTTCAGGTTTGCATACTTCAAAAATAAAAGTGTTCACTTTCGTTAGATTTTGTTCTTTACCCTGAAAAAGTTAGTGAAACGAAAATTTTTTCGCATTGTGATAATTTCACGTAACGGTCCCTCAAAAATAATTAATTCCTCTTTCATTCTTTCTTTTTTACACTGCTAGTCGTGAAGCTAAACCTTTCAGTGTCTACAGCTTTAATTTCTCTCTTGCAGGATTCAAATGCCAGTGAACTAGGAAGTACAGATAATGTGTCAGGTAGTCGGTTATTATCTCCCACGTCCCCTACTAGTCCTCTGGGAACCACCAAGATCCTGGGCGGTTCCGTAGAAACTCTTCCGCTAAGACACAATAGTATATCAGAAAACGATGAGCAGGAAAGTAAAGAGGTGCCAAAGAAGAGTAGTAGTTCCAATATACAATTACCTGACGCGATGAGGAATCGTGCAGCTTCCACTGGGAGTGTTTTGGCCCCAAGAAGAGGTTCCGCTGCTGATGCCAGTGAGGACCACAACCGCACTATGTTATTCCAGGTTAATATCAATATTTATTGTCCAGGCTTGCTACAAAACCTGGAAAAAACATGCAATTTTTAAGAAGAGACTGTAATTTTTTTCAGTATCACCTATTTCAAAGTCATAAAAACTATTTCAAGTACTGGTCGGTGAACTTTTCAATTTCCGAATGCATACAGATTGATAGTAATAAAAAATTTGATTATAGTAATTAAAAAGGTTTTAGACATTTTTTTGTTAATAATGATAATTGTTTAGATTGCAGCAATTATTGAATAGCCCTTGAGATTTGTAGTGCTGCTACAGGTCAAGGAATTACTGAAATTCAGGGAAAACCTGACTTATTATTTTTTTGAAATTCAAGAACTTTGTTTAAAAGTCATTCTTTTACTTGAAAATTCGACTGTTTGGTTAAAAATTTATCTATTTGGTAGAAATTGCATCTTTTTTGTTTAAAATCAGAACTTTTTGATTCAAAATTAATCTTTTTTGGTCCAGGATTCAACTATTTTGTTGCAAATTCTCCTTTTTAGTTGAAATATTAACTATTACATTGTTTATTGAGAACTAATTTTTTTGGTTGAAAATTAGCTACATGATTGAAAGTGGAACTTCTTTTTTAAAACTTAATTTTTTTCTGATAATTCTTCATTCTAGTTTGGAAGTACTTTTTTTATGTTCAAAATTAAACTTTTTTGTTAAATGATATTTTTTAAATAATTTTTTAGACTGGAAATTGAACTATGCCATTTTTGGTTCAAAATTTATCTTCTTCGTTAAAGACTCATTTGTTTGGTTAAAATTTTTTTTTACTGAAAGCTTAACTATTCTATTTTTAGTTAAAAATTCAACTAGTTAGTTGAGAATTCATTTATTTTGTTGAATATTCGTCATTTGTTGGTAGAAAATTTATCATTTTGTTCGGCATTTTCTTCTCTGTTATCATTTTTTCTAGAAACTCATTTCTTTAACTGAAAATTTAATTTTCTTGGTTGAAAATTCATCGGTTTGGTTACAAATTTAACTAGTTCGTTGAAAATTATTTTTTTTACTGAAAGCATAACTATTCTATTTTTGTTGCTGAAACTTCATCGTAAGAATTTAAGAAAATTTAACTTTAATTTAATTTTTTTACTCTAAAAATTAACTATTCCATTTTTATTTCTGATGTTTGATATTGCCAATTACTGTTAAAATAATTTTGCTGGAGAAACGAGAAAAATTATTTAACCAGTAATTGGCAATGTCTAGCATCAGAAATTAAATAATTAATTATCCTGGTCAACACAATAACATCAATTATTAAATTATATTCTTTTTTTTGTTTGAAAATGTATCTCTGTTCGTTGAGAATTCGTCGTTGTTGGTGGAAAATTAATCTTTTCTTAAGATTATTTATAATAATATATATATATTATAATATAATATTAATTCATTTTTAGTTGGATTGAAAGTTTTTTTTCAACTGAAAATTTCAATATTCTATTTTTACTTGAAAATTCATGTATTTTGTTGAAAGTTTGGTATTTTTTGGTAAAAAAAATTGGGGTTGAATATTCATCATTTTAGATAAAAATTTATTTCGGTTGGAAATTTAACTATTTGTTATTTAATTTCTTTTTAATCAAAATGAATCTTTCAACTATTTGGTTGAAAATTAATATACTTGATGTATGTCTTAAGTAATTTTTGGAAAACCCTTCATAAATTCTATATGACTTTAATCGCTAAAAGTGTTTTAAATAAATTTATTAATAAACTTTTTTTTATTAAGATTGTTGATTTCCTGGTCTATGGTTGTATTTATACATAAAAGTAAATGTTAGAAGCTTCAGGAAAAATAAAAAATTGTTATAGGAAAAGTCAGGGAATTTGGAAGTTGAGATTTTGTAGCAACCCTGATTTGCATTCCTTAATAATTGTACAAAAAATGGTTGGTAATTTAACCTGCGATAAGTAGAATGTTTTGAAATTGAATTTAATTGACTGCATTTTTTTAAGTAGACGTGTAATTTTCTCAAAAATACCTAGAACATTCATAGAATTTTGAAACCAGACTTCTGTAGCAACAATTTCAAATACAATGGGCAGAATTCCTGAAAATAAAACCAAGAATTTAACGACCAAATTGGGTCAACCACCATAACGTGTTTCTATTGAAATTTGAAAAAAGATTTTAAAAAATCCTAAAAAAGAAAAGAAAAAATTTAATTTTTCGAACAAAAATAAAAAAGAGGAAAGAAAAATGAGAACTTTGATTCTCAGATATCAGGGATCATCGTGGTTTCGTTGCTGTCCCTGCCTGCGCGCATTTTTGGCTATATTGTGATTTGATAATAATAAAAATAAAAAATACGAAGGAAATCTTTTTTAAATTTCAATAGGAACATTTTATGGTGGTTGTCCAAATTTGGTCGTTGGATTCTTGGTTTTATTTTCAGGAATTCTGCACACTAATTTGATTATCGTACGTTAAATAGGATTCTAATTTCGATTTTTATCTCATTTAAATTTCTTTAATTTTTATTTCAAATACATCGAAATAATCGAGTTGAGAATCCAATTCCACAGATTCAAATTATTTTTAATCAACAATTTCAGGTCGGTCGACAAGATCTACGCCTGATCAGTCCAGACCGAAAGCAAGTCTTACTTCACAAGCTGCTGAAAAATGTGGCCACTTGTGTTCAAGGAATCGCGAACCCAGAACATTTCGGTTTCATATGCCGAGATCCTGGCGTTGAAAGTTTCGTCGCCTACGTGTTTAAATGCCAATCTGAATCAGTAGCTGACGATTTAGTAGGAGGTAACTGTCTTCTATTCATTTCAAGAATATTATTTCTCCTTTCTGATTTATTTTTTCCTTGTTATATAATTTAAAAAAATATTTTTTCAGCCATATCTCAAGCATTCATTTCGGGTTACGAGGGTAACCGAAGAGATAGACACGCTGTCTTCTCCTGCGAGCATTGCCCGATGGTTTGGTACAAGAAATTAGTCCAGGAAATCGACGGTACCTTTCCCAATCAAATTTCCTAATTATGTTTTAATTGTTTTTGTAACGAAATCTCAACGAATTTGTTGTCTCTTTTCAGGGCAAAATGAGAGAAAGACCCAGAGTATTATATTCTCTCGAATGGAGATGTTGTCAGAAGGAGAGCATGAAATTATCGTAACTAAATTCAAAGGCTCTGAAGCTGGAGGCTCAGGTGCTGGATCAAGTATCCGCGAGCAGAATAACTTTTTAATGGCGCTACTTCGGGCTCACTGTGAATCAAAACAGTCTAGACACGTGCACGACACTGCCGAGAACAGGTAGCACTTTGAAATTCATAATTTCCCCATCCACCTGTCTGTACCCTTGGTTTGAAGCAAATTTTAATTGAAACTCTTTTGATTTCCTTCCTTCAGGAGTGAATTTCTGAATCAGTATCTTAGTGTCGGTGTGGGAAGTACGATATTCATGAAAGCCAAACGTTCCCTGACGAATAGTTTTGACAATCTAATGAAAAGGAAAGGATCAAGAGACGATTTTTCCCTTCCATCGCAAATTCGCGAGTCGAATCAATTTAGCTCAGCGATACATAAGGCTGGTAGTCAAAGTCCTGTGAATTTAGGATCACAAACTATCACAGAGGTTTCTCCCGAGTCCGATAGGCCGAGGTCACTTCGAGTCTCTCCCGAGCAACAGTTGACTGTAAATACAAGTCCAAAGAGTCCCATGATGGATATGTAAGCACTTATTAGCAATTTCAAAAATCTTAATTAGAAGAGGGCTCGGACTCACTTCATAGATAACAAGTAGGGTCTATAGTGGCACACATTTTAAAAATCATAGCACAATAGTAGCATGCATTTTTTAAATAATAAAACTTATAATATAAATCTCATAGATCTCGGATCGACTAAATATTTTATTTTTTAATTACCTAAAAGACATAATGTAATATTTGTAATATTTTTGTTTTCTTATCGAAAAAACTTAGATAAAAAAATATAAATAATAAATAGATTCATTTTTTAAGTTCCAAAACATAACAGAATCGAGCAACACAGTGTTGTAAATAAAATTCGTAAAATTATATTGATAATTTCTTATTCTATGTAGGTATTTTGAATTTCTAAAACATTTTATTATGTAAATTCTATATCTAATTTATAGAAGTGATATTTCCAGGGATCACAGTCTTTCCGCTATTTTCCTGCGTTTCTCTATTTTTAAATTTTCTTCTTTTTCCCCCTATTCTAAAAACATAGTCGAAAAATTAAATAGTTTTTAAGTAGAAGGTACAAAGTTAAATAATTAAAAAATTGAATATTCCAAGTTGATAAAATGCAAGGTTAAATGTTTTAAATTTGAACAATTAAAGCAGGGAACCAGGAAACCGGGAATTTTACAAATTTTTAGAAAAAATAAATCTGTTCAAGATTGATTTTTACAGTTTAAAAAATAATTACTTGAATTTTTATAAGTTTCAATTATGATATGATTTAGTTTACAACGCGTAATTAAAAAATCCTGCTTTTAAAAAATGCCGTTTTAAAGACTTAAAAAAATTAAAAATTAGAAGCAATTAAAATCGGCAATTTAGGATAATATAAATTTTTGGTGATCAACTGAGAATGTAAATGATAATGATTTTTAAAATTGAACTGTATATTACTGATCAAAAAATAGATAATAATAAAATTTACTTTACAAGACGATTTGGAATCAGCTCAAAATTGAAGAATTTCCAGACTTTAACGTTAAAAATTAAATCGTTTCAATTGGAAAGTCTTAGTAGTGAGACAAATGTGAACGCCCGATTGAAAGTTTATGCATTATTTTCAATTTTAAAATAATCCATAATTGTTATTAATTAATTATTGACCAATTTAATGTTATTTATTAATTTATTATCATTAATTAATTATTATATTCAAAGTAATTAAATTTAAGATATTGTTTCAGTCCAAACTGAGAAAAAGATCAATTTCTTAATATTCAGCAATATTTGATTGTTCATTCCTAGAAAAAATTCGAGTAAGTTGAAGAGATATTTCGAAGTTCTGATTTCTTAAGATTCCCAGAAAAATTGAAAATGATTTTTTTTTTATTTTGAGAAATTAACTTTAGTCAAAAATAAATCTCGAATATTTTAAGGAAGTATTTTTTATTTTGCAGGATTTTTAAAAAAATCTAGGAAAAATTTCAGGAAAAATCCAATTAATTAAAAAAAATGTTTAGAAGTTCTGAAACAATTCCAAACATGATTTAAAATTTGACAGAATCTAAAACAACCTGTATATTTTTCAAGATTTTTAAATAAAATTTGAAAACTTTTTAAGTAGTTTAAATGAAAATAATTTAACATCGTTTTTTAACAGTTTTTTGCTTCAAATGGGAAAATGTTTAGCTTTAAAAAGTTTATAGTTCAAATTTTTGAATTTTGAATTTATTGATTTTCATTGACAGTGAAAAATGTTTGCGAATCAGGAAATGACCGGGAATTTTTTTCTTTTATTAAAACGGCCACCTGCAAAGTCGAAAGATCAGAATTGAGACGCTTCGATTTTAAATCAATTTTAATGTTTTGAGGAGTCTCAAATTTTATTTTTAAATCTCACCAATACAAAATTTACAAATGTTGATTTAACCAATATGAAACTTGAACAGTATAGTTTCAAAACATTCAAATTATTTATTATAGTAATGACAAAAGGGGAAATCTTGAGGGGGGGATTTATTTATACTATCACGATTTAATTTTTAATAATAGATTTTTTTGAAGAAAAAATATTCATTTAACAAATTGTATTTTTTTTGGGACTTTTTTATATCGCCGTGGCAGGATTTTCTTTTTAAAATTAATTAAAATTTTGTTAATCTTTCCCCTGTTTCCCCTTTTTCGAGTTCCTTTATCGCTGTTTTATCCCTGTGTTTGGATATTTTGTTATCGTTTGATGACATTTTGTATAAAACTTCTTAAACTAATTTCTTTTACCATGGTTGCTAAGGAATTTTGATATCTAAACTCCGGGGCTTTTCGTTTTTGTTTGTATAAAGTAATTATAACAGAATTCTAAACCTTAGGCTGACCATTCTATTCTAGAAAAATTAGAGACTTAAAAAGAAATAATCTAAACTTAAAAAGAAGAATCGTATAGATTGAAACTAATTAAATTCTGATTTGAAATATTTGATTCAAAAATTTTAACTTATCAACTTGCATTATTTTGAAATTAGACACGTTTATAATTGACATGCATTTTAAATTTCAGTTGCCTGAATTAAAAAGTTGGATTGATTTGACGCTTTTTTAATTTTGAACATTTACAATTTGATATTTTATACTCGTCAATGTGATTAAATCAAAATGCTAATTTTAAAATTCTCGAAAACCATGAAAACCTGGAATAGTATCTCTTGACAAAAAAATCTTTTTTAGTTAGAAATTCAACACATGTTTAAAAGTTGTATTTTTGGATGAATTGAACTGTTTTTAATTATTAAAATGAAGTATCCTTTGTTTGAAATATCTACGACTACATTTTTCTTTCAGAATTCATCATTTTTGGAATTAAAATTTGATTACTTGGCTAAAAGTTAAACCTTTTAGTTAAAAATTAATTTCTTGTGTTCAAGATTCATCATTTTAATTGAAAATGCATATTTTTGTATGAAGATTTAACTGTTTTGTTGGAAATTATTTTTCTTCGTGGCTCAAAATTAATTTTTTGCTGAGAATTTAGTTATTATAGCCGTTGAAACTTAATTTTTTAACCGAAAATTTAACTACTAAATTTTTTGGGTAAAAAATTACCTTTGTTTCATGTTTAAAAATTCATTTTTTGTTTAAAATGCAACAATTGTAATTAAAGGTTCATAATATTATTTCAAAATTCATCGTTTTTGTTGATAATTCAACTATTTGCTTGAAATTAGTCTTATTTAGTACAATGTCGAACTATTTCTTTAAAAATTCCTCTTTTTGGTTAAAAATTTAAGTATTCCAGTTACATGTTCATTTTATTTTCAAAATTATCTTTTTGATAGAAAATTCCACTATTCCAATTAAAGATTCATCATTTTAGTTGGAAATTAAACTATTACAGCTAAAGATTCATAATCTTAGTTGAAAAATCATCTTTTTGGTTTAAAATTCAACTATTCTAGTTGAAGACTCATCATTTTAGTTAAAACGTTATCAGTTTGGTTAAAAATTAAATTTTTTAAAAACTGAAAATGTATTCACTCCATTTTCGTTTGCTAATTTATATTTCTTCATTCAAAATCCAATGATTTGGCTGAAGATTGATCTAATTTTGTTGAAAATTCAACTATTTCATTGAAAATGCATTTATTTTTTGAAAAATCGCCTGTTTTGGAAGAAAATTAATTCTTTTTGCAAATTAATCTTGTTTGAAAATTCAAGTGTTTCAATTAATTTATTTGTAAATTGACGTTTCTGGTTAAAAATGAGACAACTTCGTTGAAAGTTAAACTCTTTTGTTAAAGATTTATCTTTTTTGCTTAAAATGGATCTATTGCAGTTGAAGATTTATCATTTATTTTGAAAATTCATCACTTTGGTTAAAAAAATTTTTTTTTATTTTGTGCAAAATTAATTATTTTACTGAAAACTTAACTATTCCATTTTTTGTTGACTAATGATCTTTTTTAGTTAAAAATTCACCTATTTTCGTTGCAAATTGATTTTTTTTATTGGAAATTTAACTATTTAGTACTTCAGAGACAAATGCAAGAAATCAATTGTTATGTTTGCAGATTCTTTAATTATTTAATCAATTGATGGTGCATTGATGAATTGAATCTTTATAAATTGAAAAAAAACACATTATTTATAATAAACTCGTGAAACTGGTATATTAAAAAATGCGAAATATTTTAATGATTCCGTACCATGAAAAATGATATCTGGAAAAGACTTGTGATACCTGGAAAAAATTGTTTTCCCCCATTTCCAAAGCTTAGGAAATAAAGAATAGATGAATTAAAAATATTTTAAATTAATTTTTCTATTTTTCGGGATTATTTTCTGTCATATATTTCTATGCTGGAGATGGTGGACATATTATTTGCGCCAATCAGTGAAGGAGTTTAAAAATTTTCCTAAGGGAAGTAAATAGTTACATTAGCGGCCACCAATTTCGAAAAAGTATTCGCATTTTTTTCAAAGTTGTAGCAAAATAGTGAAGTCGCTAAAAAAAAGGCTGAAATAGTGTCAATAGTGGCGTGATTTGGAGCCCTGATAGAAAACATAATTTCTAAGCGAGGATTGTAATAAACTTCTGCTTTATTTGCAGCTTCTTAAAAGTAGGAAACTCGCCAAAGATGTCTCCAACCGAATCAGATGAAGCCGGAAGGTTACATGCTAGTGGTTCTTGGAGGCAAGCTATTCTTAATCGTGTAGTAACCCCTGGCAAAGATAAAGACAATAAAGATAATGACAAATCAGGAATGAACATTAAAAAGAATCAGCAGACAAATGTCAGGAAGAAGTCTAAAGAAGAGCTTAGAGAACTCTGGAAGAAGGCCATTAATCAGCAATTGATTCTAATAAGAATGGAGAAAGAAAATGCGAGACTCAAAGGTAAGTTTGAAAAGTTTCTCGACTGGTGAGATGGTTCTAAACAAGTGTACAGTGTTTCGGCAAACTTGACGCTAATTTCAATAAACTTTGTTTTAGTTCATCAACAAGAAACGACGCTTAAAAGGATTAAACTAGATTACGATGAACTTAGCAGCTGTGCACGAGAGTTGGTTGAAGTTTGGGATCTTTTAGTGAGTAAAGAGTCGAGGATATCCACGAAATGTTATAATCAGATGCTGCTGCAGGCCATCAAG
>JAWWLR010000054.1:31217872-31230832 GCA_035041075.1 Acraspis erinacei
TAACCATAATTTCGGATTAAAATAACTAGAAATTTTTTAACCAGACGCGTCTAGTAACTTTAAGCAGAACTTTTTTTATCGATTGGATGTTAGATCAATTTTAATTTGACGGTATAAAAATATGAAACTGATAAGAATCTAAAGTTGAACACTTTAGTACATTTGCAAATTACAAATTATAAACAATTATTTTCTAATTTCAGCCACATTTTTTGGCTATATTTACCCGTGCAAACGCTATTACTATTTAAATACATCATACAAAGAATATATTGTACACAAATAAGTTGTATACTGATTATACATGTTCCTTACACAAAATATTTTCTGCATATTTAAATATTGCGCCTGCTCTATGGAAAATATTATGGGTGAAGATATTTAACACAGAAATATTCTACACAAAAATATGAGATGTAAAGATGGTCCTCCGCAAAACCACAGGGGATATAAAAGCAGACTTTATACGGGAAGTTAATTCTGTTTCAATTTTAAATTCTACTATTAAATTTTTGGTTCAGAATTATTCATTTTTGGTTGAAAATACTACTGTTTGGTTGAAAATTAATTTTTCTTACTAAAAATATAAATATTCTATTTTTTGTTGAAAAATGATCATTTTTAGTTCAAAATTCAAATTTTTGGTTGCAAATGCCATTTTTGTCAAAAACTCATATTTTTGGATTGAAAATTCAACTTTTTTTGATACCAAATCAGTCTTTTTTAATTCCACTTATTTATTGTAAATATTTGTTGGAGGGTAAAAATTAATTTTCTGGTTGAAAATTCAAC
The DNA here is from genome assembly GCA_035041075.1 of Acraspis erinacei. NCBI lineage: Eukaryota > Metazoa > Arthropoda > Insecta > Hymenoptera > Cynipidae > Acraspis > Acraspis erinacei. The sequence continues at coordinate 31,218,665 of JAWWLR010000054.1, forward strand.
TATTACATTTTGTGCCGAGAATTCATCTTTTTTAGTAAAACTTAACTATTTTTAAAATTAAAATAATATACTTTTTATTTGAAATATCAACTATTACATTTTTTAAGATTTATCAATTTAGTTGAAAATTCATCCTTTGGTTTAAAATTTAAATATTTTGTTGCGAATTATTTTTTTTGTGATGAAATTACATATTTGTAGATCTAAAATTGAATTAAACATACAAATATCTTAGGTTGAAGTTTAATATTTTTTCTTTGAAAATTCGACAACTTGGTAAAATATTCATTTCTGCAGAATTGAAGATTAAACGATTTGGTTAAAAATTCAACTAATTTATTCGAAGTTCATCTCTTTTCTTGAAAAATTCAATTATTTGGTTGTGAAAACAAATTTTTGGTCTAAGATTAATATTTTTTGTTTATTTAAATTCAATCAATTGGTTGAAAAATCATATTTTTTGGTTGAAAGTTAGCTTACATGTCGAAAATTCATCTTTCGGTCTTAAAAGATAACTGTTTTCTAAAAGCTTGGACTTTTTAGATTAAAACTCAACTCTTTCGTTGAAAATCCACATCTGTTGATAGAAAATTAATATTCTTTCTTTAAAATTTTACGCGCATTTCTTGCTTTGTATTTAATTTGAATAAATGTAATTTCTATTTGCTGTTATAGAAGGCTAAAAATAAGTGAGTTTCATAATTATATGTTCTTTTTAACATATTTTTGTAACAATATATACAAATTAAAACCAAGTTTCACGATTACTGAGACCGTCACAATTACCTTACATGAATTTTATTTAAAAGAGTATAATCTCGTACTATCCCCCTATTTTCGTGAAATTTCACCTTGTTATAGAGGAAACAGTGCGGAGTCTGCTTTTATATTTCACGTGGCGAACAATTTTTGTAAAACCCGTTTGGTTTAGAAAAAGTTTTGAACATAATATTTGTGTAAAATGTACTTGATTGACTGTCTTTAATATTTTGTGTAGAACAAAAATCGGACATAATATTTTGTTATGCAATGTTTCGATAATCTTTTCATTGTAAAAATAATGACTATTTCTGTGTAGGATATATTCTGTCTAATACGTTTATGTAGGAATTAGTGTTACTCCATTTAACTCTTAGAATAAAACCTATGATTAAGATCGAATAGAAAATGGCTGAAGGGGGGGGGGGGGTTTGAGTCTATAAATAAAAAGTAATATAGAACGCCCAAGAAATATGGTTTGACTTGCATCATTGGTTTTCCAACCAATACATCAAATTTTAATTCGAAACGAACCACAGGGCACAAGCTTTGTTTTTGTCAACTTATTTTCCCCATTCAACAGGAGGGTTGCGGAGTTACATATCATCTATCAGAGTCGGCTCAAGCTGTTCTGACACCCTAAGCGAGCCAAGATATTTCCGCCTTTTTGACACGAATATACACGATGTAATACAATTTAAGTGGAGTTTGGTCTCGTAGGGAATGCTTTTTTTCTGATGTATGTGGGTATAAAAGTAAGCCGAGTATTTGTTTCATAGAAACATATTTGATTTGGATATTTGCGGTGAAATAAATACAATAACAATGAGAGTTAACTTTTTTGCCGACTTCAGCAATCAATATATGATGAAAGATGATTGATAGTGAAGTAACACAAATAGAATTCTCATTACTACTACATTTATCATTTTTAATTGAGTTGTCTTTATCTCTGATCTATATTATGTCTGATCTCTCTTTATTATTTACTTCTTTATATTTCTCATATAAAATTACAAAGAAAATAGCATGAATTTTGCAAAAAGTCTGCAAAAAGATTTTTAAAAAGCAGACTAAACGCTGAATTACTAAAATAATAATTTTATTTGTTTAAGAAAACAGATTGCATACTTCTAATTGGTTTTCGAATATTATATGCTCAATCAAAATAAACTATTTAAATTATTTTATTTAAATATATAATATTTATTGTTGGGCTGTTAAATTTATCAAAATGGATTATTTTAAAATAACAGAAGTTTATAATTCAAACTATTTTGAAGTTCAGGAGCATTTGTTTTGAATATTTTAACTTTTAAATTATTCAACACTTAAAATTGAAATAATTATGAAATTATTCATTTTTTATTAATTTAGAGTTCACAGCTCAAAATGCTCTGGAAACAGGAGAAATATAGTTACTTTTACGAAAATAGGGAAATAAATTCTATTAAAAAAAAATTAATAAAGATACAATGTTGAATGCAATATAAAACGCTTTAAATTCCTAAGATCTCAAATAGAAAGACATTGCATTCTCAGCAAAGTTGTTGAATTTTGAAACAAAAGAGACGAATTTTTAACTAAACAGTTGAATTTTCGACTTCAAGTCGAATTGTTTAAAAAGCAGTTGACCTAAAAAGCACTTTGAATAAAACGAACGCATTTACAAAAAGATAGGTGAGAACTTTCACGAAAAAGATATGAATTTATTAACAAAATAATTAAAATGTTTACCAAATAGGAGAATTTATAACCTACTAAAGCGAATTATCAATCAAGTTTTCAAATTTTCGAACAAAACAGATCATTTTTAACAAAAAAGAAACTTTTTTAACTAAACAGTAGCATTAACAATTAAATAATTGGACTTTCCATTAAAAGAGACGAATTGTCAACAAAATAGATAAACTTTCAACCGAATGATTGAATTTCTTTTCCAAAAGATAAATTTTTTAGGAGACAGCTAAATTTTCAACAAAACAGTTCATTTTCAACCATAAGAGATGAATTTTTAACCAAAAAAGATTACTTTTCTATTATAAAAGAGGAGTTTTCCATCCAGAAGGACAAATATTTATTCCAAAAAATTGAATCTTCAACAAAATAGTCAGATGTTCAACAGAATGTGAATAGTGAAGTTTAAAAAAAACGAATAAACTTTCAACCAAAGATAGGGGAAAATTTAGAATAAGGCAAAGATTGAGCATTTTTAAATTTGAAATCGCGAACTTCTGCAAGTAAATTATTCGCTTTTTTCTTCGAAAAGTCAAACTTTTCAAAAAAAGTCGCACAATCCGAGCCCTGATGGAGTTGTCCTTATCTCTGATCTCTCTTTACTGTTTACTTTGTTTATATATCTCTTGAGTGTTAACACTTACAAGTTGGCGAAAGCAGATTCAATTAAAATAAAAAGACATTTTAATAATTGTCCATATTAATTGTTCTAAAGTTATATAATCCTGCTTTTGAAAGGCTTCACCCCATTCCATTGCTGCTATTTCAATCTCATTCTTCAACCTGTCCTTACGTAAACTTTCAAAATGCTACTGACAAAGCTAATGCTCATAATTAGTTTAAACAAAGACACTTCCGAAAGCTTCATCTTGCCAATCTGTCTTTTAGTATCAAAAAGAGGAAGTGAGAAAGAGAGACAAGTTTTGAAATACATTAAAATGAATCTAAAGTCTGAGAAGATTCTGTGCCCTGAAAACCTCTTTGTATTCAGAAGTTTAGAACGGGTTCAAAGATTCTTTGCATCAACGTGTATTAAGTTTAAAATAATTTTCAAGTTTCCTCACTATAATAATAATAATAGCTAGATAGACAATTTTTCCCAATTACAAATGACAAATATCACTCTTAATCAAATGAATAGAATTTTTTGTGAAATTCAACGCAGAATCCGAATTTTACTCCTTGATAGTATTTCTTTTACTTTTCTGATTATTTTATCGTTTGCGTTAAAACATCTCAAGAAATTTCAAATGATTTCAAGGTAGGATAGAATGTCAAGTAACTTTTAAAGATTTTAAACATTTGAAGAAATTATCTAGTAGTATTTCACAGGGAATCTGAATTTTTCGAGAGATTATACAAGTTTCTAAGAGAGCAGGAAGTTTTATCAAATATCCAGACCATTTCCCCGGAATTCGGATACCTAAGGAATATAATAGATTTTGAGGGATTTGAAGGATTTAAGAACGATTTTCACGGACTTTGAGATATTTTAAGATATTTATTTTAAAGTTTTAAATATTTCAAAATAAGTAACGGGATTTCAAAAGATTTTCAAGGATTTCTTGTGATACCGAATTATTTCCACGATTTTTAAAGAATATCAGTGGATTCTAATAGGATTCTAAAGATTTAAAGTGATATAAAGCATGAGTTCGAAAAGATTTACACACATTTCAAAGGAGTTGAAAGGATTCTAAGAGATATAAAGAGGTTTCGACGATTTTAAGGGATTTAGCAAGATTTCAAAACATCAAAGGAATTTCAAAGAATTTTCGAATATTATAAGAGATTTTAGGAGATTTCGAGGAACTTTAATGGCTTTTAAAATATTTTAATGAATTTTTAATATATTTTTACATTTATTTAATATTTTTAATACTCAATGGCATTTTAAAGTTTTAAGTTGTTTTTAAAGGATTTCGTCGGATTTCCGCGGATTTTTAAGGATTTTAAGTAATTTCAAGCATTTTACAACCTAAAGGGTTTTAAGGGATTAAAAGTAATTTTACGAGATATATTAACAATTCACGGTATTTCGAAGGATTTAAAAGTATTTTATGTGACATGACTAAGTACTCAAATTTTGATTAAAAACTTATCTTTTTTAGTTGAAAATTCGTGTATTAGGTTGAAAATTCATATTTTTGGTTTTAAAATTCATGTGTTTTGGTAGAAATTTTGTTTTAAATGAGAATTCAAATATTTTGTTGTAAGTTTGTCTGCTTTTGTAGAATTTAAAGGTTTTTTTTATTTTGAATAAAATATTTTTTCATTGAAATTTCAACTATTAAATATTTAACTGAGATTTCCTCTTTTTTATTTAAAAATCATCTACTTTATTAACAGTTGAACCGTTTTGTTAAAAATTAATTTTTTGTTTGAAGGTTTATTATTTTAGTTAAAAATTCATCTCTTTGGTTGAAGATTTATGTATTTTAACTATTCAATTTTTAGCGTTAGAATTGAAAAATTGTTTAATTTTAGTTCATAAATGAGTTAAAATCAAACTTATTTTAAATTTAATTATATAATATGATACGAAATTAGTGATATTTCAAGTAATACGATAGATTTTTCTTTTAAAAATTTGTAAAACTCCGGTAAAAAATAAATTTAGGTCATTTCCCAAGTGCCAAGCGGCCACCAGATTTGTATGCATCCAACTTGAAATTGTAAACATTTTTTTCCTCAATTTGAACTTATGAAAACTGTCACGATTCTAATTTTCTTTTTTCCGATCTTGTATAGCTTCTCCTTTCTGTATTTTACCCCTCATTTGTAATGCTCTTTGATACAAAGAAATTGATGAAAAGAATATTTTTCTTTCATAAATTTAGCGTAGAATCCATTAATGTACTATTTACTTATTGAGAAAAGGTACTGTTAACATTTGGAAGAAAATTACTACGATACTTAAATGCACGTCATAATTAAAGCAAAAAGCCTCAAGTTCGTAGACCCTGCACTTTTTCTCAACTATCTTCAGGGTCATTTCAACCTTCTGTAAGAACTCTTGAGTCTGTGTAGTACAAACTGCTTGAGAATTCCTCCCCACGCCATCGGCAGACTCAGGCACGAATAAACTGAGAGCGAGCAGCTGTTTGATGCTGCCTAATGACAATTGTCAGTCGATCGACTTACTAATTGATCAGAAGACTAAAGTTCTGCTTCCAGTCTCAGGGAAATGGATCTTAAAGTACGACTATTTTCCGAAAGTGGAGAGTAGCTTTTTCGTTTGAAGTATGATATTATGTATGTAAGGAAACGAGGAAGTTATAAACGGAATTCAGATTGAATTCACAATTTTTATTTTTACACGTTTCAAGCGGAAAGAGGAAGCATTAGTCAAATGAAGTAAGAATAAATTTGCAAATTGATCAAGATGAGACCGACAATAATAAATTTGTAGAGATCACTGTGATGTGTCTGTTTTAATTATTCCTGTTATTTTTCATTTCTTTGCAATCCATAATCGAAAACAAATTTTATATCAATAAGTTGAACTACTTCTTTTTATAAATTGATTGATTAATATTGGTAAACTTAATATAATGCAATTAAAAATTTTCTCGTATTTTAAGAAAATAATGCTGAAAATAGATAAACTATATGACTTGAAATAAAATATTATCAATAATTTAATATAAATTTCTTTAAATTCCACTCTAATCTTCGTAGTTGAATGGTCTAAGCAGTAGAGTCCTTGAATAGTCAGCCGCAACCCATTAAGGATGTATACGTATATAGATGTATACGTACAATCAATCTCAAAAGTCATCCAACCTTTAGACTGGTTTATAAAATCGATGGACTTGCAAAAAAATTACTTTGGTTGAAATGGCTTATTTAACCAATCATCCTCTTCTTTAACCAATATAAACTTGTATAAAGAAACATTTATTTTCTTTTGTAATATCTACAAAATTCAACAAAATTTACATTTTCCAATATAGTACTTCCGTAATTATGAACTAAACATTCACTGATTTTTATAATATATGTTTTCTTTCAATTGTTTGTAACTTATAAGAATAATAATGAAAATAAAAGGTTTTTTTTTTTAAATTATAAAAAACATACAAGAAAATACAAGTACAATAATTTATTTGTATGTGGAAATATACATATTAAAATATTATTAACTAATTATTAGTTCGAACTTATATTTTAATTAATTCATTAACCATTATAAGTTTATTAACTTTTGCAACTAACCTCGAAGTGTGGGCAAATTTTTGTACTTCGCAATGAAAAATAAAAAACAAAAATCAAATACCAACTTACCCTTAGTCTTATTTTTAATTACCCTGTCATCATTTATCATTAAAAATAACAAAAATGGAAATCTCCTTTCAAAATAATTGATTAAAGTAGTAACTAATGACAGTCACCTTTTTCCTACAAATAATAAGAGATATAATCATTATGTTGTATTATAAAAGTTAGTTTTTTTCATTCCACTATCGACACTATTTGGATGGTCTTTTAGCTTCAATTTCAGGTAAAAGGTGAAATTTCCATCTAATCCTAATGATCAAAAGCTGATTTTATTCGAAAGGTTCTTTAAAATCTTGTTTGAATACTGTTATTAAAATAACTTAGGTTAGAAAATCATATTTATTATTTTTATAATCAAATGTTTTCCTAAATCATCTTAATTTGAATAAAGTAGCAACAAATAATTGTAAAGAATCTTACGAGGAATAAAATCAGTCGTTGTTAAATAAACAATTAAAAAACTAAGCCATTTGTTATAAAACAAACTTAGATTTTGCGTGCAAAATTCGCAGCAAATAACATTGGTTCTATTTCCATCGATTTTATAAATAACTTTTAAAATTACTTAATTTTGAAGTGGACTGTACGTAGTGGTTCATCCTTCACGGTGAGCCTTAACATGATTTAACCCAAAGTTCCCTGCACTGTAAATTTTCTTGTGGATTTCGAATCGGGGCGGTTTCCTTAGAACTCTACAACAAGAATTAAAATCTTCCATCAAGCCATTCCTTTTTTTAGAAAATCCACTTTTTAGATTATACAATTGAATATTCACTTTTTCCATTTAAAGTATGCATAATACAAAATTATATAGTAAGATCTATTTTATAAATAAATATAAGCTAATTTTTTATTATTAATTTATAAATAACAATACAATGTCTTTCAAATGGTTTATTTAGCTATTTATTTTTTTTTTTCGATGAAAAATCTAGTAAATACATTTAATTGAAGTAATGTATCCCGTGAAAATAATCTTTTTACATTTTCAAGTTATATTTTCCAAAATTGTATAGACTCCTTGTAACAGTTTTTTGGGGTAATCCAGGTATGTAACATGCACTTTAGAAAACTTTACGGGATACATTACACTTATTAAATTTATAAAGCTTTTTATCAAAGAAGCTAGATAAATAGTTACGTAAGCAATTTGAATCAAATTATATTATTATTTTTAAATTATTAACAAAAAAATTAACTTATTTTCATTAAATAAATCTTAAGCTTAATAAATTGTTTTTTGTTGCTTTTGAAAGTAGTATAAAAGATCATAATTTTGAAAGACAATGTTTTCTGAGTTCAAGGGTAAACTTTTCATAGGCACAACATTCAAAACATTGTTTTAACATTTATACCAAAGATTTTAAAATCATTATAAAGTTTGAGTAAAAGTTCCACACTTGAAAATTGAACGCTTGACAGCAATTTATAATTTTAAATGAGACTACTTTCTGGGAAGTCAGGGATCCGATGTAACTTTATTAAATTTGCGATCTCTTTAGAAGTAAAATTGTAATTAATTTACTTTTCAGGGCTCGGATCGATTAGAACACTTGAAAACAGTCGCTTTGGTCGCATGAAATTATAAAAAAAATCACCTGGCATTTGGAAAAAAGCCTACAAAAATTCGCAACAAATTTTTAAAGATAATGAAAAAAGACTTAAATAATAACTTAATTTGTTTAGAAATATAGAGTACATAATGCTCATTGTTTAAAAATATCCTTCGCACATTAAAAATAAACTTTATGGTTAAAACCATTCTTTAATAGTAGTCATTGGACTTGAAGGAATCTAAATCTTGGTTTAAAATATTTCTGTCTGGAATGTTAAACTTGTCAACTTGGATTATTTTCAAGTGAAATAAGTTGATAATTTACATTAGCTTTGAAGCAAAAAACCTTCCTTTTAAATATTTTAAGTTTGAAATTACTCAACAATCGAGTCCTTTTAAATAAAATTAATACAGATTCTATAGTGAATTCAATATGAAACGCTTTAAATTTCTAAAATTCCAAGGCGAAATATATTTTGCTTTTTCAACAAAAATGGTTGTTATTGCATATTGCGGAACGAACGTGTTATTTAAATAAATAGCATGAAAATTCTAGATCAATCTAAAAATTCTATAATTTCTTCCCCACCGAGTGAGTTACGCCTACCCCGAAAGGGAAATGGCTTAATGGTGTAATTATAATAACAAGTTAGTTAATTTGTCAACTAAAAGAGACGAATTTCCAACTTAAAGACGAATTTAATTTGTGTATGCACAATATAATGACAAAAAAACGGTTTGCATATATAATAATTTTATAAACAATTGAGGTATAACTTTTTTATAATAAGCGACATAGTGTAAAGAAATTAAAAAAATCAGCATTTTCCTACCTTTCCAATGAAATGTTATAAATAAATTATTACTGATGGTTTAAATATTTGATAATATGTTAAATAAAAAATAATAATCTTATCATTGATTAAGTTTGTAATTAATTAAAAAAATACTACATCTTCATGATTTGTTTGAAAAAATTAAACATTTGTAAATTGTTTAAGCAATTGCAAAACTTCTTCAAAGAAAAATATTCTTAACATTCACTTATTGTGTGATTAATTCCAAAAAAAGCAAACTTATCATAATTTACAGGGAAAATAAAAAAAAATTGCCCAATCAATTTATAATAAGTTAAAAATGTTTGTAAATTCGTCACTCCAAGAATAAAAAAGATTTATGTTGAGATATTTACCAAAAAATCCCGTCTTTATCATGAATTTTACATGGAACTGCTATTCTGCATTTTCAGGGCATTTTCCGGGCATTTTCCAATCAAAGAGATTGAAGCGTCAAATTTAAAAGTTATGGCGTGAAAATTAATCCTTGGACCGATATGAAGAAGAAAAAACATGGAATTTCTCTCTCCGGGAGCAATGCATCGTTGGACCACCCTATTCTGCATCTTAAAAATCCTTAAAAATAAAAAGTTAAGAAGTCATTCTAAAGTATTTAAAAGAACTTTTCCATTAGTCTCTTCCTGAGCTGGAATCATAACTCGTAAAACTTTGCATTTGAATCAGAAGACGCTCGCTCGGAATGACAGAAAGTTCCACTCTAATTTTCGTAGGTGAATAAGTAGTAGAGTTAAGTAGTAGACTCCCCGAATAGTCAGCCGCAATTAGGATTCAGTAGTAAAAGCCAGTTCGTCTCGTGCGGCTGGTCGACTCATTGAACGAACTCCTCGAATGATTGTTACGGGACCCTTGGCTAACGGCTAAAGGTTAACGGCTAACTGCAAGTTTCTCGAAAACAGCATAAAGGAAAGAGGCGGCGAGTAAATTCGCATTGTGAGTAGTCTGTGAGTAGTCTCGGAATCGCGGGGGTCGGAAGGTTTCGTGTACCGGAAGTCAGTCTTGTAGAGACTCGATCACGGGAGTGGAAAGCCTGGAAGAGTAGTACTCACGTATTATAAAGGAACAACAAGAAGAAATATTATCTCTGTTTTCCTCGTTCGCTGCGTGAGAGACAAAAGACGAACGCGCGCAGTGAGCAGGCCATGTTGGTTGGAAAGTGGAAAGAAAACAAAAGACAGACGCGCCCACGGGAATGAGGGCGGCTGGTCCCGTGGGTATCTTACGGATACCGGGACGAATGTCTACAAGCAGGAAGATAAGAAGAAAAGAGGAAATGGAAAGGGGTGAAGGAAACGAATTGAGGGACAGAAAATGGGCGAATAAGAGAAAAGAAGAAAAGAAAGTGGCTGTCAGTGACTTTACGATGAAAATAGTTAAGGATCGTTGCCAAGAAGTTGAGAACATTGCCGTCACGGTCTGTTTTCGGATTTTTATTGATTAATAAAATGCGTCGAAAAGTAACTGAGGAGCGTTTTCGTATCAAGTCGACCTATAGCGTAGGTGTCAACTATGTGTGTAATTGTATGGAATGTAATATCTTACTGTATTTAAATAAAATATTATTTTTGTAATTTATCGTGTGCAGTAAATCTGCGCAGATTTAGCCAACAATACAATTTCTATTTTATTAAATATATCTTTAGTTAATAATTCATGATTAATTATTGAAGAATAATCACAAAAAACTATTTTTAATCTTTTATTATATTAGTTTCGTTATAATGACATGTGTTTATAACGTGGTTAATATAAAATTCACTTACTAATATATACTAAATTAATTACTAATAAAAAAAATACCGATTTCTGCCGAAAAACACTAACATAATCCAACAATTGTTTAAATATTCTAAATCTTGCTCAAATTAAAATGACTTCTTATTTAAAAGCACCAATTTCAGGAAAAACACACTAATACAACCCAAAGTTTCTAAGAAATAGTCAATATTCTTTAAAATCTAATATTTTTTATTAAAATTATCGATCATAACACCAAAAAATTGTAATTGTTGTTAACTCAATGTAAGTCCTTTTTAACTAAAAAATGCTGCGTCTAAGTTAAGGTTCAATATCCGATTCAAAATAAGCATAGCTTTTTTTTAAATTATCGAAATACTTTTTAAATTAACTTTAGTTAGGTAAAAATTTATAATTTTTTGTTCCGAACTGCCTACCATTACGGAATTTTCAGTATAAGACTAACCCCTTTTCCAGATTGTTCAGAGCTAACGCTGCGGAACTTTGTTGTTAATTTTAGGATAAAATCGAAAAATTATTTCTAAACAGACTGCAAAAGAACATTATCTCGATACACAATTTAATGATCCGATACAAAACTTAATTACTTTCATTTTAAATTTGCAATTTAATTAAATTTTTTTTCGTAAGTCATGTTCCTTTGAGTGTATGCACGGATACGAGAGGTGTGCAGTCGTTTGTTTGAATTTTCAATGCAAATTTGAACACGCTTGGAACATTGGATTGGTCTATTTCCAAAAATTCAATGTTCCAAGCGTGTCCAAATTTGCATTGAAACTTCGTACAAACGACTATACACATCTAATGGATACTGGTCAGTCAGATCTATTTAATTTTTACTATAACTTTTATTTTGTTATAATTTTTAATATTTTATCATACAAGATAAATTTTTAAAGAATCTTTTGAAGTATAATATTTAACAAAATGCAAATAAGTATTATGAGAGATCAGAGTGAAGTGAATCATGTAAATGAATCCTATAATTTATTATTATTATAAAAATTACCGAAGGGCCGATGACACCGTGCACTGAGAATAAAATGCTGTTGAATCAAAAGTGCACACTTTCGCGCTTACTCAAAAGCAGATCTTATTGATTCAAGTGGATATACCATCGACTTCAAACCATCACTATCACTGTCACCCCAAAATAAATAATTATTATTTAATTAAACTTTCATTTTAATTAATGGTATCTGTATATAAGTTTAGTCGGTGGTG
>JAWWLR010000054.1:31285587-31297834 GCA_035041075.1 Acraspis erinacei
AACATCTTCCTCTAATAGTGACGGTAGAGGTGGGGAAGAGAGATGAGAAGAAACCAGCAAAAGAAAATAAGAAATAAGGAGAGAGTATGAAAAGATAATGAATTGTTCAACGAGGAGATGGAAATAGTGATAGGAAAAGTAAAAAGAATATTATGGGATTCAGTTGCGAGAAAGAAGTCAGCGAAGGGGAAAAAATAGGCAACTGGGATGAATAATGTAAGGATAAAGAAAGGAAGTGAGAAAAGAATGAAGAAAATTGAGAAACGGCAAGAACAGTGCAGAAGAATAGAGTAGCAAGAAGAAGGAGTATTATGAGCTACGCGATAGAAAAAAGAGAAAGAAAATCAAAGGTTTGAGGAGGTTAGAGAAAAGACTAGCACAGAGAAAGAAGTATGGAAAGTAGTGAATAGAAAGAAAAAATGAAAATAATTACTCAGAACATTGAAATGGTATGAAATGGAAAAAATAATTAATGGAACTGTTAGGATAAGTTGAAAGGAAAGAAAAAGATATTACAAAGGAAGAATGATAGAAATATTTGGCGATTGAAAGTTCGCACTTGACTTATTGACAGAGAAGAAATACACAAAACTATGGAGAAAAAAAGGGGATAAGAAAAGGTTTAAGGAAAAATGTAGCAGAGATCTTTAGAGAGACAACAAGTAAGGTTAGATTGGGAGAACAAATAGCTGATACTTTTTTATTGTATAAATGTGTAAACAAGGGGTATCTTAAGTCTGTTCTTTTGTAATATATTAATTTCATATTTGGAAAAGGAGACGAAGAAAAAAGGATGGGGAGGAATAGGCCAAGGGTAAGACCAAATGCATAAACTGACGGAAAGAAAGAAAATAGTTTTTAAAGATCGATGAACGATAAATGGCATAAGGTTATAAAAAGAGAAGGATTGCCAAAATATTTGGAATGTGAATGGGACTAAAAAAATGCAAAAAAATAACTAGATGGAGGTTGTGAAATGAAGTTAAAGTATGTGATAGGGTAGAGGAGACATGGGAGTATGTATTGGAGGAAAGGAGGAGAGAAGAGAATGGCACGAGAATCTTAAGAAAATTGTAGGAGAGGAGGGACTGGAGAAAGAATGGATGAAGCAGGTAGAAAAAGCTGGAGGAGAAAAAGAAGAAGAATGAGGCAGTTTGTGGCAGAGAGAATGGAGAGCATGAGTAGGAAAAGGAGGAGAAAAATGATGTGGAAGTCACACAGAAGCATATATAAGGGTAACTAAAATTGTAAAGTAAAATTAATTAGAATACTAGGCGACCTCTCTCTCTCTCTCGCTCGTTCGTATTCTCAAACACTTCGAGAATAAGTTATGAAGATAATGAGATAATAAGCGAAGTAAAAATGATGTAATAAAGTTGCAAATTGTAAAGGAAAGCAGGTTATGTAAACCCCAAGGGGACATATACAAAAAGAAGAGAAAAGTAGAACTTTTACTATCTTTTAATTAAATAAGATTGATAGTAATTGAGAACCTAGTCTGTCAATGAAAAAAATAAATTGATTAGTTTTTTGCAATCACTTGAGAAAGTGTAAGTTATAAAATAAATTCAGTGGTTTTTGAATATCTATTAATGAAACTCAATTAAGTTTATGAAAATCCAAACCATAAAGAAGCCATTAATTAAAAACAAACATTAGAATTTCTTTCAAAAAGGCTAAATTACGTAACTAAATTTCTGAATTTTATTTCAAATATTTAAAAAATATTACAGAAAATATTTGGAAACGTAAAAGTCTTACTTATTTGGCAAAAAAACTTTAAATATATAATGATAAATCGGTGAAATTCAGTCTATTAAGGGAGCCCACCAAAGCTTCAAGAAATCTTAATTAATTCTGAATATGTTAATAAAATCGATGAGGAGATGCGTGTAATTAGCACCTGTTGAACAAGATTTGCATGCAAAATATATTAAACCTCTTTGAGAAGAAGAGCTCGTATTACTTTCTTGAAAGAAATAACTTTTAAAATATTAAACTTTATTTCATTACAAAGAGGACCAAACTAATTAATCGTCAGAGCATAATTTCTAAACATTAAAATGTTGCATAAGTCTTTAATTAAGAGTCAATTGCAATCAAAGATCTATTTTCCATGATGCACAGGGTGTCTTAATTAACTCGTGAATAAAATTTCTTGACAATTCCAGGTTTTAAAATGTAAGAAATTGAAATGAGATTAAAATCAAATTTAAAATCCTATTTAACGTCCAATAATAAAATTAATGTAACAAATTCCTGAAAATAAAACCAAGAATCCAACGACCAAATTTGGACGACCACTATAAAATGTTCCCAATGCAATAAACTTTTCGGCACTCATACAGCACCCTTATCAAGAGAAAAAATTAAAAATGAAATAAAACTTTAATCGGGCAGGTACAGCAACGCAGCCACGATGCTCTTTCCCCGACATCTAAGAATCAACACCCGATTGTCAAGTGTCGTGGAGAGAGCATCGTAACTGCGTTGCTGTGCCTGTCCGATTAAAATTAAATTTTTTTTCCTTGATAAGGGTGCTTTATGAGTGGCGAAATGTTGATTGCAATGGGAACATTTTATGGTGGTCGTCCAAATTTGGTCGTTGGATTCTTGGTTTTATTTTCAGGAATTCTCTACATTATTCCAGGTTTCATCCAGGTGCACCGACTCTCTGAAAAAATATTTAAGTGTCTCCCAAGTCAGAATTCAGAGTCATTTTAGAACAAAAAATAAGTATTTTTCGACAACCCTATTAAAAATAATAATTATTACCATCGAACACTTAAATAAATTATTAATACTAGAAATATAATTATTAATTTCTTACATTTGTTCCTAAAGTCCCAATAATCGTGAAACTCGGTCATAATTTGAATATATTGTTTTTAAAATGTTGAAGTAACATTGATTGAAATGTTACTTTTAATAACGAAAAAAAATTGTTACTTAATTTTATATTGCTTAACAAAGAATTTCTAGGCTTAGCAGTCACTAAAAACAAAAACATTTTTCAACATTCCTCATTTAACGTTTATTTGGACAATATTTTGATTATATATTAGAATGGTGAGACGCAAGAAAATTAGGGAAACTCGAGAGGAAACTCTTGGCAACATTTGAGCTGAGAAATCAAAGATGTTGAGATCGTTAAATGGGGCTCAATTGAATTAATGATCATGCATATAATGTTTCAACGAATTTCTGGAATGCGTTCGGGAACAGTAACGATGTGGAAAACAAGATTAGGACGAAAGCACTAATGAAAGCACATACACACTGGCACTTTCTGCTATTTTACTTGTTTAATTCCATCTTCATTACAGTGTCTTCCTCTATGTGAGTTCTTCTCACAATCAGTTCAAGTGCTCACTGTCAGGTATATCTCATATACCCCATACACGTACATATAGGCTAAGACCCTTTGCATTCCTCATTTCATTTACTCAATTTACCTGGCGAGGTTCGTAATTTGCCCTTATTGTTCTCATGCAGACATACAGGCAGCCGGGCGCATTAATGAAAATTGTACGCAAATCCGTGTGTCGAGCGATATATCAGCTATCGCTGTAACTCAGCAATTTGCAAGTCAATGCTACACGCGACGGTCATTTTTTTTTATTCTCGTGCTTGTTTGAAAAGAGAACAGCTCAATTATCAATTATTTGAGCAAGTATAGGGGCTAATTAATTCCAATCACGATTTTCTGTCTGCCTGCCTTTTATTGATTGAAATATTAACCTTTGGATGAATGTATAAAATATCGCGTAACACTCC
Source organism: Acraspis erinacei (assembly GCA_035041075.1). NCBI lineage: Eukaryota > Metazoa > Arthropoda > Insecta > Hymenoptera > Cynipidae > Acraspis > Acraspis erinacei. The sequence continues at coordinate 31,289,365 of JAWWLR010000054.1, forward strand.
AGTGAATCTTTGTCAATATTAAGAAATAAAATGATTTTCTGATCAGATTTTTTTTGCAAACACAATCTTAAATCATGAATTAATGTCATAGTTTTGTAAAAATGAGAATTACTAATTAGGATATAAGTTTCCTTATCTTTAATTACACATTCTGAATAGATTCCATTATGATGTACACTTTATAATTTAATTACTTTGAAAATTAGGAACTACGCAGGATCGATATCATAACTTTCACGAAGAAAACGCAACTTTTTCCCTTTTCCCTACATCTATTTTTCAATTATCGTTTTTCGATGATTGCAAACTGCTTTTAAAATTGAAATATCTCCCGTAAAAAAGTGATGCAATTGAAAAGATTTTACTCACTCGTATTTGTAAGGTACTATCTGGATTGCTTACCTGTAACAAAAAAGGCATTGAGTAATGAAAAATATATTAAATAGATTTTAAAAATATTCTCATACAGGCTAGTTGAATCTATGTTTGAGGAATATTTCTGTAAACTCAAACTTGTTTAAATTTGCACTTTTTCAATTTTTAATCAATTACTAATTCTTATCGCTTAGGTTTAATGGTTCGTTCATTTTTTAATTGTTTAATTTTCTACTATGTCAATTAAACATTGTTTCAATTTTCAAGCTTTTCTTTTAAATAATTCCATTTTGAAACCTTCCATCTATAAATTCAACCAATTTCAAATCTTTCCTATGTAAGGGCATGGCATACTTACCTACATTTGCAAGCTTCTTATATTTATTTTTCAGCTTTTCAATTCCAAAGATTTTTAGTTTAGAAGTATTTATTTTGAAATTCATCACCAATCCATATTCTCTATTTTTAGAACTCCAAAATTAAGGTACTTTGAACTTTCAAATTATTTATTAATTATTAACTAACTTAACATTATCTACATTTTTATACTGATTAATTATATAAACTCTGCTCTAATTTTTCACAATGCAATTGATCCAAAATAACACGAGATATTAATTCTCCACATGGAAATAGATAGCAAGTAACGTAGGGAAAACGTTAACAAAAAAGCCAGTTTCCAAAGATTTTATTTCCACAAGAAACTCTACCAATATGGTCGAACTTTCAACTTAGCCGAGTGAAAACAATCCCATTAAAATCCTATTTGCGGACTTATTTTTTTCTTAATTTTCACAAGTCTTATATCATTTTGGGAGAAAGGAACTAGAAAAGTTCAGTTTTTTTTCGAAATATTTATAAGTGCAGATAGGATCAATGTACCAAGAAAGTACTCTGAAATAGAACTAGTGAACCAAAAGGGTTCAAAACATGTTCCTTATACCATAATTTTTAGGGCAAAAATACTAAAAAAGTAAGACTTAATTATTTGTTTTAATTTTTACAAACCAAATTGTTTTTTATTTTACTAGATACAGGACGTATGTAAAATTTATTTTATACTTTAGTCCTATTTCAACAGTACTTTTTGGAATATTTGTATCGCAAGCATTTTAAAAATGAAGTAATAAAATGAAATGGAACTTTTCGAGTACTTTCTTGCCTCTATTTGGACTTTTCAAAATTGTTAAGGAAAGTAGATACTTAATTCCTGATTCTTCTCATACTTATTACATCAACGAAACTGTAGCCGGGATCCCGATGGGATTCCAATGGAACTTTTTTTTACTCCGGTAATTTGAAAAATACTATCTGTTTTGAATCTTAAGGATCCACACAAAATGGAAAACAAATACAATTCTATTCACTGCGAAAAATGTTTCTGTAGGTCCTGTTTCTTCCAAACTACTATAAAAAAAACCCTCATATTATCGAATGAAATAATATTTTTCGAGTGTAAAAGAAATATTTTTCTTATTTTTCATGCGTCGTACAGTATATTGTTACATGGGTCGGACTGTTTGTGATACTGTGGATAAATACCTATCGATTCTGTAAAAGTAAGCGGCGTCGGCTGGGTTATTTCAACTGGAAAGCCGGTGATGTTTTGCCAATCACGTGGCTGTACATTGTACGTGGTTGGTACGAGTGTATGACGGGTGCACGCAAGTGGTCGGCCTGTTGTTGATGGGTGATGCCTGAGCGAAGTTTCATATTTTTCAAGGGTCCTCAGGACCCTCACCTTTCCGTCCCTCTGTCTCTCTTTATACCTTCTTCCATTCCCTCGAATCCCTCTCAACCAGATCGGGGGCGAGGCACTTCGGCACTTCGCTCGAGGCGAAACATCATCCCTTTCAGCTTTCACAGTGAAAGGGAGAGCACAACTAAAGCTAGACCGTTGCTACTCGAATTAACGGAGATTCACCGAAATCACGACTCCAAAGTACCCGCGAACGTAGAATTCGAAATAACCTGACCGCTCCCTTCAACGGTAATTCGGAATTACACTTTGTCGAGAACCAGAACAGGTGATTAAAATTTAAGGAACTTTTCTTCCAGTCAGGTATCACCACTCGATCGAGCACTTGCCTTATATATGGTAAAAGGATCTTAATTTTTAAAGTCCGAGTTTCAAGCAAAGTACCAACATACAGAATTAATCTCAGAGCTTTTCGTATTTAAGTGCTTTATCCTCGTCGGGTTCCCAGTTTTAATCGATTTTCTCCTCGAATATTGAATTTATTAACACACAACAAATCGTCGAGGAAACAGATTTTGTCATCAGCATGGAGTTTACTCAATTTTGCAAGGTAAATATTTGAGCGACAAACATTTCTGCATGAATAAATTCCAAGTACTTAATCAGGGTTGCTGGAAAATCCCCATTTCAAAAATCTCTAATTTCCCTGCCTTTTCCCTGACAAAATTTTCATTTTTCCCTGACCGTTCTAAATTTTCCTTTTAATTATAAAAACCAACTTACATCTAGGAGATCAATAATGTTAATGCGAACAAATCTTTCTTTCTACATGTATTTTAATCACTTTTAGTGACATCAGTCATACCGAATTTTATAAGGAACTATTCACAAATTACGTACGATGTAAAATAGATTATTTTTCAAACAAATAGTTGAGTTTTTAACTTAAAGAAATAAAAAGAAAATTTCAACCAGAGTGATGAATTTTCGATAAAAAATGAATTCCTAACAAAAAATTGTAATAGTTTCATATTTCAACAAAAAATATTTTAATTTTAAATCAAGAACAGTTAAATTAAAACACACAATGCGAATTTTCAACAAATTAATTGAATTATCAACCAAAACAGACAAATTTTCAAACAAAATCCAGGAATTTTTATAGAATTTTATAAAGTACGACAAAAAAACCTTATTTGTTTATGTTAAATGTAATCAAAGTTGTGAAATCATCAAATAAAGCCAAGTTGGAATAGTAAATTAATAGCCATTAAAAGTAATAAGATAAAAATTGCAGTAATTATTAAATCTGTTTACTATATAATAGTGTTTGATCAAAAAGCTGCGCGCTGCGCGGGCAAATTTTTGTCGCGCAGATGTCTGTTGGATCTCACTAGACAGGCAGACGGATATATGTTCGTAAAAAACATTTTTTCTGATTCATGGGTTCTCAAAAGGAGATTTGACACAAACTATATAGGGTCAAATTCACATAAATCTAATATCTTCCACCATAAACGATGAGAATGTAAAAAAGTAATGGATACCTTCGTAAAATGTCCGTCAAATCTTTTTTTCCTCTCTATTTGTTTCTATAAAGCATTTTTTCAACAAAATAATATTATTTCAAACCTTTTTGTGCTTTTTTGTACTTAGTTACGGCTAAATTATTAGGCGACAGAAATAAATATTTTCCTAAAACTTAAAACATTATACAAATTGTGATACCAATTTTAATGTTTTCGGGACATTTCTTTTCCTTTGAAACTGATTTATGAAATATAAATTACTTAGAAAGATAACCTGTGTCGCTTTATGCTTATGATCCACAAAATAACGAAAAAAATGCTTCATACAATTAATCAAATTTTTCATCCTTAATTTAATTGGCGAAGTAAATAATAATGTTTCTATAACTTCCAGTACATTTGAAGCTTTTCGCAAATAAGAATTTGCCGAATTCAATCAGTATTCTATCCCAATAGCTATTTTCCTAAACACTATGTATTTCTTCGGAATAAATTGGTCATATCGGATAACAAACTGGACAATTTCGGATTGATTATACGGATCTCTGACAACATTTCCGAAAACAGTATTCTATCCGGAATTTCAAGCGCTAGATCTTTAACTTATTGTTCCTCATATTGTGCAGTAGTTTTCAACCTGATGGCAACTGCAGCTGCGCATAGTTTTTCTTCTGTTCTCTCTTAATTCCGTCATATGTGTGTAGAAACAAGGATTACTGTCTGTACAAAAAAATTCAAATTGAAACTTTTCGGTGAAAAATTCTGGTTAAGCTCGCCTTACAATTATTCAAAGATTTTTGTGTTGGCATTTGGTTTTTATGAGTATATATCATCACATGAAGTAAATTGCATAAAAGACGAATTTGGAAAACATTTCTGCAGCGGATAGAGATAATATCTTTCAGAAAATCAGCAAAGATGTAATTGAACACAAGTGTTGCTTTTCGTTAACAACGAAATATACTTTTTTGGAAAAATTATTATAGTCTTATAATGAGATATAAATAGTCATTTTTCAATAATTTGGTAAGTAAATATTTGAGCGACAACCATCTCTGTAATCATCTCTGTAAAATCAAAGTAATTAATATTAATATTTAAGATACACTATTTGAGAGAAACGACGGAAAAAGTCGAACAGAAAATAGTGATGTAAAATGTGATGTGAATAATCACGAATAGCACTCTGATATATAACGTTGTTCTTCCATGATAAAACATATTAGCCTGTATACATTTAGATCAATATATTCTACTTGGGCAAGATTAATGAACTTATCGCTTATTTTCAGTCTACTTGTATTAGCTTTCACATAAGAAAGTTTTCAGATTTTAATAGCTTTACTCATAGCCACGAAATATATTACTGTAATTCTAATCATTATGTTAATATCGTGATTGATATTCAAATGAGGTTAGATGTTTATACAAGCAGATATAATATTTTAGAAATTATCGGAACATTCCGAGAATTTTTAACAAAAATCTCAAAGATTTTAGAAAATTCCAAAATATAATATTCTATCAAGTATATTATGTACTAAGTATGTATTTCAGAATGAGTATGTATTTTAGGAAAAATATGGATAAATAGAAGAAAAAAAATTATGCAACATGTGAGAAAGAAAATATGATAAGAATTACCACGATTAACACTCTTATATAAACATTCTTATTCCATCTTGAAACAAATAAGCTTATAAATTTAGATCAATATATTCTACTTGGGCAATATTAATAAATTTATCGCGTTTTTCCATTCTATAGGTGCAGAAGCTTTCACATAACAAAGCCTCTAAATTATAAAATCTATACAAAAAACTTCATAATTTCTGGAACCTTTCCAGAATGTTCAATAAAATCCTAAAATATTTTAGAAAATTTCAGAATTTTCAAAGAAATTAGAAATATATCCGCACATTTATAGAAAATTATAGAAAATTCTACAAGATATCATATTTTCCGGAAGAACGTAGATCATTCTCTCCAAAACGAAATGTCAATAACATTCCAAAATTGAAAGACAAATATAAAAATATTCCACAAAATTCTCGAATAGTCTGGAATATTTATATCACAAACATTCCAGGCAAGATAGAAATAAGATTGATTAAACGTTGCTTTTTCTTCTTTCATTTTTCTAGAACATCAATTAGTTTTGTTTGTTAAATAAATAATTTTTCAAAAAGACAAACATTGTTAAAAAACGCAAATGATTATGTAAATTGTAATATCAGTTTTACAGTAATTAGAAACGAAATTTGTTTTCCTTAAAACTGATTTATGAAAGATAACTTCCATGTCTTTTTGCTTGTACTCGACGAGATTAAGAATAAAGTTTTAAATAAAATTCGCTTCACACTATTAATCAAATTCTTAGACGATACAGTAATCAGTGCTCCCAATTGCTCCCAATTTTGAGATCTTTTCGTATTATGCATGCGTTGCGTCGACAGCTGGATTCGTCGCCGTTAGCGTGCTTATTTAAAATGAATAAATGTACAAGAGAACTGTTTGCAACAAATAATACTTAAAAAAATATTTAAACTCATTCTTTGATCGCAAAATATACTCATAAAGTGAGACGTAAAATAAATATTTGATTTTTATTCCTGAATAATAAATAGCCTATTTTAAATTTAAAGAAAGGAATATCTTTTCTATTACACATATTAATTATAAATAATTTATAATATCTTTATGCACATAACAATTATTATTTGCTGTAAATAATTTCAGCAAAACCAAAATTATTTCGAATAAGCGCGCCAAAGTCAACCAATCCAACTGTTGACGTGGCGGATACACGTCGCTCTAGACGCATATACGTCGTTGAAAGTCCAGGGTTCGATCCATCAAAAAATTTTGCAGTAAAAAATGTCCATTAACATAATTTAAAGTACATGGAAGAGCGATATTAGGTATTTGCTTTTTCTAACGAAAGGCAGACAATAAAGATAGGAATGAAAACACTAATAAGCAAATCAATAACTACTTTAAGTTCTTGATATTGTAAATATAGTTTCCTCCAGTAATTTCCACAATCGATCATCTGCAAAACTCATAGTTATATTAAATCTGTAGTAATAAATTTGGCTTTAGAATAATTTCTTTTTTATTCAGGGTCGGATTTCATTCTGAGCTTTGAGACGATTATAAGAGAGCATTTGAAGATTATTAAAATGTTCCATCAAAGCAGATTTAAAACAATCATTGGAACTTGCCCTTCATTTTTTTCAAAAATTATGATAAAATGTTTCTTCTAATTTCGACCATACATTTCTTAAGGCTTACGATATATTTTCAGTGGAAAGTTACGATTAAATTTCAACGTGGAAGATTTCTAATTTCCATTTGGATTAACACATAATTGGTACTGGTTTTGACTCTTGCATCAAAGAATTAAATTCATCGACGCAATTTTTTGTTATGATAATATGGCCTTGTTACTAAATCGGTACCCTTTCGAGGGTATTATATTACCATTATCTACCAAACGGTTCGCCGTTTCCAATTGCAATGCAAAATATTGCGTCATATACTCGACCGAGTACTTGTGGAATTCGGCCCTTCCGAAGCGAGAGTCACAACTGTCTCTCGCCCTGCCCCCTGAGAAACTATGTAAGCCAGCCATCATTTAGGTCTTTAGGACATGTTGCCAATTGTTTTCTCACCTTTACCTTCCCGCGCGAAAAAGTTTGCACCTGGTGCACGATCCGGCGCACCCGGGTCGTTGCCTCACCATTGGTAGGTATTTTGGGTGTTGAAAAAATTTGAATTTTGAAAAACTTCTTGTAGAATACATGTTAAACTACCTGGTGCACAATCATGTGCACCCGGGTCGTCAACTCACCATTTTGAAATGTTCTGGTTATTGACAAAATTTAATTGTCAAAAAATGTCTCGTAGATGACGTTTTAAAGGATCTGGTGCACGATTCGGCGCACCCGGGTCGTCGCCTCACCATTGGTAGTTATTTTGGGTGTTGGAAAAATTTGAATTTTGAAAAAGTTCTTGTAGAATACGTGTGAAACTATCTGGTGCACGATCCTGCGCACCCGCGTCATCGACTCACCATTTGTAATTGTTTTGGTTATGGAGAAAATTTAAATTTCAAAAAAGTTCTTGTAGAATACGTGTTAAACTACCTGGTGCACGATCCTATGCACCCGGGTAGTGAACTTACCATTTGGAGACGTGTCGGCTATTGGCAAACCTAAGATTTTAATTTTTAGCGCAGGCTAATTTCCTCCAACACTTAGATGTTTTTCTGAGTATTTATTCATTTGCGTTTGGCGTGTCCTAAGCATGGGAAACGGACAAGAGCAAGGCTATACGCCATGCTCTATTCAGCCGTGACTTATGCTTTATCCAGATATTTCCAAGTGTATTGCCACGCTTGAGCCATGCAAACTTTTTTCACGCGCGTTTAAATTGCATAATTTTTGTTTTATTTACGTTAACTTTGAGGATCATGTTCTTCATGCCCATGTTCAGTTTGATCAACATTCTTTGCAAGTCTTCGATTAACTCTGCTTTAACAACATTATCATCTGCGAAAGCTACCACACGTACCCTCACTGTCTCGAGATCCACACCTTCTTCGAAGAGTGCCATTCTTAAACACTTGTTCACGAATATCAAACTAATCACTCAATTTCTCATTCACTCTTACAATCACTTTGCTACCAGCATAGATTGTTTTTATTGTTGACTGCGTACTCTTTAATATTAATATAATAATACTAATGTTAGAGAATATTCCACAAGAAGCTTGAGCATTCAATAAATGAATGTCCAATATTGAAAGTTATAAAAAATAACTTCCTGCATAAAAAACATCCAATATAAAGCATATTCGAAATTT
>JAWWLR010000054.1:31297844-31309095 GCA_035041075.1 Acraspis erinacei
AAGGAATGTAGAACACATTATTTAAATATCTATTATGAACAAGAATATATTTCTTTTATGGGAAAACTGAGACAGTCTCATTGGTTGTTATAAGAATGATCCGGACGCATTTCTAGATAAGGAAAAGGAAGGTTTAATGCCACTTGCGAATTGATCGGCACCAAGAAAGCGATGTTTCCCTGCGAGTAAAATATAACTTTATGGATATCGGATTTCATTATAATAAAAACGGTTACAGAGCCAATAGGTTTTTACGGAGAGAATGGGAGGTACGTCGTGCGAAAGAGGCTCTTTAAAGCAACTCGGATTACAAACCTGCTATCGAATTCGAATGAATTCTCCCGGATCGAGAATAAAAATATACCATAAGGGCGTTTTATTTACCATTACCGACCTAACAGGCGGTGGTTCTATAGCACACCAGGGTTCGAATATATGTGAGTACAAGAGCAGACGGCAACAAATTATATTCGCGCAATATGATTGCACCGCGGCTGGTAACGACCCCCTCTCAATGATACATTAGCCTAACCCCAGAATAACTAGGGGTTAATCTATTGTCGAGAAAGGTTGGTTGCCACCCTCTGAACGAAGTAGGTCGCACGAGAGCCATCTTGTGTAATTCTAAATGGAGAAAAAGCCCGTAACAGTACTATACGCACGCTGATGAAAACAACATGCCTTGTCTGAGACTAATCCATTAGTCTCGTCCGGAAATAAAAACAATTGTAGAGTAGTTACAAGGATTTATTGGCGATATTAAAACTTTATTGAAAACATTGTTTCTGTAATTGAATTTCTCAGTGATACTTTCAGAATTACTGAAAAATAACTAGACTATGTCGGTAGCAGTCTGAAAACTTTGTTTTTTAAGTCCCTTGAAAAATAACTTTTAATACCATTTGCCTAGAGGTGCATCGTTTTGAATTTCCATCTAGAAATATTACACAATTGCATATTTGCGACTTGCAAATAAGATCGAATCAAGAGAAAACGTTTTGCCACTGAGAAATTTCCATCTTGACGGACTTACGAGAAAATTCTTTTATTTGTAGTAATCAAAATTGAAGAATTTTCAATGAGATGATTTCCAATAGAAGAAATAAGTTTGTGTATGAAGCGTTTAATATTCAAAGATGAACAACTCAGAACTTTCAGTTTTTTAAAGTTAAAATATAGTGAAATCGTTTTTAATTTTCAAATTTAAATTCGTTCGATTAATTTCAGTATTTTGATACAACAAATTTTAGAAGAGAAATCTGTACGCGATTCAGAAGAACATATTTGAATCTTTAATTGTTAATTTAACATTACTTATTCAAGATTTTGCATTCTTTCTTTCGCTTCATACAAAAATCGTAATTTCTATTTATTCTTCATCATTAGGAGTCTATTTTGTCACTTTGAGATTGTTCACTTCGACATCTATTTGATCGTCAAACCTGGTTAACTTTTTTGGTCTCAATTCAACAGTACATCCACTTGAGAGTAGACGTTTATTTGAACTTTAAATAGTAATTTCGATTTTACAGAATGTTTTTTTTTTTTTGAAAAATTCCCGGGTTCTTGGTTATCTAGTTCTGTACTCTCATCCTTCAATTATCACCTAGAGAAAGGTAGTTAAAAATCTTTAAAAATTTACAGAGACTTTGAAGGTCTCCAAAAACATTAAAAAATTAACATATACGAAAACAGCATAACTATGAATATAAGTATTTTTAAAACACATGTTGCTAGCGCGCAAGTTAATGGCGCCCGAGTGGAAAAATGTCCTGGCAGTCTGGTTCCAGGTTTGAGCTAGGTCTGGATTTATCTAGACTTTCTAGTCTAGAAGAGCTGACCTGGCACAGGCCTAACCATTTTTTTTAATATTTAAAAAAGTTGCAGTGTGTTTAGAATGATAGAAAATAAAAAATTGATTTTTTTCAAATCATTAAATAAATCAAGTTGTCAGATGACGCCGCAACTTGAAGCACCAGATACGTCTTTACTCTGACCTCTGACACACTGCTATTTCTGTCGTTTCAGTTTTAGAAACTGTCAGCCAGCCAATAACTCGTGGCTGACCAGACGGACGGGCCTGGGGCCAGCCAGAAAAAATATTACAGTTTTGGCCTGGCCCAGCTCAGACCGTCTGGTCAGTGTCAAGACTGGAAACCAGGCGGTCTGGTTTGGGCCAGAACAGTTTTCTACACGGGCGTTCACCAATCGACACTAAATTAATTAATCCTTTTAAGGGTCCTAGTACACTAATTGTCCACAAAGTTCCAATCTTGATTTCCCTAATTTTGTTTTTTTCAACCAACCCTAATAGTAATAAAGATTTATATTTGATTGATATTACTGGTGAGCAAGTATCTAGCAATAACTAAATAACGAATTCAAACTCACTTCATTACACATTTCTAAAAGAATCTCTGCAGTTTATGACCATTACAAAAGAACATTAATCAACGTCAACAGTATAAAATGATGTTTGCAAAGTTACATGAAAAGCATAAATTCCTCTTGGGTGTAAATCACGTAGAGCTTTAAAAAGTTCAGTTCCATCTAGTGTTATTTTGCTGTGTGTAACCGCTTAGAAAAAAGATGCTGGTTTCCCTCTTTTCGCGAAACATTCAAACATTCCCGTACTTTTTTTTATAACAGTCGAGTCACCCTACACGCAGAGAATGGTGCATGCCGCAAGCCACTTGCACTTTGAACACTGGTGCAACGTGCGATGGTACAACGCCCTTCCGAAGCGGGGGAACACTTAACACGTGCTGCGCGTCGCCATCGATCGACTTTCACGACCGTTCGTTCAGCTGCTTCCCTTTTCAGTCTTGGCTAATGGCAGATTTTTAAAGATAGTGGCAAGCCGGAAGTACGTTATACAACTCATTATAGATGAGTACCCGTTCTGGACAGGAAGGAAGGTGGACTTTAAGTTGCACACGTGGCGCAAAAGAGGCGGGAATGTACAGTTAAGAATCACTGAACACTTAATAAAGTTTCAGATCTTCCGGAAAGATAATATTAAAATTAAACGATACTTAAATAAACTTTAAGAGGATAAATAACATATTTTTCAACTTAATTAGCCTCACTGAAAGAATGGTAATAAGAATGACAGTGGTTCAAACGCTAATTTAATGAATAGTAATTGAAATGTATAATAAATCAATTTTGTTTAAACATGGAGTAAGGGGGTTTATATAGGAGTGCCATATAATTCACACAATGCGTTGCTATATTTTAGATTAGTATAAAGATATAGAGACAACTGTGAAAAAAAACTTAATCGAGTCTGCATTTTCTTTGTCAAAAGTGTTCATATTAGCGGAAAACATGGTTTGGTATATTGTATCAATTTCGAATCGACTAGAAGAATTTTAGAAAAAGTCGTATTATTTACAATTATAAAAAAATTTCATCACATCTTTAAACATAATCAAAAAAGCGACACTTAAGTAAGGAAAAGATATAGAATTTCGATTCAAAATTTTCTAAAAAAGTATCGAAATAGTAAAGATGTGTCAAAACTTCGAAACCTGCTTACAGATTGTGTAATGGAATTAATAACATTGCATTATTTAAATTAAATAAAACTCAAGTGTTACCGACAGATGTGCTCTGATATATAGTGAACGATTTTCCAAAACGTCAGCACATTATATTATTTTTTCTAACTATAAAGCAGCCGAATATAATGTTATATTGTATATATTATTTTTAATTGGTCACGTGACAGACTGGCACACACCCTTTATTATGAAACCCAATATATTAGAATTCTACACTCTAATTCTAAACCCTTTTATTTCAAATGTTGTACCTAACCTATTTGAAAATGGAGTGTTTGGACACACTGCAAATATTTGGTCTATGCTTATTGAATTTCGCCAAAGTTAACCGCCCTTTCCAGTTTTCCTATTAAAATTAATTTTGATAATTTCAACTTTAGTTGTAGAATCTGAGACCGTGATTCAAACAACAGATATTCAATTATTCACGTATAATTGAACTATACTTAAAGGTCACATTCCAGTTTTTTAAAGCATATAAATATTAAATTCATATAACTTTAATATTCCTTTATTATTTGAGAGAATCTGAAAATTTGATAAGCATCGTTCAATTAAATGTAGTATGATGAATTCTTTATTAAAATAGGTCAAACCTCAGACACGAGCGGTTGTTTACACAATTCTGTACTCCTTCCTCATTTATTTTTCTACATCCATGGAAAATATCAGACTTCTGATCACCAGTCCGGTAAGAAAAATAATGATCTTCTCGAATTAGGTGACTTCGAGAGCAAAGTTGTTTTTCTTGTCCGCAAATGACCCAAATAACAATAAGCAAAACACAGATAATATATTGAACCTTCATAAAGTTCAGAGATAACCTGCAAATTAATTTACGGGTTATTCTCGACCTGCGATAATGAGCTAAAAACTTGAATAACAGTTTATTTTTGACGATATAGAGCTTGTCCGCTAATTAATTGTTATCTGTTGTCCTTTAATAATATCTCAACTGCAATTTCAACATCACTTCAGTAATCAATACCGCAATTAGTGCCGTACCGAGTATGATTGTTACCAGAATTGGCATATAGTTAATTGACAAGTGATTAAATGAAAGCTTCAGATTTACGTTACAAATTAGTAGTGCTCGCTGATGCAGATTCGATTTCTGTACAAATATTAATTAACATTGTAAATTAGATTCTAATAATTTCAATAGTTACTGTCATTGTACGAGAAAAGTTATTAAGTTTACTATATTCCTACTCAAGAAAAGTTTCCTCAGAATCAAAGAAATATTCTCTGAACCAAACAAATTACAACCAAATTTCACGAAATTTAAACTCAACAAATCAAGAATTTTTCGTTTGAACTTCGGACCTTTATTTTTATGCCGAATATTCCTTCAGGTCAACATTTAAAAATAAAAAAAGGACAATTCGGAAAAATGAAAAAATACATTAAATTCTATTTTGTGCATTTTGTAACATATTCATGCTTGACGTTGATTGATTCATCTATGATTGCATCTACACTATTTTAGAAGAATACTGAGAAATATTACTTTGCTTTCGAAGCAAAAACAGATTTAGCTCTTGAGACTCTACGACTCAGCAGTGTTTTTGCCAAAGAAATTGTCTTATCGATGTCGAAACGTAGGTCGCTACAGTTTTAAATCAGCCTATATAATATCGCATCGAATCAGCAGAAAATCAATTTGAATGCAATTCAGATTTATTGATAATGTAAAGCTTTTTATTTACAATATGTCATTCATTTTATAATAAGTATAAAATGAAACAATCGATTTCAAAATTTCATGATGTCTTGTTCCAATTAGTTTCGTCTTTAAAGATATTAAACAAGATATCATCAAAACTTAATAATTTGGATTTGAAGAGGTATGTTTCATCAGACTCGTTAAAAATTCGATTCTAATTTTGCTCATTTGTATATTTCTTTATAAAACATTGTTGGTAGGAAAAGTATGAATAATAATTTAGCATCCTAAATTATACAAATATATATTATATTTGTCCCAATGCATTTTTAGTTTTTTTAACAAAATAAAAACCAACTGTTTCTTAATTGGAAAAAACGTTCTTATAAATAATCAAAAATTTGCTGGTCACACACAAAATTTATTTACACAAAAACAGAATACTATATATTATAAAACTCGATGTGTCCACATTAGAAGGTGTCATCTCGGAGAAACCAAATGAGAAGGTGCTACAAAGTTAAGGGCGCTGAAGTTCTCAGTACAATGTATATGGGACTTTCAAGCTTCGAGAGTTCCCTACGTGCGTTAGCACCTTTTCACTTTGTCTCAACGAGTTAGCACCTTTTTATTTAGTTTCTCAAAGATAGAACCTTGGCATTTGGACACGAGGAACTATAAATTGCAATTCTCAAATTTACATCAAATTCATGTATTCTAAAGCTACAGTGAAAATTACTAACAGTGTTGATACATATTATTATCAACAATTCATATGCTAATGGAGGTAATTTACAATTCAAAAATTCGAAAAAGGAAGTCTTATAATCAGTGTCCATGTTGAAATTAGTTAAACCGAAGAGCTCTCTTGTGTGATTACAAGTATCTTATACGCTGATACCCTGGAGATCCATTCTTTACAAACCCGAAACAATGAGACGTCTACCCACGATCGAAGGCGTGGTTCAAGATCCCCTCGAAAGGAACAAATGCATTGCCTGCTTCTCATAAAACACGAAGGACAAAAAGAAACCGAATCAAGAGACGCTTCGGAGCTGAAGAAGCGCGAATATTTTTCTCTAGGTGATTCTCTTCCCACGTTTTATGTCACTTTTCGCACGTATTCGAAAAGAATGGTAAATAAAGTCGTGGGGGTTGAAACAATAGTGGGCGCGTAGGCGCAAAATTGACTTAACATTGCACTTCAGAAAGAATGGAAGATAATTGATCCTCACGTTTTCGAGTTCAAGCTCTGATTACATAACCGTTATGAAAGCTTTTCTTCCCTCCTTTATCTTCTGTTTATGCACCTTGTGCAAACAATCTAGATTTAAACGTATCATTCTGAGGCAAAAACATTTCTCTGATGTCTTTCTGAATTATCATCTTCCATGGAAATAAATATGATTTTAATTCCCTGTACGGCTTGAGGACTAAGAAAAAATAGAACCACTCTGAGAAAAAAGTTCAAACATTTTGTTCGTTCTATAGCAGGGATGGAAAATAATTGGTTCCTTTTAACTAGTTACTGCAACAAGTTAATGTTTTTGGTAACGACAGTAGTGACGGACTTACTTTTATAAACATTGAACCAATTAATAACTAGGCATATTTTTTCAGGAACAGTAACTATAAAAATCGTTACTTCTTAAGTTACTTTCGAAATTCAAAGTGTTTTTTAGGACAGCCAATAACTCAACAATTTGCTTGATTTTTTTGTTCCTTAAAAGAAGAATCTTTTTTTATTGAAAGTTCAACCTTTTCATTGAAAATTCATTTTATTCTTGAATTCAACTGTTTTTTATTTACAATTAAAAACTTTTTTGTTGAGATATGAACTATTTCATTTCTCGTCGAAAATTCATCCTTCTTCGTTGAAAGTTCTTGGTTAAAAGATTGTGTTTCAACTCTTTTTTTTAAACTCACTTTTAATCAAAATTTAGGTATTCAATTTTTGTTTGAAAATTTATATTTTTTACTTGAAGATTAAAAAATTTGGTTCTAAATTTCTCTTTTTTAGTCGAGGATTAATGTATTTTTATGAAGATTTATCTTTAAATGTAAAATTAAATATAATATAAAACTTAACTGCATTATTTGATTGAACTATTACATTTTTTTAGACTTAATATTTTTTGTTAAAAATTCAACTACTTTGTTAAAATTCTAACTCCTTAGATCAGATTTTTTAAATTAATTTTTTTAGTAAAAATTAAATTATTAATTTTTTTGTTGAAAATTAAATTATTTCATTCAAAATTCATCTTTTGTAGTTGAAAATTCATGTAATTTGTTGAAAATTCAATGTTTTCTAACCCATTTTCTGCTGGTCTTAGGATGTTGTAAATCTTTCGGAAGTCGAATGTTTCTTTTTGAAATTACATATTGAATTAGTATTAAAAACATAACCTATCCATCACTGTTCCAAAGCAAATAAATTATTATTTTGTTTCCGCAAACCAACATTTTCCTCAGTGAACAGGTAAATCATGATATAAAAATGAATATTAACTGATGTTTTTGCCAGCCTGATGAAACATTGATATGAAATATCTTTGTGTGCATGTGTAAGAATCGAATGTATAATTCTTATCTGAAGTTTGATATCAAGATGGAACATTAGACAAATAATCTTGTCGGGGAATCAAATGGGTGGGAAGTGGCAAATGCGAATCGAAAATTGGTAATGAGCCTAATGATCCATTATCGAGTGGGTTGGTGGGATATTTAAGGTACGTGACTGTCAAATGAGGCACGTTACACTTAAATTTCCATTGTCAGAGCAATCGTGCGAACAAAGCAAATAAAGCCTGTACGTGGGTGATCTCCATTAATCTAGCGAAGAGCGTACTATCTACGCCTGCACAAATTTCTTGAATTACCCTCCGCTTATCTCCAAAGCGCAACAACTGCCATTTAGTTTTATATCATTAAATTTGTTCAAAAAGTACTGAAACAATAATTTATTTAATAATTTGCTACTACAGGACCAAAGGAAAAAAATAAGATAGTGAGACCACTTATAATGATGATAGGGATATTTATGATAATTATAATTAAGATCTTTCGTGTATTCTCTAAGAGCTTCAACCTATTTAGTGAAAATAACCAGAAACAAACTATTAAATATATATTTAAATCATTTATAGCGCACAAAGGTTTCTTCACATTCTCTGCATTTGCTACAGGTTTGAAATGACAGGTTCCATCTTGAAATTTAATAAAAAATTCATTCAGTAAGGGTATTTATAATGAACGTCCGAAATTCGAAACTTTGATCTACTATAGCAATAGTTACATAAAAAATTGTTTCTTTTTTTGTTTATTGTATAAATAAATTTTGCAGCAAATCATATCAGAATGAGCGCTTCCACCTTCCCTTTTGTTCAATTAGTAATTCAGGTTATTTTTTATTGCTTACCAGCAAGTTGAAATTTAAGTTCAGCCACAGAAAAGAAACTTACCTGAAACAAACAAGATAACAATTCATTAAACAATCGTAAAGAAATTTAATGAGGCTTAAATAACAAAAAAAAATTACCATGGTTCTTTTAGGATGTACTCTCCGTGCAATCAATCTCAATATTCATCAAAACTTCATATTCTTATATTATATATAGAATTGTAAATTCCCGGTTATTTCTCTTCTTTCTCCAGGTCAATTCTTAACAAGAAATTTTGGAAAAGAATCATAATTCTTACTTGAAATATTAGATCCGTCTTGTTCATACGAATTATTATACAATTCTGATTTAAAACACATAGAATTTTGTAAACAATTATCATTCTGAATATTAAAATGGATTTTGTTTTAATTCCATTTTTTCTAAATCAGAATACAAATTACACAGGCCCACAAAAAAATTGGTTTGCACGAGACAAGTGACTCAGAATTTCTCCTACACGTCTCAGTTTTCCCCTAGATGAAAAAAGTAGGGAAAAGCCTAGGGATTTCTGACCACACGGGCCATACAACAAATTTGTCTGCCCTAGACAAGTGACTAGGCTATCGTTATGGATTTTGAACCTGTGCATGCGAATCTGGCCTTAGAATTTCTCCTAAACGTCTTAGTTTTCCCCTAGATACAAAAAGCAGAGAAAAACCTAAGGATTTTCTGGTCAAACAGGCCATACAAAAAATGTATCTGCACGAGACAATTGTCTAGGCTACCCTAATGGATTTGAGCCACTGAATCCAAATATGGCCTCAGAATTTCTCGTACACGTCTCAGTTTTCCCCTAGATGCAGAAAATAAGTGAAAACCTAGCGATCATTTGTACATTATTTTAATAATAGCAGTATACGCGAAAATAGACACATAGATGTTATATTCTTAAATAAAACGACTTGTAGATACTTTATTTGTGCACAAAAATTCTCTGATGTGCCTTCTGTTTCCCCTAGCTTAGGTAATTCTAGGGAAATTGCACGTCTTTCTCAGATTGTATAGATTTATACGGGAAAAATAACAAAAACCTCATATTCTTTACAGTTTTGCGTGCGAAATCAGTCACTTGTCTCGCGCATACATTTTTTTTATTGGGCCTGTGACTAGAAAATTCCTAGTCTTTTCCCTACATTTTGCATCTAGAGAGAAAATGGCACAAGTCCGAAAAATTTGGTGTTCGAATTTAGATTGAGAGCGCAAAACTGCAGAGGAAATAGCATTTTTGTTATTTTTGCTATATAAGTCAGCGTAACATGAGCAAGACCTTCAATTTCGCTAGATTTATCCCAGCTAGGGGAAACGGAAAGCATCAAAATAATATCCAGAATATTCCTAATGTTTCCCATATTTTCTGCATCTAGGGGAAAACTGAGACGTCTACGAAACATTCTGTGTAGAAGAAATTCTCGGGCCAGATTCGTATTCAGCGGCTTAAACTCCATAAGGGGAACCTATTCACTTGTCTCATGCAGACAAATTTTTTTCTGTGGGCCTGTGTTATTTTCCAAGATTCCTGTTCAATGCCAAAAATCTTCTGTTTCCAGTCAAGTAACAATTATTTACGAAAATACCCTGGCCTAACGTCTAAATTATAATTCTTTAAAGATATCCTCTTTTCCAAATTGAAAATCATCATTATTTACAGAAATCCCCTATTCGAAGTCACAATCACATTTATTTAAAAAAATTTCTCTTCTTAGTCAAATTTATATTTATTTACAACACTTTCTATAATAATTTAGAAATATAATAACTCTTTTTTTAGGTTTGAAAGAGGGAAGTTTCAAATTCTGCCAAAATTGTTATTTGCCAAAAAAAGACGTTTGAAATTCAAATTAATTCTGATTTGTAAAATGGAATTCTGAAATTCTGAAAAATTCGAATATGGAGCAGGGATTTTGGTTTTAAGTTCCTTTTTATTAATTAGAATTAAAATTATTTTCCAAAATTTCCCGCTCCATTAAAAAAATTACCTGCTCCAACAAAAAATGGAATTCTTTACGAAATGCTCTGTTACAAAATCAAAATAATTAAAAAATTCCTTATATCAAGTCACAATTACGTTCATATTCAAAATAGCCTGTTTCAAGTCAGAATTATAATTAACTTACAGAATCTTCTATTATAATTCAGAAATATAATAAATTTGTTTTTCCCAAATTTGGAAGAAGGAATTTTTAAATTGTGACAAATTCTGACTCGGAACAGGTTTTTTTTTAATTTCCATCTTATAAACCAGAATTAAAATTGTTTCAAAAATTCCCTGTTCCAAGTCAAATTATAATTTTTTATGGAAACAGATGTCTTTTTGTAATTTGTCAATTATTTGTTTACAATTTCCAAACTGAATGAAATCTAATATTATAAACGGTTTTCACAGTTCTTATAATCACTTTAAAGGTAATATTCTGTAGAATTGCATCAACTTATGATTACGCAGGCCAACATGTTTTTGTTGTTGGAAAGTGGAGGGTCATTTCCGAAGTAATTTTGTACGTAGAATCCGAATCCGGGGTCAGAATTGGCCCATCACGTCAGGATTTTAAGATATTTGAGGTTATGTACCCAAA
>JAWWLR010000054.1:31395104-31413236 GCA_035041075.1 Acraspis erinacei
CTCACATTTTACGTTTCGATCCCCCCGAAACCAGTCCAATGCTATTTGAAGGCAACCCTCGACACTTGACTGAAAGTGAGAGTTTGGTGTATGTGAATTCTATCTCTTGCGACGAGTGAAATTAACAGAGAAACAAATGGTGACAGCGGTGGGACACTCATCGTACCTGTTTTTGTTTTTAATAAATTAAAAACGAATCAGAATTACATATTATAATCAAATTTAAAAAAATTCCATCCTAATTTGTTTCGAGAGTGGACATATTATTTTAAATTTGAAAAGATTATGATCTGAAAATACAGGCAAAAATGGCTAATAGTGTAGCTGTGCACGCTTTTTAGAGGATGAATGAATGTACCTGCGCTGATCGTGGAGCAGCCACCGACAGAGCGCGATTCGTTTTCATTGATAAAATCGGAGATCGAGATATCTATATTGCTTTAGGAAAGCCGGTGGTGAAACGAGGAAGGAAGATGAAAAGAAACGGATCCTTTTTACTGAGACGCCGTATTTCACATTAAGTCGAAGGCGAATAAGGAATTGAAGTCAGCTGGCGCCCTAGCTTCGAGATGAAGAGAACTAAGAACTGATGTGAGAAGTACGGTACTACACCTTGCGGTATACGAATGTAATGTCTGAGGCATGACAAAGAGTTTATGGGGAAAAAATTTACTTTATCCTACCTAGTAGTACTCTCCTGCATTTAACCTGCTCGCAGCAGTGCTCCGTGACTCCCTTTTATGACCGGCACCTCTTGAATGTGCAGTCTGCAAGCACAATAAGTACACCGCCTTGGGGGAGGCACGCAATGAGTAGGGCGTTTCTCGCGATACGGAATGACACGAGAGGAATTATTAATGCAAAGAAAAGGACAATGTTAAAACTAGAGTAACAATCAGCTTTGTATGTCGCGAAGTAAATTCCTCCTTCTGTAAGGCAACTCTTAAGAATAAAGCTCGAAAAAAAACTGGGATGCAAAAGAAGTGCTAGTAACTGGTACATGTACAATCTCGCGCCTTTTCATTACCAGGCCTCGAACTCAATACAGAGATAAAAAATAGTGTCACAATAGCTTCATAATATTTTCTCTATTTCCCTCTTTTTCTCGTTTTTCCATTTAAATGCGAAATGAATTAATAGAACCCAATAAGGAAGTCTAACCATTTTTGGCTAAAAGTACAGTCTTTTCGGTTGAAAAGTCTGTTTGTTTATAATTTATGTGGTTCTATTCCGAGCGAACCGAAAAGGAGAAGATATTTTTTCATAAAAAATTTAATTAAAAAACATTAATTAAACGCATAATCTAGTCTGTAAAGACGTGAAGAAATTCCGTTATTCTTTGATGATAATACAGGTTCCTTCAAAAATTTGACTTGTAACACCTGGCATACTAATGCATGTATTTCTCAAAAAGAATTCTTCTCTCGCTCTCTCTAGTAGCTTAACGGGAAATCACGCGAACGGCAATTGGAAGTTCTGTGGTTCGATTACCAGCGGAGCGACAGGAGATCATTTTTCAGAAAAAATGTCATAAAAAAAAAGAAATTTAATTCATAGCTCCATCTAGTCTGTACTCTCTAAATCTGAATTAGTGAAATGTCACTTATTGTCAGTCAGATTTCACTGATTGTAATAGCTGAAAATCGGTCACTAACAATCAGTGAAAACTTACTTATTCATTCAGTGTAATAAACACATGAGCGTTGGCAGCACTGCAACATGTCAATTTAGCAGTCATAATAAAAGAATAGTTTAGTAGATTAAATTAAATAATCAAAGTAAAAACTTAAAACCCATAAATATTATCAAATATTAAGAGAGATGAAAAGTTTCGATGCTTTTAAATGAAAAATAACATCACATATTAGTTTACTTTGCAGATTCTACTGCCATGTACACACCCGTTAAGTAAGTACTTTTTATACTAGTTGGAGTACATTTTTCCCGCAGTTAATTCAACAGACTGACAGCCCGAAATAAAAATAAAATATTTCATTAAGGAATTCCTTGTTTTACTTAAATTAAATAGGTTAAATAGTAACAAAGTCTAACTTTAAAACTTAGAGGTTATGTTTCACATGATTTACTTTGGTGTTACTTAACTAATTAGTGAATAAGTCCGAAATCACTGATTAATCATTGAAATACCTAACTACTATTTCAATCAGTGAATTGTTCACTGATTCGTATTTAGAGAGTAAAGAGGTTAAGAAATTCCGTTATTCTCTGATGATAATACAGATTCCTTGAAAGGTTATAAATTCATCCTTTTTAGTTAAATTTTTATTTTTCGGTTCAAAATGGAATTATTTGGTATAAAACTCAATAATTGGGCTAAAAAGGCATACTCCATCGTTGAAAATTTAATACTGGTTTGTTAAAAATTCGTCTTTTTGTCTTGATTGTACAGTTTTCCCTTTCTCAAGAAATTTCTTTTTTGTTAAAAATTCAACTAGCTGGTTGAACATCCATTCTTTTCGTTTGAAATTCATCTCTTTCCAAACAAATTTAACCTTTTTTAGTTGAAAATAAACTGCTTGGTTATAAATTAATCTGTTTCGGTTGAAAATTCAATTTTTGTTAAAAATTCTACTGTCTTGTAGAAAAATCGACTTTTTGGCTCACAAATTTAAATAAATTGCTTGAAAATTTATGTATTTAGTTTTATTGAGAATTCTCGGATTAAAAATTCAACCGTTTTTTAGAAAATGTATTCTTTTTTGTATTGAAAATTCAGATCTGTAACACAAAAAATTTAAATACTGCATTTTTTGTTAAAATCTGGTATTTTTTAGTTTAAAAATTCCACGATTTAGTAAAAAATGTGTGTATTTTTTTAATTCGACCTTTCTGGTAGAAATTTAATCTTCTTTGTTGAAAATGTAACTATTTAGTTAAGTATTTATCTATTTTGATCATATTTCATCTTTTTTTTTTAGACAATTAATCTTCTTTGTTAAAGATTAATATTTTTTTGTTGAAAATTAACCTATCTTGATTGAGGATTCAAGTAATTTGTTGGAAATTCATCATTCTTGGTTCAATTTAAGTGTAACTAAATAAATTAACGAAGCAAATTTAGTCGGCCATTGAGATTTTTTGATATTTTGTGATCCGTTGAGATTCCGGACATATTATTTTAACCAATTACTCCAGAAGTTCAACAATATTTTTCAGGGAATAGTAAGGAAATAGTGGCATTAGTGGACAATTGTGAGAATATAGTGTCTTTAGTGTCATTTTTTCCGAAATAGTAGCAAAATCGTGTAATTTCTCAAAAAAAAGTAAATAGTGTCAATATGTGGTATGTTAGTGGCCTGCATTACGCGTCTTTCATAAAATTACCTTGAAAAAGTTGCAATTCTTATGAAAGTAATAATTACTTAATTAATTAATTAATTGAACATCGGCTTTCTTCCTCAAATCGTGCCCGGTAAATGAATTTTAATTATAGCTTATTTTTCATTTTCTTGAATCTGTCTCAAAGGAAATTTCCTTCGCATTTTATTTTATTTTTGACAGCATAACATTTTTGTAAAACATCTTTACTTTGAGAAATCGTTCTTCATTTCGTGTAATGAAATGAAAAATTCTTTTCTACTCTTCGTGACAATTTTTCCTTCATCTCCATCATGTAGCGCAGTGTAATACCCTTTGTATGTACTTTATAACATCGTAAACATTTTAAAGCGGCTATGAATATTTATAGGACAAATTTGTCTACAACGAAAAACATTCGGATGCTTTTATTTCGTATTTAACTTTATATACTGAACCTTGCATTTTAAATATCTTTGCATGCAGTTTTCTACCTTCCGTTTTAAGAGCAGCTCTATTAAACTAGCACATCACTTTTCATTAAACTATATTAGGTATTTCCTTAATCCTTACTTTAACATAAGATACTTGAAAATTAAGAGGCAAAAATGACAATGGTAAATAAATATAAATGTGTTATTCATTTTGAGAAAAAATGATTTTCTCGCAGAACATTTTACCCGTTAATCCGTCTTTAAAAGGTTGTGTTGAAGTGTTTTCAGCTTCTAGGTGGAACAAAAACATATAAATACACGATCGCTGTTCCTGAGGGATTTACTCGCTCTTAACAGGCTGTTCTCGATCAACGCAAGTGCATATTTGTTTCTTTATGAACTCAGAGGCAGATTCTATTTCCGGTTAACTCGTGCCGACTCTCTATGGCAGAAGTCAACTTTTTTCTTCAATTTTTTTATAATGTTTTCATATTTCTCACGATGAGTTGGAGAAGATGCCTTGATTTTCAAGAAGTTGAATTTCAGAACGTATTTAAATTGGAACGTTTCACATTAAAAAATTATGAAATAAAAGCTTCATACTATTTTAAATTATAAATTGGGTGCGCCCAGTTTTAGAAAATGTTATATTGAAAGAGGCCAACATTCTATAGAAAATCATTTGTTCGGTGATCGAACGAGAACCCTTACACAATTCTATGTGTCCAACCCAACGAGTGGATCTTTATACATAAATATGTTACTTCAATTTCCTCTGATTCTTATTTAAACTTACAGAAATGCAAATATATGGATGATTGCAAAAAAGTGGACCATTTTAAAACCCAGTTATATTCCAAATTTTCTGTGTTCAATACATTTTTTCTAAAAACCTTTAGAAATTATGAGTGAAAAAGTGCACAAGAAATGTGTTAACGCACCTGTCCTAAACTAAACATTTTAAATGAAAAATTGGTCAGTTCCGCAAATATTTTTTCTGGACACACAGCGCTATGCGAGCTAAAATGATTAATTATACACTCTAAATCCCTTGGACCGGAATTCCAGTCCAAGAAATGGTCAAACCTGCGATTCCGATCCAATGGACAGATATTCCGGGCTAATGGACCGGGAAAGCGGTGATCGGTCCCATGCTTAGACTGATGCTCACGAACAGTCCAGACGGGACTGGAATTCAGTCCAAATGGGACTAGAATCCAGCCCAAATGGGACTGGAATCCGGTCCAAGGAGAGAGACGAGCACCGCTCGCCGATGCGGAGCGGAGGCGAATGCTACACGTGGAACATTGACAGCGTAGGTTAGAATACCTAGAATCAACAAACCAAGTCGTGCGATATTTTCTTTTTATTGATCTGCTAGACGTTTTTTATTTCCCATAAAGTGTATGCAGTGCAGCGTTCGACAAAATGTGCAGTATTCGACAAAAAGTGAAACATAACCTCGAAATTCGATTGTAATCAGGTCGATCCAAGCTAGAACCGACATTAGTACCGGTCTAAGCTTGGACCAGAAAGATTCTGGGCTTGGACGAAAAATTCCGGTCCTAGGGACCGGAATTTGTTTTGACCATTGCTTGGATCGGGATTCCGGTCCATTGAACAGAAATCCCGGTCCAAGGGATTTAGAGCGTATACTTAAGAAGATATTTTTTATAAAATTTCCGGTAACGCTTCATAATTTATTCTCAATGATATAAAACGATAAGATATTTTAAAACGCTGAATTTAAAATTAAATAAATCGTGATAACGCAGTCCCTTTTCCCGTGTTTTTTTAAATCTTAACCTGCTTTGCATATCTTTTAAAATGATTATTTAATTCTTATTTTTTATCATGTCTGAATGTTGCATAACGTGGCCTTATCACAAATACACCAGAAAGTCGATTTGAGGAACGTCGATTATAGGGTCTCGGCGTGTACACACTCACACTTGGGACATCAGCGCCTCCGTGGGCCGAACCCTTTTCAGTGCCGTACTGGTTTTCGGTATTGCATCAAATCGTCTGTTCCTTCGGTGCGGTCGCTCGCTACACGTAGTTATGGCGCCGCCTCGTATACCTGCTTTATATCTGTGTCGAGGGTTCGTAAATCCGTAGAGCCCCGAACTGTGCCTATTTTCGACTCTCTGGTGTACATAATTCATTGATCTCATTGTTTGATCATTTCTAGGGTTACCAGACGTCCTGATTTTTCTAGATTTCGTTGCGTCCTAGCTTATTTTTGAAAATCTTAAAAATGTATTTTTATTTTACTTTTTTTTACTACTTTACTGAGTTTATATTACATATGTTATAAAAATGTTGATGAAATTTGCTGAAACCAAATTATTCGACTAAAATATACTAAACAGATTCTTAGAGAAGAAACGGGATCATTCGAAATATTTTGAAAAAAATTCCAATGATAAAATTTGCGAACCTTCAGCGGCTAATAGAAACATTGACGGTTAATAGGAAATGTTTTAAAAAATGCAATAATTGTTTCCGTGCCTGGGCAGAATGCCAATTGTAAGCATATATTTTCATCAATTGAGAGTCAATGGACCGACGAGTGTAACAGATTCTCCTTCGTAGGCACTGTTCATCATCTCTGAGTGTTCAAATACAATTTGAAAGAATTTTCATGTCAATTTTTTATCAGCATTTATTAAGGCCGGCAAATGTAAATCTGCTGAGAAAATTTGCAAGCTCAAATAAATATATTTGGTATTTGTGATTTGTAATTGTTCATCATTTTTTAATTTAAAAAGTTTAAAAGAGTTATATTTATTAATTTAAAAAAACATAGAAATGATGCAATTCATGTCAGGTTAAGTTAGATGAGGTTAAGTTAAGCTTCTGATAAATCTAATATTTCCAGACTCTCCGGTGTTAGACTTCAGTTTATATTATAAGTTTTCAACAATTATATCAGTTTCAAATATTTGGAGTAGATAGAAAAATGCCCTACCTAATTTAATAAAGCATTTCTCGTATAATTATAAATATATTAAATGTATAAGTAGACAGATTGTTTTCCAACTTTTGAATCTCTGAGAGAAGCGTATTGAGGTTTTAATAGAAACTTATTCGAGCAACATTTCATAAACAGATCTTTATAAAAGGACATTTGATTGGGTTTTCTAATTATAATTTTATTTTATAATTAAATTTGTTGCTTTTTGAAAAGAGTTCAGGGCTGGAAAAAGATACGTGGAGAAAAATGAATGTTCAAACGTACATGTTTACAATACAAGATTGTACCGAAAAAAATACAGATATAAACGCATGACTAGCTTTTTATCTTTTTAGATAAAAAAATATTTTTATGTTTATTTAAAACATCCGAGATATTACACTGAAATATCCAAGATGTTAAAGTTGTTCTATGTGCAGTAAAGCGCCATATCTAACTATCGGCCACTTGATGAAGCTTAAAGTCAATATTCGGTGTCAACTTTTGGGAAAATTATGATTATTAATCTTTGGGTCACAGAATAGTTATAATAATGCTGCAAATTGTTTGAATACAGTAAAATGAGTAATAAAAGTGCTGTTTCTATAAAAAAAACTCCGAGGTAAGAAATCTCAGCGTTCCGTAAGCCCATAATCTTTTATAATATCTATGGAATTTAATCTTTAACATTTGGATAGCTGTCCTATAGTTTAACATAAAAGATGTTAACCATAAATATCTAGATGTTAGTGTGAATATCCATTTTTCTGCGTGTAAGGATTCGATCAAAAATAGTACATTATGCAACAAGTGCGAGAAGTTGACGATTCCACGAGTGTGAAGTTTGTAACAAGAGACGGAGGCGAAGCCGTCGACAGGTATTACAAACTTCACAAGTTTACGGCTTCACATCGCACGTTTAATAGCTTCTCGAAAGTGTCACACACGATATTTTTGCCAAAAATTGCAGGAAATTTTGCGATATTCCGTGTCTTTAAAGTATTCTCAATTAATGAATTAGGTATCAGATTTTTATGGTGATCAATATAAATAAAATGTTTTAAAAATAATAATAACATTGCAAATTTAAATGTTGATTTGACTCGTTTCGAATGAAAGTCATTCTACCCGCTCGCCAGTTTCCTAAATTTAGCTAAAATTAAGCTGAAATGCCCTGGAAGCAAGTATAAATGAGCAGTAATTCAAATTTTACATTATATTTTCTAGCTCCAAAAAAGTTTTCCTAACTATAATCAACGTGTTTAAAAGCCAAGATTTAACATTTTTGAAGCCCGCGAAAGGCCTCTCCATAAGATCCCATGTTTTTTGACACGACTTCAATAGTCGGACTACTTTAAAAATTATGTAGGGCTTGCAAAAATGAAAAAAGTACAAAAATAAGTGGGGCTTTCCCGGTACTTTTGTTCTAAAAAAGTCCTGTTGAAACGGGAAATTTTTAAAACATTTTTTGGTACGTAAATCCTATTTGAGCAGTAGTTTTTTTTCACAAAAGTCCCATCAGAACTTGTGAAAATTTCGAGAAAAGAATAGAAGCTTTTTAATACTTTCGTCCCTGATTAGACATTTTAAAATTTATAGAAACAACTTTATTTTCAATTATAAAAAAGTAATTCCAGTGAGTTTGAAATACGTGTAACATCTGAAGAATAAAATTTCCAGCATTTTAAGTTAGGAACCTTGAAAATCCTAAAATCTCAACTAAAAGCGTAGAATATAGAACTCACTCAATTTGAAACACTTAAAAAACGAAGTCATCCAAATCCCAATGATCTGCTGTTCAAAGTCTAAAAATGTCGACTCATTACATCTCATTTTTTTCGACGATGAGTTTTCACTCTAATGATGAAGTGGTCGGGCGGAAATGTTTGGGAAACGTTAATTAAGAAGTTCTGTCCGTTGATCGGTGTTCGTCGACGGGGCGTCGCGTCGCTTGGGGAGTTGGAACTCGTGCAAACGAATACGTACCGATGCACATGCATCCGTGCTAACGCGCACCCTGACATTCACAAATTAACTCGGCCTGACTCGTCTTAATTTAGGATAAACTCGCACGACTTATAGCTCATCAACACGTGTGTGACGAAGACAGCAAAAGACGCTTGTCGACGCTGTCAACGGCGGATGAGGTTCACGCCCTTGCCTCTTCCCGTGGAAGCAGAGCAGAGAGCTTCTTTCTTATTGATCTTTTCACTCAGAAATTCCCAAACGCCTCCCAGATCAAGGGAGGAGCTAAACACCCCTACACGCCGTTCTTGAGTTGTTTAATTACTTTTTGTTTCGCGTGCTCCCTCATTTATATCTCTCTCGTTACTGTCAGAATTTAGTCTCAAGGAACTTCCTTTTCATTTTTCTTTTTTCTTCATTTTTTTGGCATAACGTAATCCGACTCCTAAAAGTCGAGGGAAATGTTCAGGATGATGAGGACCTCCATCTTTTACGATTCTAAAATATTAGGTGTAATTCCTTAACTCTTCTCTGCTGAGAGTTCTCGCCCTGATCCTGAAAGGAATCTAGTCAAGGAGTACGATTTCCATCCAGACAAATTACTAAGTATTACGAATTCGGGACAAAAATTTTCAGAAAATCGGGTTTGTGAGAAGTGTTCTTCTTAACAACAAATCGCGTAGTCTTTTTTTCTTTTCAAAAGATACATTTTCTAATAAAACTTTTGTCGGGGTTAGAATCTGAACATATATGTTTAATACTATTAGCCATATACATTTCTCAAAAATATTGAGGATGTTTATCTCCCAATCTTCCCTCGATCAATTAATATTCAAAATCATTTAATTTTAATTTTCTAGAAGTTTGATCAAAGGGAGGCTCAATATTTCTTCCAATAACGACCGTATTTTATGGCATACCTAAAGTATCTCTTGAGCATTCCCTCTCAGAAACCTAATCGATTAATTCACAGCAGGATATTTTCCTTCAATTAATTATTCTTATCTGAATATCGTTAACGTATTTTAAATAACCGGGCGTTACTCAGAATTCCAAACACTCAGCGTCATACTCAGTTTTTTAATTAACTTCTGTTTGTTTGTTATCTGAATTTCCCTTAACAGTCACTTTCCTTTCTATGCTCCTATTTTGTTCTCTTCTCTTCTTGCGCCTCTTTTTCTGCTTGAAAGAGATGTTCCCATACTCGGGCGTTCAGTCTGGAAAATTTGCTACACATGTACGGGGATCTACTCCATTCATATAATATAATAAACTGTTAAAGCTGGAGTCGTCAAATATTCGTTTTATTTTCCGGAAATCTTGAAACCGCAGACCGCAGGAAGAGGCGCCTGAAAATTGGAGGAAAAGGAAGCAGTTCATTTTTAAGGAGGCAGCCTCGTGCTAAAGGTTGACGTCCAAATGGAAGCATCTGTGATGCATGAGCAGAAAAAGAGAAAAACACTTATTCAATGTCATTTTTTTGTTTTGTCTCTTAGAAACCAAACCGATGGATCCGGGGATTCGGAGAAAAATATGATATTGTCGTTTATACTTATTAGGGTGACAGTGATACATCATTTACTTTTTTATAAAACGTTTTTATTCAGCTCTGTTCCCTTTTCTGAAAAATTTCTTGTTAGATATTCCCAGACTTTGATTTCAATACCAGACAATATTCGCGGTCTTAGAACCAGAAAGGTGCACTAGGGAGGGTGAAACTGCGAATACTAATAATAAATGTTAATTTCTCTCTTTTGGTGAAAAATAATTGGACAACCATCTTAAAATCTTTAAAATCTTGCGTAAAACAGACAAAAGAATTACGTAAAAGCAATAAGTTTTAAAATGTGTGCCAGTTATGAGAAACTACCATGAATTATAGACAGGTCGAGGTCAGGATTTGGGCGTAAAGTGAGAACTATTTTACAAGGATGTTAGAAAAGAAGTCTGAAACATTAAACAATTATTTTGCCTAATACAAACTAAAACAAACTAGAGCAATATCCATAGAAGGCAAAAAACATTTGTATTATTTTCATTGGGAAACTTGAAGGAAAAAAATACGCAATTTATTTTGTTGGGAACCTCTCAAAATGAGCTATTATCAAAAAAGAAATGATAACTTTGGTTTTTCTGGACCACCCTAATTTAAAACCAGTATTTTTTAGCGCTAATATTAAAACAATAAAAACAGAAAGGTGCGAATTATAAATTCCTAGCTTACCAATATCAAGACCGTTCCACAGCTCAAGTATTTCGCGTCCGCGCTAAGTTTCTAAAATCTTCTTGAGTACGCTATCAGATGATTAAATTATCTATGATTTTAAGGACGCATTACACTTACGTTGCAAAATTCGTTTCACATGATTGCGCAGTATAATTTGATGATGTCATAAAGAGCATTCTTGAAACTTAGCACGTAAACGAACCACTTGAGCTGCGAATCGGCATTGATGCCGGTAAGGTAGAAATTTATCATTTATCAGCCCACCCATCTTCTACAATTTGTGTCTAAATAAAAAGATTTTTGAAAACTTAAAAATGTAATCAGTTTGAACTTGGTGCATTTAAGACATAAAATACTGAAGACTTATTCGCACTTGATAGAATGTATTTTCTTTTCCTAAATATTTCAATTTCGTCCCTTCTTTCCTGGTAAATAGATCGGTAAGGGTAGAAAATTAGCAATCGTGTTTTGGAGTGTGTTTACGAGCAATTCCGTTACGCGTGGCTGAGTGAAAGCTGGAATTACGTTTTGCTCACGCGCTTCGCGGCCTAATCGATTAATGGTTGCCTACTAGCGGACAGGCTGGGGTCGCAGAACAGAGCGACCAAAACACTCGTTTCGGCATCTGGGAAGGGCGTAAGTCGCCGAGCACATGATTTCAAATTGCAATATTTCAAGAAGGGTTTGCGGCCATGTTTCTCGATGACAGCGGTGTAATTTACGAGGAGCGATATTAGCGCTCGCCGAGTTTAAACTCTTGCTGCGGCCCTCTTTCTTCCCTGTCGCATCGCGAATATAGTTATCCGCCTGTCAATAGAAGAACTATGCGCAACCAAATCGGCCTTTTAACTTCAACGAAATCTTACCAAGAGAAACTGACGTCAAACTAAAGTTAGTAAGTGCCAAAGTTCTCACTTTATGTCCCATCCGTTGTCAAACCTCTCCTCTTATTGCAAAGTAGCTCGATTTCCTCCTTTTTTTTCTTGAAAAACAAATAGCTAAGTTACGACAATTTAAGTAACATAAAGAAGAATTTACGGTGGACGCTGGACCGGGATATCCGGAAATGACCGGGAATATTCTCTAGACCGGAAAAATCACGAAATGATAGTGACTTTATTTTTTGACCGAGGATTTTACATATATTTAAAGAATAAAAATCTATCCAATCACTTGAAATATCACGAATTTCATATCGCATGATGTAATTCAATTTAAAAAAAGTTCCATTTCAACTTTTTGAAAATGTTAGACTGAATTGTTAACTTTTTCAATGATGAAATCATGAGGATTACAATGCGTAATTATAAAAATCCACATTCAATTTAAAAAATTATAAAATGTAGTTTTTAGCACTTAAATAATTAATTATTTTATGACTTTTAAATATAGTTCGAGTTTAAAAAATTAAAATATAATCGATTTCTTTAAACGATTCTGAATTTGATTAAAATTAACAAATTCACAGATGAAAATTGAACATTGAACTGTTTCAATTCGAAAGCCTGTCAGAAGTTTAAAACAACGTAACAATTAAATTAAAAGATTCAAGTCAAACGCTTTTATTTTATTTCAAATCCTATTCAAATATTGTTTCAGTCAAAAATATTTAATTTGAAATGTTTTAATAAGTGTTTTTTTTTATTTGCACAGTACCGTCGGAAATCATTTAAACGCCTATCTCTTAAGCTATTGCTAAAGTGCCTTAATTTTCATAATAAGACCAAGCTGAATCAATTAAAGTTATTAGCTATTTACATATTTTTGATATTTTTCGACGTTTTTGCAACAAGTTCAAATACAGAGATCCACCTTTAAAATGAGCCACAGAACTTTGAAAATAGTATTTATTTCCAAAGGTATTACAATTTTTCAAAGCATCGACATTTGACGTTTTCTGCAATATTATAAAACTTAAGGAACTTTAAGAATAACTGAAACAACAGGCTTACAGATAATTTCTGCCTGACGTTACGCATTACGCAACATTTGACTGTTAATTTAAAATAAATAATAATAAATCAAAGTTTCCAAAACTGAAAAATTTTAAACTGTATTTTTAAAATAGCCTTACATCGTAAATATATCAGAATAATAAATTTAAGTATTGAACGTTATAATTTTCATCATTCCTGTTTAAAAACTGTTAATTTGTGAGTGCTGAATTCTAAAGTAGACACAAGAATAGTTGATCAATTATTAATTTGAAAGGACATAAAATAAATATAATGTAACTTCTAATTTAAAAAGTGTTAAGTTCAAAAATATGGTTTAACTTTTAATTTTTCTTAAAATTGCTTAAATTGATATAATTATGAATGATTAAAAATTTATTAATTCATTTACCAATTTAGAGACATGAAGATGATACCGTTTGAACTAAAAACTTCGGAATAAAAAATTGATTCAAGGTTCAATTTTTACATGTTTAAGTTTAAGAATTACAGTTTGAGCGCTTTAATTGGACGCTCAAACACAGTTCAAAAATTTGCAGCGCCAAGAGTTTGAATTTTTTATTTTAAACAACCGTGAAAAATTGTTGCTAACCGGGAAAAAACGTAGGGACACAGAAATTGTTTTTGGGCAATCTACACATCTATAGCGTTCAACAATTTATCTTTTTTACTCGGTTTTTATTTCAGAAACATTAAAAATTATACAATTTCTAATTGGTCTAGATGATTTTCTGAAAAATTTTAAATTAAGGCAAGAGAAAAGTTATATTGATTTCCTAGTTTTAGTATTCAACTTTTAACAGTTTGTAATCGTAATAAGTGAAACCTAAAAAATACCGCTTGTAAGGATTTAAATTGTAAATCCATAAATTTTGTATTGAACGGATTTAAATTCAAGTAGTTTTCAAAGTTCTTCGCTGCAGTATTTCGCATACTAGATTTATTTTTCTAAATGAAAATGACATTTTTTTACCCTTCAAACTGAAAAAAACGTACACCTCGAGCTAAAAAAATTCTCCCTTTATTTTTGCGGAACCTAATAACATTTTCCAATCAAACTGTTCCGGCTTCAATTCAGCACTGATATATCTCGGGAGCATATTTTTTCTACAATAAAAAATCTATTTTTAAAACGTTTTTAGTTTCTCCGGAAAAATTGTGAATTTGGCGCTTGCGCCCTTATTTTTTAAAATTTTCGTCAATTAACAAAGTGCTAAAAAGCTATCAACTTTTAATCAATTTTATTTAGAAGCCATCTTTTTTTAAAAAGCCTATACATTACAGGTACCAAATTCAGTAAAATAAATAAACAAAATTGAGCTACAGTCCGAAAAAAATCATTGCAACACTAATTAAAGTGAAGCTCTAAACAGAAATTACTATTCAATAATTCTACTTGAATACAAAATGGAAGAATGTACGACATTTTTATGAAATTTTAAGTAATTTTAAATCCCATTTACCGATTATAATAATTAGGAATACATCAAAATTAATTTCCTTTTCACTCGAAAAAAATGAACTGTTAAATTAAAAGATTGACAGCTGGATAAGGACCATCTGATTTTTACAATAAAAAACACAGAAATTAAACAAATGTTTACCTTCCTGAAACAATGAATCTTCATCCAGTTGTCATTCACATATTTTCATCAATTTTTAAATTCCAGTTCGCACATTTTTAAAAATGTTGGAATGTCAAAAACAACATGTATAGCAGACCTGAAAAAGTCCTTACTATATTTTCGTGATTTAGTAAGAAAAGAACGCAGTTTGAAAATATGTAAGGTGGAAAACTCAGTACATACAGAAAACATTTTTTCTACATGTTTTCACATCCTGAATCTACAGCTCTTGGGGAACTTCTCTTGGGCCATTCTCATATCTTCAGACAATCTTTTAATGCATGTTCCATATTCTGCTGTATGAAAGAGTAACAAAATTTTACCTGATTAATGACAAAAAATGATTATACCACTAATAAAATTGAGCTCTATAATTGAAAATATTATTCAATATTTCCAGTTGCACAAAAACTAAAAGAATGTACGACATTTTGAAGATCATTCAATGCTGTAAAAAGACTTCAGTCACTTTTTTCCCCTATGCTAAACAAGATTACAGATAATGTTGTATATTAGCACTTTTACCCAACCAGACGAAATTCTCTTACAGTAGGGAGATCGAATCATGAAACAACCTTTCTTCCCCTTCGTCGGTCGTTCAGAAGCAACCCCGAGGACCCTTTTTTGGTCGTGTAGTTCTGTAGGGGTAACAGATAGCCAGAGAACGCGACACGAAGTTTATTGATTCGGAGACAGACGGCAGAGATATTGGAAGGCTGTACGAATTCGCGATCAATTTACATAACCTAACTCAATTCGATTTCAATCTTCCGCTCGATACGTACGTAGAATACATATCGATCTACGTGTAAGGAATGTGCGGAAATTCGAGCACTATTACACAAAGCTTGACAATTTTTCAAGGGAACAGAATGGACGAGTGCAAGCAGAACATCACGATAAATAAACACTGTTATAATTGGTTTCGCAAAGTGCTTCAGCCGGATGAGGAATTGAATTTTGCTGTCTTGTAATAGCTTACGAGAAATGAAAATAACATCAGATAATTGCAATACACGGTTTGTTTGATTTTTTTACTTCTTAATCGTATCAAATATTTCTTGGAACACAATACTCAATGCAATTAACGTTATGTCTAACTGGTTTAAATAGTAACGTTGATTAAGAAAATAACTGAATTAGCGAAACCTATTTTCGAAAGTAATTTTTCCCTTGATGGGACAAGAAGATTACATATCACAGTTGACCAAACCATATTTTTCTGCAAGGGTAATAGCTGCTCTACCTGCACGACATTTCTGTCAAGCGTGCTACACAAATCAATATTTACCCCTTTTTGACGTTGTCATGTCGAAAACAAAATTGCTCCACTATGACTCGCTTAGATTTTACTTCAATTAGCATAAACATATGAGAAAATCGAAGTGGAATTAAAATCCTGAAATATGGTATACACTATACGGTACAATTTCAAATTATAATTAATAAAAATAAATGATATGTATGTAAATAGTCAAGATTCACTAGCATTGCAACGCTTCTAATATAAATTAAATTCCTATAAAGAGACAATATTATGATTCAATTTGAATGTCTGTCTCTCCAAGTACTCACATAATCAAAATAAGTTCAAATTGGGGCAATGCAAAATAAATGACATTTGAATATTCAAGATCAATTACCACTATTCCTCTTCAAATTAAAATTGAATTCCTATCATACACGGAGAATTTGCATTAAATTTGAATTGCTCTGTCCAAGTTCTGACTAAAGCTCGTCTTCTCTTAGTCGTAAAGGTTCTAAGGGCGCAATCTGCCTCTAAAATGAAAGCGGGTCTTAAGCCTGTGTTTATTATCGACCTCCGTTATTGTTCGTAATTAAATAGCCCTCGTAAATTGTTTATCGACAAAGTTACAACAAATCAACGTTTCATACCATCGCCACAGATATACTGTCAAATATACTCTATAAAATTGAAGACAAAATAAAGAAAATTCTTATATTGAAGAAGAGCATATCAAATATACATTTCCACCCTTTCATACGTAAAATAATGTATTACATACCAAAATTTAAGAGAAAAAAACTAAAGTCATGCATTTGAAAACTATTATAAGAAACTTGGAAGTTATTGGCTCCGACCTTCTGTAAGACGTTGGAGTTTCAAATTTCAACCTAAACTCCAGTAGCTCTGCGAACGACATGTTCGACATGTTCGACACTTTGAAGTTTCTTAACGGAATGTTTCTGTACACTGGAAAATAAGTTTCGATGCCATATCGGTTAGATATAGATTGAACATCTCATCGGTCGGGAAAAGCAATTTCTTTGAAGATCTCAATCAATCATTCAGTTGACTAGTTAAGTTCGAAGAAAGTGACAAGTCCAAGAGACTGACATTCTTAATCAATAAAATTATAAGAAACGAAACTACATTTTCTCACTCTCGGAAAAAGTTGAAGAAACTTTCTTCTTATCAACACCTCAAACTCATTCTTCCATCTAAAAATTGTGGCAATTTGTCACTAAATAAAAAGCGCTCGCAAAAAATAATTTTTCCTTCATCATGTTAATGAAAAACGTCCCAAAGAGAGGAACAGACAAATTTTATAACTTGTATTATAGTGGGAACATGAAAAATGTATTATAACAAATAATTAAAAAGCTTTGATATGTTTTTTTTTAATTCGAGGAATGCTCACACACTTGGAAGATTTGCAGAACTCTGATAAATCTCAAAGGAGATATATTTTATAGAATTTTATGTACAGCAGTTTCGTTTTCTTCTGAATACCTTTTTATGGAGGTGAAAAACTGGCAAGGTTTTTTTACCCGATTTTACCGTAGCCAAGGGGGTCTCAAGGTCTAGATGTAACTTCCTGAAATTAAGTTGCACTACTGAGAAAATATATTCTGAATAGAGAGTGTGGTACTGAATGTAACTTATGAAATATGTAAATTTTCGCACACGCTCTATTTTTCCGAAAATGAGAATGTTGGATCAAAAAATCAGATAATAAATTCCCATATAAGTTGCGAAAAATAGATTTTTCGTACACTGTTATTTTTTGAAGTTTTCGCAACTTTTTCTAATTTTCTTGCAAACCAAAAGCTGCAAATATATTTTCCTTTTATTTATTTTTATTAAAAATTATAATTCAAATCACCTTAAGTTGAGTAAACATGCGCCTTGAGCGAAGAAATGACATCCCTCCACTTTTTCGGGACCCAGTAATATTTTTCAAGCAAATATCCTTTTGGAACACTACCCTTCAATTAGGAATGTAATTTAAAATTATAAGCGAATTTTATGCATCGTTAATTCAAAATGAGAATTGAATTTTAACTAAATATGTTAACTAGTTCTTAAAAAAATGTCCTGCAAAAGCTTAAAAATTATACATAAAGTTTCCCACTATGTATATCTTTTCCAGCCGGGCTGTTAGAAAATTCTTGAAAATCGAAGCACTTTTGCACAAACTTTTTTAAGCACTTTTAAGCACAAATGTCACTTAAATTTCAGGTACTGGTACCTGAAAATGATTTTCACTCACTGGTACTTACGCACAGATATTTGAAACTATAAATTCGAAAGAATAATGCAGATAGAGCACAGAAGAAAATAAAGTTAAATTTTGTTGCATGTAAAACGTTCCGCTGTTAAACTTTACATGCTATTTGGTGAAAGTTT
>JAWWLR010000054.1:31423417-31433814 GCA_035041075.1 Acraspis erinacei
AATATCAAAAAATTAAGATGGTTAATGCCCAACATGTCGAAGGCATTTTTGGTTAAAGTTGGATTTTCATATATTTGGATTAGTTTTGCATGGGGCTGTCCCCGGTATATATCATCAGTCATGGATGCATTTATAATGCAATCAAGTGATCTGATGAAAGCAATGTGCTCCAGCATATTGGAAAAAGCCTGTTTTCTACCCCATCATTGACGGACTGGGTTGCAGTCAAGTGCATGATGGGGGGACCTACAGTTTAAGGTAGGTTCCGAACCACCAGAACCTCGGTAAAGGTGCATAGAAAAATGTCCAGAGGTACCGGCTTAGGGATCGAACGCCGGACCTCTGAGGTTAAATCCGACGTCTAACACTCTAACCTCTAACCAACTGAATTGTTACCCTTTCGGGATAGGTGTGACTGACTCGGTGGGGAAGGGAGGAAAGTGAGGATGAGATTATAGAATTTTTAGATTGATCTAGAATTCTCGTGTTATTACAATAATATAAATATATTGAAATGTTACATTTTTCACGGTAGCTGAAATAAAAATAAATGCGAAATGAGCAACAAACATTAAAGTGATAATGAAAAATAGTAATTTATTTTGCAATATCTGAATAAGTATAGTCCCAGGCCGAGGTACATACACAAATATAATATAAATTTGATATAATAGAGTTGAACATAATGTAGAAAAGTTCGCATTTTGGCCAAAACCGAATGCGAAAGACGAGATATGTACGTGATGAGAATGGGCTCGTTAAAGCCGAAGGAAAGGAACTTTAACAAAAGAGAATTCACAATCATCAAATTACCCTTGTCGATGCTTTGCTCCTTAATTTTAAAATGTCTGTGCACAAATGTGGGAGAAGTAAAAGGACCGAACTTTAAACAAAAATTATGCAAGAAAATGGCCCAAGAACGCTTAAAAATAATTCTTTCCAAGCCTTCTTGTCCAATTTAGTTGCCAATTTAAAAAAAAAGTTTATGTTGGTTTAAAAAATTTATTTACAATTGTATTTATCAATCTTATAAATTCAGTTAAGGAAGTAATTTTCAAGTTGACTGTACACCCAAAACATCTTTTTAAGCGGATTATTTGTTGATTTAAATTTCTTTAATATGTAAAACAACTTCAAGTGATGAAAATAAAATCAGGTTTTCAACAGCAATGATTGTGAGGGAAACAATTAAAAATTGTAATTTGAACTATAATAGTCTTATGCCGCATGTTTTCACGATTCCATTGATAGCAAAAACTCATTTTCTGCCAAAATGTCACTTACTTTACTTCCATTGCAGGGTAGTTTATTAGCAGCCACTAAAAGAATGGAATTGCCAACTTTTTATGACCGAGAAGTGTCTGAATGAAACAAAAGACTCTTAGTCTGCTTAAAATCCTACTAATTGATGGCACTCATCGCGACCCTTGACGGCCTCTTTATCAGTAAGCCGTCTCTTGAGAGGTACGTCTTGAGTATTATTTGCTTCCGTTTCTCTTTGAAAGTTTAGCGACTCAGACGATATCAACACCCACCTTCTTGGGGCTTCGTGTATTGAATTTCGGTAACGTAGAGAGAAAATAATCTCACGAGGAAAAACAGTGAACCTCAAAAAGTACAATTCTGCTCTTGCGTTGAGAAAAATACACTCGTCCATAATGATGACAGCCCCATCACTTAAAAGTTTGAGAGTTCCGACTTAGACTCTTCTTTGTGGAGTTTCGAATCTTTAGACTCTTTAGAGTCTTTAGACATTTAGAGTTTAGACCCTTGGCCTTAAATAAGCGGAAGTTTCCGTGTGCGATCGTATTTCAAGGCTGAAGTTAAAACGTCCGTTTGTGCGTGTTGGTTAGTGCGGCGCGCACTTGCAGGGCAACGCAACACACATGTTATACTTGGATGACTGGGGCAGGACTCCACTTTAAAGTAAATGG
Source organism: Acraspis erinacei (assembly GCA_035041075.1). Taxonomy (NCBI): domain Eukaryota; kingdom Metazoa; phylum Arthropoda; class Insecta; order Hymenoptera; family Cynipidae; genus Acraspis; species Acraspis erinacei. The sequence goes on from JAWWLR010000054.1 coordinate 31,425,352, forward strand.
TGCCCTTTGCCGCCGACAATGCCAATGGGGTCTCCTCTCCGTCTTTCTTCATTTTTCATTCTTCTTTCCCCTCAAGTGAAACAGCGGGAACAAGAACAAAAAGAACGTGAGGAACCCCAGCCCCTTTTGCTCTCTCTCTCTCTCTCGCGCGATGTCGTTTGCTTTTTATCAGTCAGTATACCCTGTAAGTCTATACCTACACTCTCCAGTTCTACAAGTAGAACATTTCTCTAACGGCGCATCGTAGAAATCGTAATGTACGAGCCCTTTTTTCGGAAGTTCGCTCAACAAACATTCCCACATCGAACCTCAGACCCCAATCCTCGAATACAGAGTGTCGCATTTTCCTCCCTGTTGCAACTTACACCCCCGAAAGCCAAAGTTACAGACATTACTGAGAGCGAAAGACTCTTTTTGCGGTCAAAAGTTCGATTTGCTTTATCTTTTTCTTTTTCTTTTGGGTCTTTGTGGTTCTATTCTAACAGTTCTTTCTGAGAAAAATGATGTAATAGAGAAGTCGAGGCATGGAACAATGGGAATTAAAATCTGCATGCTTTGTGTGTAAATGAGGGTCTGGATCAGGTAACCGCTTATACAAATACTTCTCTTTTTTTAATCATGATTTAGAAAATGGACGATGATAGGTCCATTGCTAATTGCTGCGAGATTCTAAGAACTATAAATACTATCAATAATAAAAGAAAATAATTCTTTACGACGAAATTTTTTATTTAAAAAAAGTTGTTTCAATGTTTATGTTCAGGCTTCAACTGTAGGTAATCGCTCTTAATGACCAATAGCTTCTTTTATTATTTGAAAAATTCTTCAAGTTTCGATGTGAGATCTATTATGTTGGTATTTATTTTTAAATATTATTGAGAAATCATACGGTTATTAATTTTATAAAAGAACTTTTACCTAAATAATTTTTATTTAGAAATATATTGTGAAGGGCGAGATGCATGTGGCCGACACTCCTCCCTGACTCACGCCGAATCTCTTATTCAGGGGCTCAAAAAAACAACACGTTAAAAGTAGTCTTAGGCATTTAAAAGCAGCTAAATATTCTTGAAAGGTAGGAGGTGTTAGTTCATTTATTAAATTTATTACCCAAAAACAGGATAATCCTGATGACAATTGATTGCAACAACTTCCCTAATTTTAAATATCGAACATTAGGACGCGTGGTTTTTTTTTGCGAAGCTTTTCGTCGTCCCGAAATTTGGGATGATCAGTCAAATATTTTTCATACCAAATTTCGTGACGACTAGAGTAAACCAAAATCGTAAGATTTAAAAGAATATTTAAAATTTTACAACAACTTTAGGTTACTTTGATTTGTTGAATCTGAAATTAATATTTTTAAACCAGACTTAGATTTAACGAACTGCCTACCGTTACAGAGTTTTCCTGTTCTAGGTCTCGTGCAGTGTTAACATTGGGGAATATTTTGTTATACTAGTCAGTACCTAGATTTAAACCCAATGATTAATTTTGTTTAAAATAATAAATTTACAAGCTCGTACAATATCGGATTGTGTTAGCGTTTTATACGCGAATTGATATTTTTATTCACAAATCGGTTTGATAGACCATACAAAAATATTGTATACTAATTCGTCGCAGAGATATAAATTTTCATCAGTTATCATAAAAATTCGCCTTGATTTTCTTTTCACTCATTTTGTATACTAGATACTATGAAATACGATAATTTTGTAATAATATTAATTTTATATTTTAATTGAAAAATTACGTGATATCAAAAATAATAATAATAATCGCGCGCACATCGCGCGTGTTTGTTTTATCGCATAATAAAAAATGAACGTTTAAAATACTGGAAATACGCGGAATGAAATAAGAACTATATATTGCGATGCCGAAAAATGATAATAGAATTGAAATACGTCAAGAAATACCAAATATACGCGAAGCACGTTGCGAATATTCTGTCTTGCAAAAGTAACCGAGCGCGCTTCTGGTTACCAAATAATACGCTTGCGGTTTACACAAAGTCTTAGGTTGTAAATATGTCAACTCGAACAAAGATGTCCAGTGGAAGAAATCTGCAAACCACTTCGACTGAACATTATATTGTGCAATGTGAAGCCCTTCCCTGGTATGTATGAAGGATATTCTCTATGTACAGTCTCCTTAAAAATTCAACAATTTCTTAAATTATTTAAAACAACCGAGAACAATATATCCAGTATTAATATAATTAATTTTTAAAGATATAAATTTTTATAAGGCAATAGCTACTTCAATTATTGTGTTTTACTTTCGCTGTAGATTGCACAGAAACGCCGCAATTCTGATTCAAGTGTAAAGATCAATGGCTGATTTTATTCCTTAAAAGACTTTTGAAAATTCTGTTTCTTGTTTTGTTTTTATTAATATTAATAGTAGTTAAGAAAAAATTAGTTAAAAACATCAAAAACTGTATTATTTTAAAATAAATTCAATAAAAATAAAAAATAAACAGAGTTGTACAGAATGTTTCGAAGAATGTAATTTAAAAACAACACCTTTTCATAAATAAACATTTTAAACCTAAACAATTTGTTCTGAAGTACGTATATTGTTAAAATTCTCTTCCAGAATTCACAGTCATTAGCAGTGGATCTATTTTCAATAATTTTATAAATCATTATGAAGGCTATATGTATTTCGAGATTGACTGGACTGTATCTGCAGCACGTCCTTAATTCCACGTTGTGTGTTAACTTGAAACTTTTCAATGTACAATAATTTCAAAGAGCGAGCATTTAAAATGGAATTATTTCAAACTGAATGCGTTTGGATAACAACTTCACATTGAAGGGAGTCGAATATGAAACTGAAAGCCCTAGAAGCGTATGAAGTGGAGCATTTTTAAATTAAATCTGGTGGAAGTTTAACAATATCTAATGGCAAGCGTATATACTGTAATAATGAAGAAACATTAAAAGTAGTATAATTTCCAAATTTTAATTATAAAGCTCTAAGATTCACTTTGAATCATCTTAAATTAAAGGCGTTTAAAGTTTAGCAATTCAATTTTTAACTCATTTAATTTTGGTGATTCTAAAATTCGTCCTAAATATTGTTTTAATATTGACAATCCTTTAAATCAGATTATCGAATGTAAAGGAAATTTATATGCAATTTTCTTTGGAACCATTCCTACAAACCTTTTGAAATGGAAAAAGCATTCCACAAGGTCTGAATGTAACTTCCTCAAATTAATTCGCACTCGGAAAAGGTATTCAGGGTCGAGTAGGTGAACTTCAATTTTACTAATGAAACGTGTAGATTTTCAAGAAGTAAATCCAAGGATTTAGAGAAATTCTCGAACATATATACGAAATGTAACGAAAAATCAGAAAGGAATATGGAAACAATAAAACATTATTAGAATGTGAAAAAATGAGAAGTAAACAGTAAAACCATTATGTGCGAGATGGAATAATTTTATAATGTTAAGTTACATAGAAAATTGTCAAAATTTTGAACACAACCCAATCAATATCTGTTACCTTTCAATCTAAACCACATTAATCTCAACAATATTCACATGGAAAACGTTGAGATTTAAATTTTCAACAATTAAAAATTTCTTGATCAATTGTAAATAGAAAATATCCACACTTAAACCATTAAAATTAACCTTTTAGAATAAGAATGTTTTATGTCGAAATATTAATTTAGATTTTGAAACACTTTGGTGAACTTTTGATCCCTAAGCCATAATGCAAACTTAGTACCAAATCCCTAATTAAGCAAACATAACACGTAACTTTGAAACCCTTCCATGTACGTAGATAACTAGTCTTAGAACTTTAAATTAAATTCGTACTTTCCATTAAGTATTTTTAACCTAAGCTACGAGTAAACGACAAAAGGAGAAAAAAATACTATGCTGCTAGCCTTAATTCTTTTTAACATGCAAGACGCTCGTCTCAATTAAGGTTGTCGTTGAATAGAACACGACTGGTTCTGTCGTGAATATCATTTTAAAATGGTATTTCAAACAGAAGAATAAATAAATGAAAATGTTTACATCCCAGATGTATAGATATGGAGTGTTTGTATTAGAGATTACATGCCCACTTCATCTTATTTGTAGGAGCTGTTTGTTTGACTACCTGTGCAGACAGTAAATAAATATAATGAATGTGTCTGACTATTTTCATTTTCATTTAGGTGAAAAGTATCTGTAAACGTTACACAAGAGTCTATTACCTTTTTAAACACTAGGTTTAAAACCCCTTGAGCGTCAGGCTCAAGGCTTCCAGCCTGCCAGCACGCAGATAAGTAGATAACCGAGTACGTGACTACCTGTGTATACATTTACTGTGCTTCACGATCCCGGGTCACGTGCAGGTGTTTGTCTTTGGACTTACAACGTGGTCAGCACTTCGGTTTTATACCTTTGGTTCAAAAGGACGTGAATGGGATTACATTCTGAAAATATCGCATTATATTCAATTTCCTCGTAAACTACAACGACCGAATCAGACGTTCTTTGTGAAGTTACGGCCATTCCGGTAAAATTGCCTTTATTCTTCTCGCGATAAAAGAGCAGGAGCCATTGGACCAAAAGATCAAACAATTGCATTTTTTAATCTCGTAATTTAAAACATGCCATTTCTAATAATTTGAGGTGCCGGCAGGTATTCTGGAAGGTTTCCCGCAGTTTTCCTTGCTCCTGACCAAATATCCCAAGAGGGACCATTAATATTCAAAAATCCGTATATTCATCTTGTAAGATTTTAGACCTAGAAACTTATATAATCGTAATAATACAATACCAATTAAAATTGAAGCTCACAAATTTCATATTTTTCATTTATGTTAACCAAAAATGATGACTGATCTACCATAAAAAATTAATGTCTAATCTACAGGGAGGCATACATATAAATAAAATAATTAATAAATCAGTTTTCAACATAATGAGGGACATTTCAAACAAATATTGGAATTTTCAACTAAAAAAAGATTCATTTTCAACCAAACATAGAAATTTTAATTTTTCAGAAAAAAATGAATTAAAACAAATAATTTTCTTTTTAAATAACAAAGTAGTCAAATCGTTAACCAAAGAGATATATTTTCTAACTAAAAAGATGAATTTTCATCAAATATAGATTCATAAGACATAATAGAGAAAAAAATACATGCAAACTGTTGATCTTTCAAAACAAAAGACGATTTTTCTCTAAAACAGTTGAATTTTTAAACGAAAGTATGAATTTTGAACCAAAAATTTAAAAGGTACATTTGAAGTTTAAAAAATTATTTTAAAAAAATCAACAAAATAGTTTAGTTTTCGTCTAAAGAGATGAACCATAAAATTTTAAAAATCAATTTTCAACGAAATGCTTAAACTTTAAACCAAAAAGATGAATTTTCATCTGAAATGATAAATCTTTAACCGCAATAGATAAATTTTCAACAATAAAAAATTAATTTTCAACTTTAGAGATGAAATCCTAACAAAAAAATGTAATATTTTTTCAACCGAGTGGTTAAACCTTCAAACAAATAGAACAATTTTCAAATAAAAAAGATGAATTTTTTACGAAACTGATGTAAAAGTAGATACATATTTCAAAAATATTTTAATTTTGAATAAAAACAATTGATGCCAAATAAAAAACGAGTTCTTAACAAAACAGTTGATTTTTCAATCGAGAAAGATTTCAGACAAATTTTCAAAACGTTAATTTTCTACCAAAGTAGTTGAATATTCAACCCAGATAGACGAATTTTCAACAAAACAGTTGAATTTTTAACAAACAATGATGACTTTAACAAAATTGTTGAATTGTGAACCAAATTATAAAATTTGTAACCAAAAATGTAATCATCAGGTGGAAGCAACTGCAAAAAAAAAAATAGAAATAGAAATACGCACGAGGCAGATAAATATTACTTACAAGAATATTACATCAGGGTGGCCGTAAAACTTTATTTTCAAAATTTATTAATTTTTTCCTGACCAATATTTCAGTTTCCCTGACCAATGTTTCAATTTCCCTGACCACTATTATTTAAACACCAGAACCTTGATTGTGTAAAAATTTCAAACTAAAATTTGTTTATAACCGTGATAAAAAAATTTTGAATTTATTATACTTCACAATTATTTAAAGTTCCGCTTATAGAAGATCTCTAACTTTTGCAAGATTTGTTTCAAAATCCCATACTTTTCCTGACCAATACAATTCCCTGACTTTATCCTTTCCAAGTTTTCCATGATCTATGGTCACCCTGGTACATAAAAATGATGAAATAATGTAGAATAAGTGATAGAGAATTGAAAAGTAAAAAGGAGGTTAAAGAAAGTCTTGAAAATGTAGGTAAGGAATTACGAAAGCATTTAAGCCCCTGTTGAATCAGGCTCCAACGTCCCCAAATTCGTTCTAAACTGATACTGATGGAGGAACTAATGGGTCTGATTTAAGTGCGGCTAATTCCAGTTTCCACTGAGGATTATCGTCTTGAAGTGGTTTTCCAATCAAATCTGTACCCAAGTGCCCAGTCTTCGAATCTCTTGAGAGTGAATGAGGTACCATTGTTCAGCTTGAACTAGCATTCTGAGGTGCAGAATAGAACCTTCATTACGTCAGTAATAGAACCGTGTATAAAATTCAGCAAATTGGAAACTTGGCAATAGTAAAAGTGGAAAAAACTGAGCTGACAATTTCGTCTATGAAATGGTAATTAAGAGACTGCGTAGTAAATTTAATACACATGTATATTGATCAACTCTTAAAAAAGTCAGGTAATTTCACTTTATAAAAATTAAAAATAATGTTGGCAGTAATGTTGAATTCTAAATAATAAAGCATGATAATTTTTTCTAGTTGAACATAAATTATACTTGATTTTAAGTAGAAAAGTTCAATTAAGCGAATAATTAAGACACTTAACCTAAAAGCAGTTGCACTCGCGTAAAAATTCTGACATTTACAGTGCATTTGGATGAAAATCCAAATGTATATTAAATTTACTACACGTATATGCATATTGCTTCCATTAAATTTATAGTAAAATAGCTATAGAAATTTCTAACAGTGTAGTGCTAATTTCAGGTACTGAAAATACGGCCCACTACTGGACCAGTCTTGGTAGCCAAAAGTCGTCCAATGTTACTGGACCAATATCAGTGAAAAAATCAGCGCATTGTTTTCCCAGCACTGGCTCAGTGCATTTGCGTTTTACATTTTCCAAGCTTCCGGCGAAGATTGACCCAGAAATGATCCATTACTGGACCGCAAGTCGGTATTACTCCGGAAAACCATGTTGGAAGTAAAAACGCCAGAGTCTGGCCGAGAAATAGCATTTTACTGGTTCTGAAGTCTGTATTGTTCTGGAAAACCAGACTGGAAGTCAAAAATCCAGAGTCCCGCCCAGTAACGGCCCATCAAAGGACCGAAAGTCGGTATTACTGCGACAAACTATGTTAGAAATAGAAAAGACACAGTCTGGACCAGCAGTTACACTTTACTGGGCCGGAAGTCGGTATCATCCTGTCAAAAAACGTCAGAAGCAAAAAAGCCAGAGTCCGGCCCAGTAACGACCCATCAAAGGACCGAAAGTCGGTATTACTGCGACAAGAGATGTTAAAAGTTGAAAAGGCAGAGTCTGGCACAGCAATAACACTTTACTTGGCGGGAGTCGTGATTATTCGGGCAAACCATAATGGCAGTTAAAAACCAGATTGCGGGCCAGGAATGACCCATCAAAGGACCGAAAGTCGGGATTACTGCGACAACCGATGTTAGATATTGAAAATGCAGCTTCTGACGCAGCAAAAACAGTTCACTTGGCCGGAAGTCGGCATTATTCTGGCAAACCAGATTGGAAGTCAAACAGCCGGAGTCCTGCCCAGTAATGGCCCAAGTAGTATGCTGCGCGCGAAGTTTCAAAATAAAATTCAAAATTGGCAAATAAATGTACAAAAATATATGTAAAAAGTAAATTAACGTAAAAAAAGTTGCCAATATTTTAAATTAGCAAGTAGATTGTAAAAGTCTTGTCTCGTAACCTCAAGGACACTGTGTGACTGCTCTCATTTGCTTCGCAGCGTTGTTGTCTGAGGTTTCCACTGTGTGGCGCTAGCATCCAGGCAAAATTCTTAAAGTTACCGACGGAACTCTTATTAACTGCTACTAAAAGAAGATGCACTTGAAGCCGCCTGCGGCCCATGTAACTAACAGTTATTTTATTTTTTAAAGTTTTTAACGCTGTAAGGAAAAGTATTTCAATTACTCCGTGAGTTTCTAATGGAAATTTTATCGTAGAAACCGAATTTCAACAATTTAAAAGTTGATCATGCTATTTTTTTGTTGAGTTTTTTTAAGAAGGAACCGAAGGGGAACTCAGTGGGGTCTTTAATGGTATTTTGTAGAGGCTCCTTTCGGTTTCTTCGGTCCGTCAGGGAAATCATAAAAATTAACGATCCTTCCT
>JAWWLR010000054.1:31456561-31467076 GCA_035041075.1 Acraspis erinacei
GCATCAACCATTAGTGCGTAGACATTAACCAGTGGTGCGTACGAACGACTCAGTCGTGTTTTACTCGTTGTTGCGTAGAACACCACTGACCACTGCGTGAAACATTAATGAGTGGTGCGTACGCAGCGTTTAGTGATGCTGGAACGTTTTTTTCACGAAAAACACGAATGAGTGGTGTCGAGCGCATCAATCATTGGTGTTTGGGTTTCTCCGTGTAGAAAAGAAGTATTTTTCCAAAAATCAGTTTTATTTTAAACATAAATTCCAAAAATTAAAATTTTTTTTACCCAAATTGAACAGACTTAAAACCAGATAAATTTTTGGTCAACTCTACACATGTAATGATTAGATTTAAGGACGATTAATTAAATGAATACTTAGCCGATAATAACATAACTGAATGCAATTTTAGAATTTGAAATTAGAATCTAAAATAGCAGACGAGTGATTCAAGTACGCTAGTAATGAGGGACGCGTAATATTGTGAGAGAGGTGCTCCTCTGGAGTAGAAATGGGAGCGTTAGCAGTATATTAATAATTTCATACTATTATTGCGATATCGCGAAAGGGGGCGTGTGACCTTCATCCCATGTACCGTGTCTGAAGTCCCCATGGACCCACGACACAACGCCGGGTCATTATTAATTGTACGTCCAGCAGGACGCCTATTGCAATTTATAGGATTGCCTCGAGTATATATTATGACGTAGTGTCCTGGTGTGGTATACATACGGAAATCCTGCGAGAAGCTTAATGGCGTTTTCGGTAATGATGCCTAACGCTGAAAGCCTAACCGAGGACTTTAATGGGTTCATGGGTGACCTTTCTTGCCGCTGGGATCGGAAGTACACGCGTCGCACATTTACAGGACAAAGTGCCATGACTGTAGACAATGTAGACCCTGCCTCGGGTTATAACTGAAAATGTCCACACACAGACAGTCCATTTTTCAGCTAGTTTTTCCCATGGTTTAAAAGAAATTTCAGATATCTCACGAAAAGTTCATCGATTATTCTCTTTTTTATTTATATACAATTATTTCCCCTTTTGTTACTGAACATTTTCTAGCGTGCACTACATTCTACAAGGTGAAGTTTCAATTGCTTTTATGTATATTTTTCCCATGTTTCACGGGAGTCTCGATGCATTGTTTTCCCTTCCTCAGGCTACAGTATTTTAGGATAGAGTTACGATCACGATTTTGCACATTTTTCCATGGTTTATGGGAACTTTGCCAACTTTATCCGACGTTGTATTGTCGGGTACAATTTTAATTATTTTGATATACATTTTTTCCATCTTTTACGGGAGTCTCATGATGTCCTCCCCGTTGTTTCACTCTCCCATATTTTATGATAAAGTTTAGATTATTTTTGGGTTAATTTGACAGAATATGGAATTAAATAAGTTCTGAATCAATGTTAAGTGCAACCACTTCAAATCTAAGAACGTCTGTATGCAGATAATATTTAGCAGTTAAGGTAAAGTTTTTCTTCTAGAAAGAAATAAAAAAATTTGTTAATTTTATTTGCATGAACAAAATGAATTAAGTTTAGGAATTATAGAATAAAAATTATTAGTATAGGCTCAAATAATTTTTTTTTTGTACAATATTGTGACGAAATTTCATAAAATAATATTTCAGAAACATTAGGTGCTTTTAAGAGAAAAATTAAAAAGAATATTCATAAAAAACAGTAGAACTAAGTAAACTCTTATTTGAAGAATCTTAAAACAATGTTTGAAAATCGAAGAATTGCAGTAAAGGAAAATTTTGGTATCTTCAGTACTTGAAATTCTACCTCTAAACGAGATACAGAAATAAAACTAATAATTAGTGGAAATCTTTTGTCAGAATAATTAGTGAACGTTTTTATTGTTATTATACCAGTAAGCCATTAAATCCCTTTCGGGGCAAGCGTAACACGTTTGGTTCTAGCCTCGTTATGCTACTGGGGTTCAAGAAATTTGTATGGTAAGGGTAAGAAAGGGGTGTGTACGAGAAGGGCTACATTTTAGATCAATTAAGTCGCTTGTTGCTTATTCCAACGACGCCGCACCGACACGGACTGTTGATCAACCTCTCTAGCAATCACCCCGGATGGAGAACTTTACAAAGCCATCGTACATTACCGTTCACATATATAAGCAAACAAAATGATTTCGTAATTTAAAACTGTTCCACTATTAATACTACCGAATTAAAATTAAAATAGTACGAATTTTTAAGTAACTGATTTTAAACACAACTGTGAAAGTTTGCATTTGATTAAAATTGAAAATACTGAATCAGTGAAGAGAACGGGGGAAAAAACGATTAGACTCATTTTTGAAAAGGAGACGAGAAAGTCGTACAATACGAGGCCTCAATTGTAGACCGTACTTCTATCTGTCACTTCAAGATTCTGATAAATAAAAAAAGGGTGCACAAAAGCCGCCAATGGCCCATACATAACATAATAGAATTCGACTTTTAAATGAACGAGGAAGACCTGTCTTCATAAATAAAAATGGCCTCGTAATTGCTGTTTCTACAACTCGTACCCGACGTCATGAGATTTCTTTGCCAGATTCCTAAACGACTCTCGGCAGCTAAAGCCAGATAGGAATACTATGCCGGCTTGTCTGAAGATGTAAAGCAGGCAGGTATACCGAAATCAGAATTCCCATGAACCCCTCTTTATTCTTTATTCGCCGACCTACGCTATCTCGACGTCGAGCTTGAAGTGGATTGCATCCAGCCATTCAAAAAGCAGATCACCACATTCGTATTCATTTGCTGTTATGGGTCAAATGGACCTTTCGCGGTGTCAACGAGATTTAGGCGGTCGCTGCTTGCGAGTTACGCATCTCTGAGGCGGATATGATAATTCAGCCCCTGCCACCGAGAATAATCGCGATGATTCGTGACCCTCCTTCATAAAAGACGTTATGAGCTTCGTGGAGAATCTATACAGTTCTGCAGTGAAAATAAGAAATGTTCGAGACGCAGTTTATTACCGAATCTTTCTCAAGTTATGGCCAATAGTAAAGCACGTGGTAAAATAATGGCTTTTCAAATCTCAGAAAACACGGAATGATTACACAGGGTGGCTGCAAAACTTCATATTGCATATTTCCTGATTTTTCTCCGACCATTTCTTCACATTCCCTAACCAACAGAAAAACAAACGGTAAAAAGTGAAAAAGGTAAAAATTCTGGAGATAAGAGTTCGGCCATATATTACACAACACAATTTTTTTGTGATTTTTTACCCAACTCTCCCAATATAATGCCTTTTCTCACTCTTCATGCAGTATGTGGTGTAGAGAAGACACTAGTTGATATATGTGAAGAAAATTCTTTGAAATCGTTTGGGAATGTTGAGAGAATGAAAGATGGACGACTAACGAATCCAGTGTGTCGAGGTAAAGTAAATGGCAGCTCGCCCAGAGGCAGACCGCGGAAAGAATGGTTAGAATGAGGTATGTTAAGCTCACGTAACCACATCTCCAAATCGAGTTAAGAGCGATTTCATAATTAAGGGCTCATGTAATGCTAATTTAATGCCTTATTGCAAAATTTAATGCTCCACTATTTTTTCAAAAAACCCGGGATTACGCTAGCTTAACGTTAAGCTGACGGAACCCCATGTGAAATAAACGTTCAATCGAATTCTGTCATCTCAAATAATTAAGGGCTCATTTAATGCCCTACTGACAAATTTAATGCATGACTATGTTTAAAAAAACTAGGGGATACGCAAGCTTAACGTTAAGCTGACGGAACCCCATGTGAAATAATCGTTAAATCGAGTTCCGTCATATCAAACAATTAAGGGCTCATTTAATGCTCTCGAAAGCCACAAAGAATTATTTTCCGAAAGCCACCCCTAACACTTAAAAACCACCCTTAATATAAATTATGCACAAATTGTATATCTGACCATACCATAATTAAGGGCTCACTTAATGCTAATGTAAAGCCCAATTGCCAAATTTAATGCTCCACGATCTTTTTTAAAAAAACCGGGGGTTACGCTAGCTTAACGTTAAGCTAACGTAATCCCCAGTTTTTTTAGAAAATAGTGGAACATTAAAATTGGCAATGGGGCATGAAATGAGCATTAAATGAGCCCTTAATTATGGTATGGTCAGATATACAATTTGTGAATCATTCATATTAAGGGTGGTTTGTCAGTGTTAGGAGTGGCTTTTGGAAAATATTCTCTTGTGGCTTTGGAGAGCATTAAATGAGCCCTTAATTATGTAATATGACGGAGCAGTAGGGCATTAAATGAGCATTAAATTAGCCCTTAGTTATATGATATGAAAGAATTCGATTCAACGTTTATTTCACATGGGGTTTTGTCAATAGTGGAGCATTAAATTTCGCAATAGGGTATTAAATTAGCATTAAATGAGCCCTTAGTTATGTGATATAAAAGAGTTCGATTCAACGTTTATTTCACATGGGGTTCTGTCAGCTTAACGTTAAGCTAGCGCAAACCCTGGTTTTTTGAAAAAATAGTGGAGCATTAAATTTCGCAATAGGGCATTAAATTAGCATTAAATGAGCCCTTAATTATGAAATAGGTCTTAACTCGATTTGAAGATGTGATTACGTCAGCTTAACATACCTATGTTAGAATGTTTAAATGAAACCTTAATTAGAAGAGACATAAGAAGCCATAGAAACACTAGAGCTTGCATGAAAAAATGCATGGACACGAAGGAAGCTAGAGAAGTATGCTAGGACAGAAAAAGGTCGCGACAAATAGTTTATAAAAAGAAAGTCAGTGGACTGAATGACGCCTGAAACAAAAGACTTTGGATATTAATGGGCCCGAGTGGGGAGCATCGCGTCTTATTTAAATAAATAACACGGAAATTCTATATATCAATCTAAAAATCGATAACCCCATGCCTCACATTACTACCTTTCTCACCGAGTGACTCACGCTTACACCGAAAGTGAAATGGCTTAACATTATTAATAAAAATAATAAATAACTTTACAATTGTAGTAACGCTAGGCTAAGCCCACCCCTCTATCTTAAAAGCGTTACGTTATTATATATGAACGACCCCGAATCTCGGCATGCAACAAAAATAAAGGTCGACAAGGGTAAACTGAAAACCACTTATATTTAATTTTATCCTTATCGATCCTTATTTTTTGCATAGCGAGATTACCCTCAGCATTATTATACAAAATGCTTTTCCCCCTTTGTTTTTTCTGTGGTCTTCAATATTCAAAGCTGAGAATTTGAAAGTTCGAATAATTTAAAAATAGAATCATTTATGAACGGAATAAAAAACTATTTCAAATTTATTTATCTATTTCAACAAAAAAATAGGGCTTTCCTACCAAAATTGATAAATTTTTAATCCAAACGTATACATTTTCAACAAAGCAGTTGAATTTTCGAACAAAAAAGATGACTTTTTAATCAAATATTTCAATTTTGAATGAAATAATTGAATTTTCTACCTACAAAGGTGAGTTTTCAACCAAGAAACAGAATTTTTAAAGAAAATTTAACTTCAAACGAAAACAGTTGAATTTTCTGCCATATAGTTGAATTTTGAAGTTAAAAAATCGAAACTTTGAACAAATAGTTGACTTGTATATCCTAAAAGAAGGATTTTTAAAAGAAAGACATAATTTTTAATCAAGAAAAATGAATTTTTAACGAAATAGTTTGAATTTTTAGCCAAAAAAAGAGAAATTTTCAGTAAAAAAAGATTGTATCAAAAGAGATGAATTTTAAAACCTAAACGACGATTTTTTAGATAAGAAGTTCAAGTGTGTACCAAAAAATACGAATTTCCAATAGAAATCTATCTATTTCCAGCATTAAAAACTTTTTTTAAAAACTGATTATTCAAATTCAACCTTAAATCAACCTTCAAGCCAACAGACGAATTTTCTGTAAAACAAAATGAATTTTCAACCAGAAAATGTGAATTTTCTACAACAAACTTGAGTTGATTTTCAGCCAAGAAGATTAGTTTTCTTTGAACAAATCAACAGCGAATTTTATACCAAATAGTTAAAGTTACAACCATGAAACAAATAAATTAATTTTTTAAAGAGTTGTTCAAGTTACATCCAAGTAGGTGGATTATCAATTGAAAAATATAAATTTTCAACAAAACCGTTCAGCTTTGAACCACATAAATGAATTTTTAACTAAAATGCACACAGTAAAAACAAAGTGGCGAATCTATCACTAATTTCAGGGTACCATATACCTGAAATAAAAACTAGTCATTGTTGTGTGAATGCTACCACTTCACAAGCTATCGTTTCCCTCGGACTTGGGGTACGAAAAGTTACCTACTGTCAATTATTTTTACACTTTTGAGGCAAAAACAATCGACGATTTTCGTACCCGAACTGCGAGCAAGATCCTTTTAATTAATTACTCGCCTGTTTCACATGCACATACATCAACTAATTAAAATGATAAATTAAAAAAAAAACGATTTTTTAACAATGTAGTTCAATTACAAAAAAAAAGAATTTCTAACAAAATTGTTGAATTTTCAAAATTCCTTAAAGTTTTCCTGTCTAATTTTTTCATTTTTCTTGATGATTATTGTTCAAAGGCCAGAATCTTAATCATGTTACAATTTTAATATATAATGATTGATAGTGCCTCTTATATAAAAAAAAACCTGACTTTTGCAAGACTTTTTTTCAAAATCCCTGAGTTTTCACTGATTTTCCCTGATCAATAAAATACCCTGACTTTTCCCTGATTTCCAGATTTTTCCTAAACCCTAACCTACAGCCACCCTGTAAAAACATTTACTAAATCTTGAACAAAAAAAACGGAGACGTTTCTTCTTTGTACTCAAGAAAGGGATTTTGTATAAAGTAAATACAATTTGTGTCGGTTCCAATGGAATTAATTAAATGGATTACACATCAAAAGGAAGCATGTTAATTTTTTATAAGCTCAAAGGACTCCTCACGAGGACAAATTCTGATGAGCTTAAATTTCATTACGTTGTACCTGCCGAGTTTCGTTAGATTTCACGAAAATGCATTTGAATTCAAAATCTGTAATTAGTAGAATGCGATGTAGTAGCGTTTTGTTGAAATTACTTATATTTTGAGACATTCCAGTATAAAGATACATTCTACAGATTCCATTTGTAGGAATGTAATATACATGCAAAAGGGGCATTCCATAGAGTTTCGCACCGTTTTGAAAATCGTGAAATATTGCAGATGGTGGATTTGAAACAGAAATAGCAGTGAATCGTGTATTCTAACTTTTACATTTCCATATTTCCCATATCCTAAGAGTAAGCAGAGGGAATATTTCCGCAATGGTTCACGTGAGAGTTTTTACAAGAAAGGCAGATCACATACAGCCGTACTTTATTCACGGATTTATAACTGAAAAGGAAGCTCCCGCGGGCTGTCCGAGTCCCCTAGTTTAGCGGAGCAATAATTTGTAAACGTCCAGAAATCTCAGTAGCGTCGAGGGTGAAACGAACCATGAATCTAGCCAAAGGGCGATGGCAATATGACGTTCGTTTTCGTGCTCGAGACATTTTCCATTATAACCCCACTTTCTACAATCATGCCACTTTTGTTCCATAAGTGAGTGACGCTGGCGCGTGCTCACTACAAGACAAATTTTAGGGTCATGATTTCCATAAAACGTCACAAAAAGAAAACTTTAATTCAATTCCTCGCCCAAAATAATTCAATTTGTGGGAAAATTAATTAAGATCCTGATTTCATTTAAGATTAATCAAAATTTCATATATTTAAATGAATTGGGGTCAATCTGAAATTATTCAATTTGGGATGCTCTCAAATTAAACTGTTTAATTTTAAACGCTTTTTTTCAAGTGATATAATTTCAAATTTATTATATTCATTTTTAAACGATTCACATTACGAAAAAATTAGATTTTAGCATGTCCAATTTTAGACAGAAGTAGGGTAATTTTTTCTTGATAAGGGGAAAAAAGTTTTTCGTGTAGAAAAGACATTAAATTGTTCAGGTTAAAACATTTAACTTTACAACTGATCGACTTGAAAAATTTCATTTTTTAATAATTTACCTCTGTACATTTCAATTTAAACTTATAGTTTTTTAACTGTTCCAATTTTACATTGGATAACAACTGCAGCTTCGCTTTTCAAATTTTAAACACGTTTTAAAATGTTTGAGCTCCAAAATTTTTTAAATGGGCTGATTTTCAACGAAATATAGTCTTTAGCACTTAAAACTTTTTTTAATTTTATATATAACTATAGTTATCTTTATGCTATGATATATTACACTTTTTTGGAATTATATTCTACAAAATTAAATTAATTATAGTAGATAATAATGTAAATAAAAAGTCAATAAAACTGTCACTACATACACTAGCATATAATAGTTTTAAAGTTTTTCCAGAATAAGGGAAAGAGGGGAAATTTGAAGAAAAAAATGGAGGCACGCAGGTGAGTAGGGGAAAGAGTTGTTATATCTTATATACAATGTCGATTGTACAAGTCTAAACAATTTATTTTTTTAAATATTAAAATAATTATTAAATATTAAAATTATATTGAATAAATATTAAAATTATTCAATTTCGAATGCTTTTTACAAAAAAACCTACAATTTTTATTAAATTTTGAACGCTTTCGAACGTTCTTTTATTCTAATTTGTTTAACTTCAACTGCTTAAAATTTCAAATTATTCAATTTTATAAGCTTTTGACTCTTTAGAGCTAAACCTACTTAGTATAAAATTAAAATTATTAGATTTTTTTAATTTGTTATTTTTAATTTATTATTAAGCTTTCAATTTTAAATTGCAGAATTTAAACAATTTTAAAGGATGCAATTCTTAAAGATTTATATTGCAAATTAAAACAATTTTATCAGTGTTCTTGAATACTTATTAGTTTCAAGTTCTTTATACACTTTTAAATAAGATATTTTTTTGTTTACGACTTAGGATAGTTTAACAATGCTTTCAATTTTCAATTGTACCTAAAAGTTTCAAATGTTTGCATTTTGAGATGATCTAGTTCATAATATACTTGCATTTGCATTTATTCGATTTATAAAGTTTTCATCTTAAATTTATTTAGCTATCGAGAGTTCCAATTTCAAATATATAATGGTTGATTCTTTAAGTAAATTAAAACAATGATTTAAGTTCAAGCAGTATAGATTTTATATTGGCTAATTCCTGAAGATTCAATAAAAAATTATTCAATTTAAAAAGTTTTCAATATTAAATTATAAAGTCTTTCAAATTGAAATTGTAGACTTTTAAATAATAAAAATTTAAAAGCATACAATTTACAACAATTTAATTCAAAATGTATGAAGAACATAATATTTTAATATAAAAAAATCTATCAAGGTGCTTTTGTTTATAAATTATGCCAGTTTAAAAACTCTGTAGTATACTAATATTAAATTTTGAATTAATCAATCCTGAAAGCTTCAAACATAATTTAAATAAGTAATTATTCGATTTAATACCTTTTTAATTTGAAATTGTACGATTCTGAATACGGAAATTGGAATATTCTATAAACGCTTGAAATTGGAAAACAGCTATCTTTGAAATCTATCAAATAAAAAGCTCAAATTTTGACCATATATTTTCGATCTGCCTAGTACTTTGTTCTAACAGTACAGAAAAATAAAGATAACATAGTAATCAGAAAAAAAAACAGAAAAATTCTTTTCAAAATGGAAAAAGTTATCAGAAGTGGAAAGGGTGACTAACTTTTTTTTTCTTGAAACAAATAATGAAAAACCTTAGTATTCATGTAAAGAAGGAGGTACAAAGTCATCATGTGAGGTTTCCCACTGGGCCCTTTAGTATTCAAAATCTTTTGTTTCAGGCATTTTTCACTCAGGCAGCATTTTTCATTTAGGCAGCTTCACGTCCATGCATTTTTTATACATTTTGTTATGCACAGGAATTTCATGTCGATTGCGTTAATTTTGCTCTTAGCCTTTTCTTGATAGTTCTATGTCTCGAAAACGTACAGCACAGTCAGTACAAATATAGAATTATATATTGCCATTTTATTTTAATTTTATATATTTTTACTTCTGATAATGGGCCCTGCTCTACCAATAACCATCTTAGCCTGGTATATGCACATACCTAACTTCTCATCTATTTTTCCGTCATTAGTGAGTAGGCTACCAAGTTATACGCACGTATATCAACCTGTTTAATTCTCTCATCATTTAAGACAATGTTTGCGTATTATTTTCTTTTTCTTTTCTTCGAGTACCATAATTTTTGTTTCATTTGCTTTAATTTTGAGGCTCATGCTTTCCATGCTTGTATTCAGGTTGTTCAACATACTTTGCAAGTCTTCGATTGAATCTGCCATAACTACCTTATCATCTGCGAACGCTAACCCACGTGCCTTTACTGTTTCAAGATTCACACCATCTTCACGGAAGAGGGCCATTCTTAGACACTGGTCCATGAATATATTTAATAGTCATGACGAAATGACGCATCCTTGTCTAACAC
>JAWWLR010000054.1:31559839-31572116 GCA_035041075.1 Acraspis erinacei
TACATTCTTAAATTTCGTGCCCATTGGGATGCCTTTAAAACGATTAAGCCCTCTTAAAATCTCTTTAAATCACTTAAAACTAAAAACCCCTAAAATCGCTTGAAATCTTCCAAAATCGCCTAGAACACTTTCAATGTATGGAAATATCTCACAAGCTCTAAAAATTAGTTAAAATTCTTGGATTTCGGTGAAATATTTCGAAATCATACGTGAACCCTCGAAATTTTGAAATCCCTTTACAGTTAATTTAACCCTTCCAGATCCTAGTTTTTTACATGAACATACAGTGCTTGATGGTGTCATATTCAATACATGCAACAATATTTATATTTGTTCAAATTTTTCACAAATAAAAGACACAGTTATCTTGCACATTCTACAAAGAAATCGAAAATTTATTAATTTGTTGCAAAGTTGTGGATTTTAGAACGCGTTTTTTTGGCAACGAAAGTTCTCAGTGTGTCTTAATATTCCTTAGGAATGTTTTCAAATCTCAGGAAATTCCTTACAAGATATGACCATGTTTGAGTAGAAACCATATTTTAAAAGCCATTAAAATTCCTCATAATCCCTTAAAATTCTTTACAATATTCGAAGATCCTTTAAAATTTCGTTAAATATTTGGAAATATTGATTTTTTCACTCCTTTTGAATTTCCCTAAAATTTTGTAAAATTCCTTAACAATAAAGATACCCTCTGCCATTTTGTTATTATGTAATTTCTGCAAATAACTCATGAAATTTTCTTAAATCCACTATTAATATTTTTATTGGACCGTATGACCAAAATAACACATTCTCTGATGAATTGACTTCATTAATAATAACAACGGTCTAAGAAATTTCACAGTGTGGATGCTATTCCAACATTAAATATATTTAATACTTTTAAACTATTTGTTGAAATCTGTGAAACCTCTTTTAATCCTTTGGAATCATTTGAAATACCTTGAAGCTTTTGTTATCCCTTTAAATATTTGAAAAAAACTTCTTGAAAGCTCATTTACAGTGAAAATAATGGACATTCCTCCAGAAAAAATTGGATTTCTTCTCGTTTATTTTAGAATAAGTACCGAAAATTTTTTTAAAAACATTACTGATGAAAAAAGTAGTGAAAAAGCACTGAAAATCTCTTTTGTCTTAGAAACATCGGTCAGACAAATAGGTAGACAAAAAAAACTGTTAGAAGTTTATGAAATTTTGCATCGTGAGACTTCCAGTAGATATCACGTGATAAATTTTTAGATAATGTACCATGTGAGAAGCTTTTAAAAAAAGAGGCAAGAGTTTCTCGATTTTTGTACCTCGACTTCAAGTTGTGATATGATCTAAGAAATTTGTAGCAAAAGTAGTTACTTTATAAAACAGAATCTTTAAAATTTTATCATCAATTTACGTAAATAAAACTTAAAAATCTTCACGGGTACCTGAGATATTAAAAATGTACAAACTTCGCTGCATCAAGAACATTTTTTTTTACTTCTCATGCGATATATCCAATTGAAATTATTTTGAAATATTTCTATTAGAGGTCATTTGAAGAAACATTGTATGAGCTTTCTTACTTTTTTATTTTTAATTTCCAATTTTTTCCGATCGAGTTTTTGCGCTTTAAAGACCAGAAATGATTTCCCGTACCCTACAGTATGCCAAAATTACTTTTTTAAAAATAAAAAGCAGTTTATAAAGCGTTTGAGAATTAAAAAAAAATATTATAACCAAGTTATTGAACAAGTGTAATTTTTTCGTTATTTGGAATGATTATTTGTTGAAATTCATAGTTTCTGCATACAATTTGTAAGAAATGAATATATAATTGCCACTACTTAAAAAGATCTCCTTTTTTACAGTTCTTTCAACAATATTTGCAAACATATGCATGTTTTGACAATTTATGTATGAATAGGCTACATTTTTTTTAGAATAAACTGCAAATTATTTTTCAAGAACACGTTGTAATCGTATTTGTTATTTGACAACATTATTTATTTAGTTAAACTGTTATTATCATAAAATAATAATATAATAATATAATATAACATAATAAAGAAATGATCATGCTTAACATTCTACCGTGATTATACTCAAATATTTTTACAAATTTGACTAAATATATATTGCCTGTTTTTTTGTTGTATCATATTTTTAAATTAACAATGACTGTTAATTATTACATAATTAATTCATTGTTCGACTAAATACGTATTGTCTGTTATCTTGTTATATCCGTTTTTCAAATTAACAATAGCTGTTAATTATTTAAACAATTTCTATAGAAAATGAGCACTTCAATCTTTTTTCATGAGCCTCATTTTCGAAAGAAATCAACTAAAAATGTCTTTCTAATGATTATATTTAACCGTATTTAACGTTAAAAAAACTCAAATACTTTCCCTACCAGGATATGTTTCTCCAATTTATTGTAAAATAATGCCCAACTTCAATATAAAATAAAATAAATTACTGTGGTTTATTATTTAAATGTGGTTGTTCTTATTTGAATAGTTAATGGATGTTAATACGACCCTTAAAATAAATTCAAACACCTTATCTGGTAGGGGACTTTTCCTTTGCTTATTTTAAAGTGATTTTTCTCCTAAAGAGTTTAATAAAAAAATGTCCCTTGGGTTTGATTGCTAGGTATACGCGAAGTGGGTACACAGAATTGAGGTAAAGTTTTCGTGGTGAATCACAGATATCTGCGACGGACTCTGCTAAAGGTAGCACGTTGCAGGCCTGTAACCACGGAAAGTTTGCCTTCGTTGTGAGTAATCAGCTGACTGTTACACTGCTTAAACGATTATTTTCATCGCTCCGTACCCCCAGTTGTTTCTGCGTGTTCAGAGGATTTTAAACAACCGCAATCATCCGGCATATACAAAATAGTGAAACTGTCAAGTTTATGGGTTCAAATAATTTTTTTTATGTGTCCGACCCACAAAATTTGAGGCATTTAACCGAACCTAACAAAAAGTTGTTGAGTCAATTTATATTTCAATAATGGATCAATTTTTCTATTGAAATACATGTAAAAATTGAAATTTTGGCAATTTTTGTTTGGGAAAAACTGTCCATTTTCCTTATAATTTTCTTTTGAATTATTGATCTCTAAGTTCGAACTTAGATAAATTCAGCGAAAATGTAAAATGTCAGTTTATCTGAAAGCATAAAATGTAATTAAAAGACGAAGTAGAGAGCCTGATTGAAATGTACGTAATGAAAGGATATTCGGAAAGATGATATGATTAGAAAAGTTTTAGGTACACGAGACAATTCCTTGTAAAATTGTGAAGGTACAAACAAGTAAACCACAGCAGGTGGGGTTCACATTTAAGTGCAAATCCGTGGAGTCCATGGGGTCCGTGAGATTCAAGCATGTATTCGTGCACTCGTGCACACGTTCCTGGATTTGAATTTAAATATCAGGGAGCCGCGCGCCTCGCCTCATTAAAGGCGACGAGCGACGTCGCTCGGCATCCCTAGCGGGGCATATCGGGCCAAAAAACAGCGAAAAGTGTTTCACGACATCGTATTTTTCTCCTGGAACTCTAGAAGACAGGATGTTGCGGGCGCTTCCAACTTATCGGCACATCAATCATCATAGAGCCGACAAATTAACTTCCCGCACAACCACATAAAATCTCCCTCCTTGATTAATCATCCCCTGAAGAAATTTATACCTACAAACTACTCATTCATTCCAGATTAATAACCTTGCTTACATGGCTGATTGCCAAAAAGTTAACCACTTTAGTCAATGAGATTTTCGAATTTTTTTTTCAACCGGTGAAGATATTTTTAGATTCTTATAATTTATGATTTTAAAAGCACTAGAATGGTCCAAAAATTTCACACCTCAATTTCTCAACGGATCTTCACGTTTTGAGAGTCCCAAAAGGCGAAAATCATGTTCTGGTGATAGCGTCCGTCTGTTGTCCGTCTGTCTGTAAAAACGATAACTCTCGAAAAAATGAACAGATCAAATCGAGCTTTGGCACACTTTTTTTGTCCTAAAAGAAAGACCGAGTTTATTAACCAGCAATTTCTTGACAAACTGTTATGGTTTTATCCAACGAAAATCCTATCCAAAAATCGAATATTGCATTTATACGCCATGCGACGACAGAAACGATAAACCCATTTTTTGATAGGGTTCGTCTTTTTGGTTTTATTAATCGAAAATGAATAAGTCGAAAATTCTAATTTTAAGCCAAATGACGGCAGCTAAATAAAATAGTTAAAGAGAAGAATTGTAGCTTTCTAAAAGACCTATAATTTTTACCTAAAATATTTTTTATAATTCTTGATATTTTGGTTTTAAACATCGAAAATAATATGAAATAATTCCAATTTTGAGCCAAATGACGCAATATATGGGACAAAGTTTGAAGAAGGAATTATAGATTTTAAAGAGTACGATAAAATTTCTTCCAAACATTTTTTGATAGGACTTGTCATTTTAGTATTATTTATCGAGAATACTATGGAAAAATACAAAATTCAAATTTTGTACCAAAAAAAGAAAATTACGAAGAAAAGTTTCAAAGAACATTTATCACATTTAAAAAGTTCTATAAACTCTCCTGTTACCATTTTTTGATGGGACATGTAGTTTTGGTTTTATTTATTGAAAACACTACAAGAAAATTTATAATTCAAAGTTTGAGCATAACGACATGAAATATGGGGGAAAGTTTTTTGGAGTACCGGGTAATTAGGGGAGTGTCAGTAGGAGAGAATGAGGGAAGGTAGGATGATTTTTCATAAATTCCATTATTTGGTGTAAAAGTCATGTTTTTGTTCGATAATTCAACTACTTTTTTGAAAATATGTCTTTTTGGACTGAAAATTCTTCTTTTTTCGTATAAGAGTTCCTGGTTAAAAATCCATCTCTTAGCGTAGAAAATTAATATTTTTTGTTTGAAAATCAATATATTTGGCCTCTTGACATCCTAAAGCGTTTTTGTATTGAATCCAATATGGGGTGGGGGTGTTCGTATTTGCGGCGTCACCCTGGGGAATTTAAGATTTGTGTGATGATCTGTGACGAAGAAGGGGAGAGGTAAAAACAGTATCCAAAATAGCGTAAGGTAGTTTTTGAACGGCCCCTTTCAGTCAAAACTAATAGAAGCTATCCGTGGACCAGGATGGTCATACCCAGAGTATTGAATGCAAAAAAAAAGAAGACGATTCGTTCCATTACGGGATAAAAAATTGCTTTCTTTTTCCGCTATAGGGTTATTTCATACACCGAGTATTAAAATACACAGCTTTTTTTTAAGAGTGCACTTAGCTTTGATGCAAAATGTCTGTTCTTTTATTGATCTTGAGATTTTGTCTACTGGATGTCTGTTAATAAAATTCTTGTTTGCAATCTCAGCTTGATATAGAAAAGGAAATCGAGGGCAAAAGGAACGCGCTCGATCATGCCTTAATTGAACAAAGAAGTCGACGAATCAACGTAAGACGTTTTGTTTCCCTCGAGGCGGTACATTAAATATTAAAATGAGGGCTGCTGCGCAGGACAGGTTTTGATATTGAGATTTTAATGAGGACTCGAATCAAAGAAACACCGCCGTCTGCTGAAATCCTACTGTAGTAGCGAAAACGTATTCGTGATGCAAAACGAAGAATCGAATAAAAAGTGTTGTGTATTTGTCGATTCTCGAAGGTTATACCAGATAATGCACAGTCAGTAGTTCTATAGTCGATGTTTAAAGCTCAGTCAAACGTATGTACTTAGAACAATCTATGTGTATCTTCACTGAGGGAGGTTTGGTAATATTTGTCTTCGGCAGTTTGCTCACTGCTAACATCACTCGTTCTCTTCCAGAACTCCAGACTTTTAAATATTTAAATTCCATTTTCGAAAAACGAGCTATCTACTGCTGTCTTCCTGCAAAGAGAACAAGACTTTCGAGTGTAGGGATCAACTACATATCCCTAGGGTATATTTTTCACTTTTCCCGCAACAGCGGCTCATTTCCGTAAATTTTCACTTAAAACACAAATTATTTTCCTTTATAAGCAAGGGGCCGTCTGAAAGTAACGTAGCCATTGGTTTAGCAGAAATTTCACATTTATTCTGTTTTTCTTTTCGTGGTTCTAGTTAGTTCTGTTACCAATATTTCTACGTGACCGTGGTAACTATATGCTTCGGTCATGAATCAGGGAATAATAAAAAATATGAAAATATCAGATTTCACAACCTGAAATGTTAACTCTCGAAATAGAGGCACTGGGGTGATTTTTCACGAAAATATGGGAATAATAGGGGAACAGGTTCTTTTAATAAAATTAATGTAGGTACCATTAGGGTGGTCTAAAAATTCGACTTTCGATTTTTAGTGATCGGTTCAGTGTCCCCGGGCTTTTGAAATTAAAATGGGGGTCTTAATGGGAACTTTTTGGTTAAAAAATGTTTAAAAGGAAGTACATTTGATTAACTTTTCACGTTTTATAAGGGAAGAAATTGTTTAAACAAATGAAAATCGATTATATAATTACAAAGTATGTTAAAAAAGAGGATTCGTCGATTAGGATTCGTCAACTGTATCACTTATGCTTAACAATAATAATTTTTCAAGATTTACAGGGGAAAAATATACCGTCTTTGGCAAGAATCTGACATAAAATCATTTGAAACTCTACCTAAGTTCCGAAAACCCGGAGTCAAGGGTTAATGTTGACTAGTTTGAAGAAGATAAAAATAAGGCATTTCTTTTTGCGGTAAACAAACAAAAGAAGAGGATCGATCCTCAAAAATCCAGTCAAATTTTTACAGGTATTCACCAAAACTAAATTAAAAATATAAATTTTCAATTAAAAATGGAAAAGTTAGGTTTTCATTAAAAAAATGATTTTTCAAACAAAAAATTAATTTTCAACAGAATAATGAAATTTTTAACCAAAGAGATCTTTTTTGAATTAAAATTATACTTCTTCAACATGAAATTAATTTTTTAAAAAAGAAAAACAAATTTTGTTGAAAATTCGTATTCTTTGGTAGAATATTGATTATTATTTATTATTCATCTTGTTCATATTTCTTGGTTAAAACCTCGTCTTTTTGCTTTTAAAAAATCATCTCTTTTAACAGAAAGTTAATCTTTTTTGGTTGTACTGTTTAGTTAAAAATGAATCTGTTTTGGTGGAATATTCCACTTTTTTAAATTCGTCTTCTTTGGTTGAATTTAACCTTTTATGTTTAAAAATTAATTTTTTAAACTTAAAATTGAGCTATTATTTTTTTGTTAAAACTTAACCTTTTTAAATTAAAAATTCATGTATTTTGTTGAAAAATGGTATTTTTTGGTTGAAAATTTACCGTTTTTTTATTGTCTTTTTGTTTTGAAAATTGAAAAATTTGGATGCATCGTTTTTTCCTTAATGACTGATAAATCTTTCTTCACTGGAAATGAAATTTTTTTGTCACAAATTCCTATTGTTTGTTTAAAAATTAATTAATGTTCAAATAATTTTCTGGAGAATCGGCAATATTTAAAATAAGAAATTAATTAATTACCCTGGTCGAAACAATAACATCAATTATTATATTACATTCTTAGTTGAGGATTCATTTTCTTGGTTGAAGAATAACATTTTTCTATGAACATTTGAACTAATTTTTTGAAAATTCGTTTCTTATGCCAAATTAATAATTTTAACTTGAAAATTACCTTTTTCAGTTAAAACTTCAGCTATTTTCTTAAAAATATATCATTCTCGGTAGGAAATTAATCTCCTTGGTACAAAATTCATATTTGTGTTGAAAAATGAACTATTTTGTTTACAGTTTATCTAGTTTGTTGAAAATACAATACCTTTACGTTGTAATATATGTGAATTTACTAGTTTTTAGTAAAAATATTACTTACGGAAAATATTCCCATCACACTGTCCCCTACCCTCATAAGAAATAGGCAGAAATATATGAATAACCCTTTATAAAATTCTATATGAATGTTGACACTAAAAGTCTTTAGGATATATGTTGAAACAAATTTTATTTTTTTTATACCCGAAAGACAAATTTATAGCGGTTGGGGATACTTACAAATTTGTCAGGGAAAGTCAGGGAATTTCGAAATTGTGATTTTGTAGCAACTATGAATACTGCTAGGATGGTTTATTGATAAACTATTCACTTATATTACCGTGTAACCCAGTGACGTGTTTTGGAAAGTGAAGAAATTCTAACGAGTTTATATTACCGTGTAACTGTACCCAGTAACGTGTTTTGGAAAGTGAAGAAATTCTAACGAGTTACTTTTATAGTATTATATTACTGGAAACTTCAAGATTATTTATTTCTTTGCAACATTTCCGCAGACAAACGTGTTTATAAACTTTATAATAAAGCCATGGATGCGAATATCAACACTTCGGTACGTATAGTTTTTTTAAAGAAAAATACACTTAAATAAGGGGCTCTTTGTACTATGTGTAATTCTGAATAAGTTATTTTGACACTATTTTTGAGTATCATTTCTACTTCACTCGAGTTATATGAACAAAAATGTCAGGCAGTAGAACAAATTTTATACGGTCAGGCGAAACTTCTCGCCGCATAAAAATTTATTTCACTGTCTGAAATGCTGCTTCATATTTTTGTCACGTATGAGGTTGTACACAGTGCACGCTGTCATCCGAAAGTAAAATGTGCAGGACTGCAAAAATCCGTTTTTCCAGAAAACTCTTGCCACGATTTCGAACACACTTGTAGAGAAATGTTTTGATTCAATTCAGCAAATATTTTCATATACAGAAAGCAAAATTAATGAAAGACTTTTATTAATTTATATAAGTATGCCTTTATTTTCAATTCATTATCTTCTATAAACATGAAGTGATGGGAAGTAACTAATTACTTTTAACTAGTTAATTTTTGTTGGTAATGAAGTTACTTTGATAAATAAGTAATGAATTGGTACTTACTTACGTTTTTTTAGTAAAGTAACTATAAAAATCATTATTTGTTTAGTTACTTTCTAAAGATATTTTACAAGATTTTTCATGACAGTCAATACATTTTATTGCTTTTGAATTTTTTTTATTTTCTCTAATCAAATTGTGGTGGCTAGTTTTCGAAAGATTCTTTTTCACGTCAGGAATAATATTGAATTTGAGAAGAAGTAGACTAAACGCCGAAACTTCCGAAACAATTTTGCTATTAAAAATAAACAAAGACTATACAGCCCAATTTACTTGAAAAAAGTGAACAAGTGACCTGTTTCAACCGTAAAAGTAAAAAAACCTGACTAATGTTCTTTTGAATTCAAAATAATTCAAAGAGAATTTGATGAGATTTATAAGAATTCCAAGTGAATTTGAAAGAATTTAGGGTAAATTAAAAAATAAAACAATTAAAATAAAATTTCAGCGAGTTCAAAGAAATTTAAGGGAAGTCAGAAGAATTCGATGAAATTTAAAAGAAGAAATGAAAAAAATTCAGCGAAACCTGAAAAAATCAAGAGAATTCTAAAGAATCCCATTTTTAAGGAATTCACGATAAAGTAATTAAAACTCAAAAAGAAATCTAATAAGGAATTAATTCAAATGAAACTAATTTCAGTAGAAATGGTGCAAATTTGGAAAAATGCATGTGAATTCAAGAGTCTTTGATAAAATTCATAAGATGTTGAAAGAATGAAATTGACAAAAATTGAAAAGTTTCCATGGAATTGAGTGAAAAGGGAATAAAAAAAATTCAGTGCAAATTTAATAGAATTTAAGCGAATTGGAAAAATTCAAATACAAAAAAATAACCAACTGTATAAAATTCGAGTGAATTTAGAGAAATTTAAAGAAAATTAGAAGAATTTGATGGAAATCCTAAAAGTCGTAGATTAATTTTTGAAAAATTTAAGTGAATTGAAAACTGTTCAAAAATATGAAAAAAACTTATTCAATTAATCGAATATGGAATGAATTGAGAAAAATTCAATGCAATTCAAAAGAGTTTCATCAAATCCCTCCGAATTCAAGGTAGTTTTAAAATACTTCAGGGCAAATTAACAAAAGTTTCGAAAAAATGCAATAAATTGAGTAGAATAGAGAGAGAGTTTAGAAGAATTCAAGGGAAATAAAAAAATCAGTGTAAATGAAAAAAATTGAAAAAATCCAAAATATTCCATTGATTCCAGTTAAATTGTAGTCAATTTAGGAGAATTCAAGAGGATTTAAGATATGAAAAGAGATATTTCGGGTTCCAATCATGTACAAAAACTAAGAATTTTATACACGATTGGAACGAAACGTCGGCAAAATTCGTAGTTTTTATACACGATTGGAACCCGAAATATCTCTTTTCATTAACATGAATTATCGTAAAAGCATTAAATATATAATTAAGGATTTAAGAGATTTGAATGAAATTCAGACGAAACCAAGATAAATTAAAAATAATTCACGTGAATAGATCAAAATTGTGTAAATTGAAATAAATTTAATTGAATTCAGACATATGGTAGTGAATAGCATTAGCGAATAAGAAGCTTGACAAAATCCAGGAAAATGCAATGTAATTCAATGTCACTTATGACCACTTACGACCACGTCATAAGTGTGATTAACCGCGGTTCTACTCGGAGCCGGTGTCATTTTTAGATGCCAGTTGCTGGGCAAATTTAATTAATATTTTCTGTATGTCCGTATATCTGTATACACTGAAAATTTGACGACGATATGACATTGGCTTGTATAGTGGTTTCAGATATCAGTATAAAAGCAGGTTGATATTCCTTTTTATTCGTACAATTTTCAGAATGGTATTTGCGTGGCTAATTGCTTGAGTGGTTTTCATCAATAGAAGCAGTTTCACATTTGTACTTCTGCACCACTTAGTGCCTTTTTTATGCTGACAGTAAATTTGCCTAATTGAATTGAGAAATCTGGTTATTACAGATTACATTAGGGTGTTCTGCTGAACTACGAGCAAGTTTCCACTTAAGCGTATAAAGCCCGACTTATGAGTACCATTCTAAGGGGAATTAACCAATGAAATATTTACCTAGAAAGTTAAGGAATATGTCACTAGCTAATTCTCTTAGATCGGCATTTATACGTTCTGCAACTTTAGTCCGTCGAGATATTTCATTCCAACAAACATCCAGACTTAGTACATCACAATTTCACCTAATGTAAATCTCAAATTAACTCTGTTTTCTGCATTAGCAATTTCTCACTCAGGCTTTCCATCGTAAAAAAATAGTTTAAATTTATTGTGCACTTGGGAGTAGATAACGTAGCCTTTGTTATTTTCCATATATTTCAATGAATGGGTTTTGGCCAGATCAAGTTTAATAATTTTGGATGTTATCAGTTTTTCTTTTAAATGCTTAAATTCTTAATCTCATAGCCATATTTAAATAAATTTATATACATATTAATTTTATAAGTTGTGAAAAAATGTTTCTTGAGATCACTACATACACTATCACATACACTATCGTAGACATAACGCCCCAAGTAAATTTATCACCTTACGTAAACTTACTATGTCCCACGCCGATCAAATAATTTCCATTATCGGACGTAGTAATTTTACAGTCGTCTGCAAATTGAACAACCTTCGATTTATTTTCGCATTGTAAACTGAAGCAAAATTACACTAGATTGTAAATAGGTACTGTAGTATCTTAAATTAATCAGGTTACATATTGTAATTTGAATATACCCTGCACGTATAATTACTAGTTGAATGTAAATATCACCAATGCTTTTTTTACAGTATCCGAATTCGAACGTAAAAAAAACTGTGTTAGAGGTGCAAACTCTTGGCAACAAAATTGAACCTTTTAGACATATGAAAGAAGGTTCTATCGTGAACTAAGTGTAAAGCAAAATAACCAGCAAGACACCGAAGTCCCTCAGCTGGGAAGCATGCCTAACTAAAGATCGGGTGTTTGGGGAAAAATGAACAGATGCAATTTGGACACTGCGTGGTTCAAACTGGAGAAAGCAGGGGCAAGCAATAGACCTGAAATGCAGCTGTCAAACATCACAGCTTTAGATGTTTCAGAGTTCTTGCAAAGGGCAAGTAACTGAAAAGCTCCAGGTTCAGAAAGGGTACACAGCTTCTAGTACAAGTACCTGACGAGTGTGCATCATGCCTTGGCAAGGTTTTTACAGAAAATCATTGAATACACAGGTCTGATGCCAGGGTTTATGCTCCAGGGTACTACACATATGTTACCTAAACAACCAGATGCTCAAAATTCGTCTGAATTTCGACCAGTAGCCTGTCTTCCAACAATGTATAAATGTCTTACAGCTG
>JAWWLR010000054.1:31651955-31663212 GCA_035041075.1 Acraspis erinacei
CATTGGGTTCATAGCGGAAACATCTTTGACCGATGAATTTCAAACGAAAAGCGTTGAAGAAGTAGTAAAAAGGATCATCCCTTTCAAAATGTCCTTTTTCGCTTGGGGAAAAAGTGGACGTGAAAGCCCTGACCACCCGGGCCGAAATTTGCAAGACGGACTTTTTCAAATAGCCTCGCAAGCTTGTCACATACTCGTGCAGGTGAGTGTTTTTAATTAGAGTGAAATTGCGTCTCATGCTGTCGAATAAATGCAAATGAAAGACATGTTTACACGGCACAGGCACGTGATGTGCATTTTTATATCCAACTTGTTTGATCATAAAATACGTTGAAAGATTGAAACTGTTTTGATGAAAAGTGCATTGCACTAAATAAACGTGAAAAACAAATTAATGATTAAGGTTAGCAATGGCGCAATTGCATTTTATATCAAATTAAATTATTATTATTATAAAATAATATTTATAAAATAAGGCTGTTTTCCGTTACAATGATATAAATTCTATTATTAATCAAATATTTGTACAAGTATATTAATATTTATACCTAAGTTTTGCTAATTGTTTACTTAAATGACTGTCGCGAATTATGGAATAAAATGGATTAAACTTTTTTGTAAATATCCTTTCTAGTCTAAAAGTAAAATATTAGTAGAGGGAGGCCAACAAAATTTGGCATTTTTCTCAAAATCAGCAAAAAATTAAAAATCTGTATAAACCACGTTCATAACTAATTCTTGTTATGTTTTTGTTTAAATCAATCTTCCTAAGGTATTTTGAAGTGCTGATTGCGAATATGAACATGCAAATACTCGCAAATGACGCTTAGAAGTTCAGTTCGAGAAATTAGTCTTCAAGTTGTAAAAAATAACAATGAATGGTAATTTTTCAACCTGGAAAAGAGGTAGGTTGCGACACAACTTACCCTTCTTCTTTTCCAGGTCTCCCTTTCTAATTAAAATAAAAAAGATTTTATAAACAATTATAATTTATTCATGCATTTTTTTTAGTATGTTAATATTTGGTAAAATCTTGCATTGTGGCTGGGGAATTTCTTATTGAAAAAGAACGATAGAAATGAAAACTAGAAATGATTAAAAAATAAATTGAAAAATTACCTAAAATTTGAAAGTATTTTTAAAAATCAATAATAAATGTACATTTTTTGAAGTAATTTAATACATACGTTGCATTAATATTCTTAAGTGATATTTCCGTCATCAAAGTAAAAAATGATTGTCATTTAAAATTAAGTTTTTATTTTTTGATTAGTAATTAATTAAATATATTCCTTCTTTGAGTTAATTGATTTTACTAAAATCTTTCATTATCCTGATAGAAATTTTAAACTGATATGCGTCAGTTGTTTCTGATTTTCTTCCTTGTTAAAACAGGGAGCTTAATTTATCTGAAGGAATTTAAGTTTTCGTTCCTTGCTACTGAGTTCAGGAAATATTTACGTCGAAAAGATAGACTTCGTTAAACAATCTTTTGACAGTTTGCTTCTAAATATTCAAGTGAAGAGCAGAGTTGATAGAAAATTGCAATTAAAAACTGCGTGCTTTAAGATTAGGAGCCATCCATAAATCCATAACAATTAGGGGGGGATTTAGCCTAGTGTTTTTTAACAGATCATTGTTAGTGGTAAAACTACAAAAAAAAAATTTATAATAATTAATCGTCAAAACAATTTGTATTTTTTTCAACAAGACATTTATAACGTTTTATGAATAACGATTAGTACTTTTACAATGAAATCAACTTATTAGTCCATGTAGAAAATCAGGGAATTCGATTCAATTTGTTGTTAGTTTTTCAAACAACTTTTAATTGTTTAAATGTAACTTTTTACTGAATTAAGGCAGAAAAATTTTTTTTTTTTTTTCAAATTTGTGAGCAAAGACAGAATCCTGTTATACCACAAATTTGTATCACTCATCTGTAAATTTTAAATCAATTTACATTTGTTTAAACCTAATTTCCAACAAAATATCGAAAGTTGTACAACTTCTCTTAGTAACATGAACTAATTGGTGTAAATCAAAGGAATATTGAAATAATTGTTTATTGTTGAAATGTAACTTTTGACTAAAATAATGCAGGACCTGCATGCATTTGTTTAATGCTTTCTATTTGTGTAAACAATTAATAAAATAAAATAAAAATTATTTTTAAAAAATATCGACAAGTACAAAAGCGTGAAAATAAAGGATCTAATGAAATTGGTTGAAAACATTTCAAAAACTCCATTTTCCTGCATTATTCCAGTCAAAAGATACATTTAAACAATAGAATGTTATTCAAACACTCAATAAAAAATTGAATCGACCTTCCTAACTTTTTATATTGTCTAATAAGTTTATTTCGTTGTGAAACTACTGATCATTTTCGATAAAAGGTATAAAATATATTTTTCAAACAAATAAA
The DNA here is from genome assembly GCA_035041075.1 of Acraspis erinacei. Lineage (NCBI taxonomy): Eukaryota > Metazoa > Arthropoda > Insecta > Hymenoptera > Cynipidae > Acraspis > Acraspis erinacei. Next base: position 31,654,384 of record JAWWLR010000054.1, read on the forward strand.
AATTGGTTAGAAAACTAATAATTATTAAAAGAATACATTAAACTTTTGAGTTTCACCACTAACGATATTTTTAAAACACTAAATGAAAATAATATTTACGACCAATTTTATAATTGTTTAGAGGGTAGTTCTCGGGGCATACTAGAAGCGGGTGGATAGATACAATTAAAAAGTCAATGCATATATCACATTTGCGGGTTTCTCCATGTTATTCTTATGGAGAAATAGGAAGGCCAGTTGAAAATATTTAATATTGTCCGTTCAGAAAAAAGTAAACTCGTATTCACTTTTTAAAGAAAATCACAAAATTTATTATAATTTTTTTAAATAAGTCTTACAAAATGAGATATTGTTCCAAACGAAATTCAACCCCCTTTCCCTTTCCAATTTGAGTTTAAAACAATAATTTCTAATAATAATAATAATAGTATAAAAAAGTCTTTTACGTAAATCATGTGTTATAACGTTATGTAGTCTTGTTACACATACTGCCATTGAACAATTACAGCACGTGTGTATTGAGTTTGGACAAATAATAGTTTTTACTAATACTTTTTAATTATGGATTAAAAAGCTTTTCTGTTACTTTGTTATAAGTGGTGCATATAATATAAAGCGCATCTCATAATAGAAATTACTCTTGTTTTTCTTTAAATTTTTGCCCACTCACATTCTTTATACTTGAAACCTGTGGCAAGGAAAAATTTGCCTAATATTTCAAAACGTAAATACTCGAGGAACCCACTTGAGGAGATACGGCCACATTTGCGAGACCTCATAGAGACTTTTACTTTGAATTATTTTCATGGATATAATGAAAGTTTTAAAAGAAACTTTTAATCAATTAATACGAAATAAAAATCTTGAAAGTAAAATCGGGTTTCCTTATCGATTCCAGGTCAACAACACACATAATGTATCGTATGGTGGAAGCAATAACGTGACCAACGTAGCATACTCAAAGTACTCGAGCCCCGGTGGTTCGACTACATTGGCATCATCCTCATCCGGTCGAGGGACATCTTCTAACAGCAAATCTTTTTCCGCACATGTGAATCCTGAGGGCAAGGATCAGGATGTTGTGGTCCTTTTACCTCCTCGGAAAAACAGGACACCACGAATTCGTCACAAGTTATCGGTACGATATAGAATAACCTTTATCGAAACTTTCCTTGTCCGCCTGATGCTTATTTTTCTATTCATTTTTATTTTACTATTTGCCTTTCCTTTGCTTCACGCATGACTGATCAAGCATTTTTCATTATTGATTCGTTGTGCCGCTCGGAATACGATGGAGACATAAAAAGCATTATGACCTCCCTGAGACGTCACTGACCCCAGTCACAAATTTTTAATATCGTCTCTCCCTGTTTACTATCGACGTGCCATTTATCTCTTCCCATTTTCGCTTTACTGCGTCTAAGCTTAATTAATAATTAAAGAGGGTACATTTTAATTAGCTTGGTATTGGATTTCAACTTTCATATTGATCAAATTGATCATTTCTCATTTTAAAAGAACAAATTGAAAATTCCTTATTTTGTTTCTAGGGAAGCTTCAAAACTTCGAATGAATGAATTTGCAATTGTCTAAATTCTAAAACAAGTTTTAAACAATTCGGGTTTGTTTGAAAGTCAATCAAATTTGGAAGTTTAGAAATTTAAATTTATACGGAATTTGAAAACGTTCGAACTCGAGGTCCTATGTTGTTGAAATCAATTCAAATGTAAACCTGGAAATTTAAATGCTTTTGATTTTGAGTGACTAGCTAATTTCAAAAGTATCTGAAATAGATTCTATTGACAGCATTTTTAGTTTCCATTTGAATCAAGTAGATTCAAAGCTATTAATGCCTTACAAAATTTTAATTGGCTAATTTATATGCCTTTGATTGCGTGAACATTTTGAAGCATCAGTAGTTAAGGTTATTGAATTCGATAACCTTTTGTAATCTAATGTACTATTGTAGTCTTAATATTTATCAAATTTATTACATTTTTTGTGTTTTTATATTTTTTTAATTAATCGAAGTACGTGGCATGCGCCTACTTAAAAGTTTTCGTAGCGTATTAAGTCGTTCAAATATCCCCTCCTCTCCTTTACCCCTTATCACGTCTCTTATAGAATTTCGCCTGTTCTCGAAATTAGTCTTGCACCCAGTATTGAATCTCGTATTGAGCCTCGTCTCAAATTTTATCTAGAATTTTGCCTCAAGTCTCGAAATAAAATTACGACGAACGGACGAGCGGACACCCGACCGGAAATATCAGGGTTTTTCCCCGGGGCTGCGAAACACTAAAAATGAATAATATTACAAATTTTGCATCTATTTGGTATATTGATCAATAAAGAAATAATTTTCTCTGCGAGAATTCTTCTATATTTATGATTCCCATTTAACATCATGACATTCAAGCCGATAGCAAGTCACCATCGATTTATCTCGTATGAGTTTCCACGTGTAAAACTTTTCGACGATAAAAATTTGAATCGTGTCGATGACGAAGGTCAAGGGTGAGGCTGACACTGCGCGGCGGCTCTATTTTAATCAATAACGTTGTCCTGATGAATTCAAGCGGTAAAATAAGCCTTTCGTGCAAACGCTAGTTCAAACATATTTTCTGAAAAATTATTGTCCTACAATTTAAAAAAAGCCGAGCCTACGAATTTATTTTAAGAGGCTTAAAATTCGAACGATTGAAGATTCACAAGTCTTCGAATTTTAATCTATTAAAATTTTACAAAATCCAGATAAAAAATTTAGAATTTCACAAATTTAATACTCTTCGAGCTCGACAGTGCAGCAATTTTATATTGTATAATTAAATTTAGTCAGATTCCAAGGTGAAAGCATTGGAGTCATGAATTTAATGCTATTACAATTTGAATGGCTCCAAATTATAACATCATGAATTGCAAATTACAAGTCCTCAGGGTTTAAATATTTAAATAATTTAAAAAGTCAGCAGCTGAAATTTTTATCTTATATTAAAATTTTATAGTCGCAGATCTTTATAAATTTTGTGGACATTTTTTTGTAAAAGAATATGACAATAATATAAATTCATCCTAACTTTACTACATCCTGAATTTTAAGTAATTTTTTTTAATGTATATAAAGCTCACTGCGAAACGTTTGTAAAAATTAGACTAAGACTTTTTTTACAAATAGAACTAAAATACCAGTTTCAGAGATGAAAAATCATATTTATAGCGCAGATAAATTTTAAAACGAAAATTATGTATCTGTAATATATAAGCGGATTCGAAATAAATTTATTTTCTGAAGAAATAACGACACTAGGTTTAAAATAATGTTTTCCAGTTTACTGTTAAAAAAATTTGTAGCTGATTATATAATAAATTACGGTTTGAATGCGTCAAAATACATAAACTATAAAAAAGTTACTGTATAGCAAAAGTCCTAAAATATATTGATCCTTTTCGCGCTCTATTTAGCAATGTATCCACCATCTCAATTTTCTTCTTACTTTATGAGCAATCATTAAAAAATGTCACCGAATTTGGTAACAACAGAAAATAAAGTAATGATAAAATTTATTGGAGGAAATTTTTTAGAGGTTTTGTCATGGAAAAACAACAGAAAGATTAACCGATATTTGGTTAATGTTAATCCTGTAAAGTTAATTTTTGTTGCTGCGAATCTTTCATTGGAAATCGATGTAAAGTTAATCTTATGTTTTTTCTGTGAAGAAAATTATACAATGCACATTATTGCAAATTACTGTTAACTTAGGAACTATTAACAAAACTTTGCAGTTAGACTTTGATGCATGATGAAGAACCTTTAGAATTAAAATATTTATCACTATCCATAATTTTTAGATTCCTCAACTTGATAAAAATAATCTATAAGACCATAAACCATTTGTAAAATTCTTTTGTGAATAATTGCTGAATTTTTGTGTGCAAATTTGTATTTAGTGACATGGCACCAAGTGGGAATTTGATATATATTTAAATTTACAATCTGCAAACAATAGCAAATAAAATTTTGAAACTTTTCTCAAAACTAATTCAATTTAAGTACTTAATCCTAGTATGCATTATTAAAAAAATCGATTCCATCATGGAAATAGGTAAATCATTAGAAGTAGTTTCAGAAACTCATAATAATTTTTATATCCTTGATCATACAAATGCGAAGGGTATGATTAATTTGTCTTTACTGATAAAAATTGCTGATACATATTATTTTGATTCAAATTTCTATAATAATATTTTTGATTATTATAGAATGCGTTAATACTGCACTAACTTTTTCATAGAAATATGCTGATTGGATCCACCTATTCATCGCAAATTTATTTTTTGTTAAATGAGTTAGATTTCATAAGATTTTTTTTCCAAGTAATTAAATCTTACATCTGCATCTAAATACGAAAGCAGTCCATTTTCAAGTTTGTGTGACTGTCACATTTTAAATTAGGAGCTTTTTTTTACAAAAGTTATATTCAGCGGCTTTATAATTTGAAAAATGCAAATATCATGTCTAGGCCATTTTAGTTTTTGTTGTGTTTAAATAGCGCAATTGAATTAATACTTCACTGAATATGTAACTGAGAACAGGGCTTCCTTGCCAATCCCCAATTCTCCCAAGTCTCATTATAAGCCTCCAAGCAATGCGTAGCGTGCTCAATCCGTTGGATTTTTCAATTTTTAAAGTCCACTACCATCTTCAGTTGGATTTTTATTAGAAAAGCTCGCAATCACTTGAACATTTCGACAGAGAAGAGAAAAAGTACGTAAAAGCAAAACTCCTGAGTACAACACCGGTTACCGAAATACGATTTTTTATAATGTTGACATTCGATAGCATCGAGTACATACATACATCTGCGGCGTCAAAAATTTCGTTCGACAATAGTTAAATGCAGTGAAAAAACGAATAAACGAGAATCATGAACAGTCATCTCTCCGAGCACTTCTTAAGAAAAAAATCTCTTGACAAAATTAAAAAAAGAGGAAAGAAAAATGAGAAGGCAACGAAATAAATATCTTTTCTTCTTTTTTTTATTTCTTTCGTCTTTTCTCTTTATTATTATCAAATAACAATAAAGAAAAATGTATAAAAATATTCAAGAACATTTCGGTGCCTTTTCATTTTTCTTTCCTCTTTTTTATTTTTCTCCACAGAGTTTTTTGGTTAGGAATTTTTTTTAAAGGGAGGATCTTCTTTTAAATCACAAAAGGAGCAATTTATGACGATTGTCCAAATTTGTCGTTGGATTCTTGGTTTTATTTTCAGGAATTCTATACATTCACTTTTTGTAGTTATAAAGACGCCGCATATAATAACATGTAATTGGTCACGTGATGGACGTCAAATGTTCTAAATTTCCAAAAGGTGTGAATATTTGTGTGCTATTTGCATATTAACTATGTATGCTATAAATTGTCTAGTGTTTCCTTGCTATGATGAAAATGAAATTCGTTACGTCGATCGAAATTTTCATTTACTTATTCCCCGAACGCAAAGAACCGCCGTGTCTCGGAAGTTCTGAAATGATCCGATAGCATCGGATCCACTTTTACTTGTATACTTTACCCACTAACTTTACGTCTCACAAACACATGCAAGAATCCACTGACACTGGATCACGCACGTAGATGGTTTACAATTATCGCACGTATGTATTAGTTCAGTTTCAATGGCCTTGAAACACGCAACATCAAAGACGCCTGATCGCATGCTCTGCAAAAGATCGTGTCAGAATATAGAGCAAAGTAAAGGTAGGATGAATCGAAAGAAGCCTCTCTTCAAAGGAGATGTTAATTTGAGGAAGTCATCCGGCCGACGCCGCGTTGGATAAGGGCGGAATGGGATCAGAAATGAGATCTGGCAAAATACCAACATTCTCATTGTGTCTGAACAAAGTGTTCTAAAATAGTAAAATTCATTTAAGAATTTCATCACTTTTCTCCTTTCAGGATTATAGGTTTTTTAATTCTAATTTCCATAAACTTTTTTTTACAACGCCCCGACTCGAAGTTAAACTTTCGAGGCCTGCACAACGCTTCGAAAGTGACCAATTTCAGGTATCTTTACTTGCTTTACGCTACGTCATCAATTTTTCACTCTAGGGAAGAAATAGCATTGATTCGCAAAATCGATGTGTTTCAAAGTGCGCACGCCCCATTGTTATTCTCGCACTGTAGGTTGGATTAAAGCACTTTATTTATTCATTAATGTTATCCATAGAAAAAACTGGGGGGGGGGGGTGCTGAAATTGTGGCTTAAGTAAAATTTAGTATCTTTTAGAATTTGAGCTCCAATAGAAATCTGTAAATACCCCATAAGGGTTTCTTTAGAGACCTTTGAACAGAACAACGTGCAGGCGCATTCACCAACAGTTTGCAAAGTGTGCTTGGACAGTTAGGGATCGACTTGCAGTTATCAACCAATGACTTGAGCGACAAATTTCTTGCATATAAATACGGCTTTATGCTTCCAAGTTTGCTGCAAATGATATTTATCAAGTCAATATGTCTATTTCAATTGCGATTAAATTTTTCACTTTAATTCTCTTCATTAAATGAGGTTCAATTGTCAATTAGAGTTCGATTAAACATGTGCTTCAAGGTGAAAGTTGTGTTATTAAATAGATAACATGTTAACGTGGATAAAGCTGAACATTTGTTCTTTGGAAATAGGCTTAATTAAAATTAGGTTCCTTTAGATTTCCAAACAGAGTCTCCTTTGGAACTAATTCATCGTTTTTTGTTTCCATTTCAGCAAGAGGGGTTCCTTTTTGTTGCAGCTTCTTTGGAATCAAAAATTGGTTCTAATGGAAATTTCAGTTTTTTTCTTTATTATATTTGTGATCCAAGTGCGTAAAACAGGTGATTGTATCGAGTGTAAAGTTTGAAGCGTGAGTACAGCAAAGCGAAGATGAGTGTGCAAAGATCTGATAGCGAAAGCTGTAATCAAACGAGTAGCAATTACCTGTACGCACGTTTATCACACGCTATTTTTTGCAATAACCACCTCAAAAGCTGCACGCAACAAGACTGCTTCAAAATATGCTGTAATATTGAAATTTTGAAATTGACTAAATGCTTTTTTGAAAGTGCGCAACATGGCGCCACTGCTTAGTGATTTAAAGCACCGCGCGAACCGTGTCTAAAGTACCCTATCATCAAACTGCGCATGCGCAATTATTTTGTACATACCCTGCTAAAATAAGGTTCTTTAGACACAAATTGCATGCTTGAAAAGTGCATCTTTAGAGGTGGTTGTTACAAAAACGAATTTGTGATCTTCTTCCGATAGATCGTCCAATGAGCGACGATTTTGAATTGAGCAGTCCGAGTTACTGCGCATACAATCAAAATTTACCGATGAACAACGAGAAAAAAATATTTTTCGATTAAGAGGATTCCTCTTACTTTGATGCAATTTTACCTCTACAATATGGTATGAAAAGTATTTCTCTTAATTTGAGAGGATTTTTTTCTCTTGAAGAGGATTATTCTCAAATCAAGAGGATCCTTTTAAAGGAAGAGGAAAAATCTTGTCAATTTAAGAGAATCCTCTAATTTGATTCAAATGCAATCCTCTCATTTGGAGAGTATTTCATCTACTCCTAAATATGATAGATTATAAGTTAGGTTTTTTTTCAAATGCAACTGCAAAGCTCCAGGCTCATTACAATGACCAGACGCATTACAATGGACAAGTTCTGTAGACTTATTCAGTTTTTTAGTTTTATATTCAGAACCTATTATATAAGCTTTAATGCCTGAAGTCTTAGATAGTTAGTCTCAAGACCTTCAAAAGGATTCGACATTGCATCAAAGTAAGAAAGGACTTGTAACTTATCCTCAATAGGCACATTATTAATTTTTGAGAATTTCAAAAACTTTAGTCTGAAAGCACTGACATGCATTCACCTGCTACAAATTCGCTGAATTCGTCTACTACTACTTGCACTCCACTGCGAGTCATTAAACTTGATGAATATAATTTTGAAAATACACCGGTTCATTCAAAACCGACCGACGCTAAACAAGTTAGGGTTTTTCTCTTGATTGACTACGCGTGCGCAAGTTCTGATCTGAGATTAATTCTTCTACAAATTAGAGGATTATACTCCATCTTAGAGCAAAATGCAAAATTCTTCCTTTTGTCATCTCTCCTCTAAAAAAAGAGGAAAATTCTCTCATTTCTAGAGAAATATTCTCCCTTTGAGAAGAAAATGTGAGAGGATTGAAGAAAAGGAATACTCCTCTCAAATTAAGAATTTTTTTTCGGAGAATTACAATAAATTTCTATAAATTTCCTCGAATTCCATAAAATTCCACAAATTTAAATTTCTATCAATTTTAGAAATTATAATGAAATCTAGTCTTAGTAGTAATATTACCATCTGTTGCATTAACGTGCAATTGGAATCGAAATAGAGTGAAATCAGATTGCAATCCGTTGAAATTACTATGCATTCACTTGAAATCACTTGCACTCGTATAGATTTGTACAATCAGGTTAATGTATATGCTATCAGGTTAAATCACATTTAATCATTCACCACTCGGAACCTCTCAAAAATACTTGAAACCACTGGAAGAATAACTTTATATTTTTAAAGAACATAAAAGATTGTTTTTCTAGTGCCAAAGAGGGCGATAGGATAGGATCAGATATGCTAGGATAGGGTAAGATCAGGTAGAAATGTTTTTTATATTACACCATTAAGCCGTTTCCCTTTCGGGGTAGGCGTGACTCACTCGTCGGGGAGGGGATTAGTGTGAGGAAGGGGTTATATAATTTTTAGATTGATCTGGAACTATCGTATTACTTATTTAAGT
>JAWWLR010000054.1:31762084-31772202 GCA_035041075.1 Acraspis erinacei
AGAATTTATAGTAAGGGCATATTTAACACTCTATTCTAGTTGAATTAACTAGAATTCTGGTTGATCCAACCAGAATTCTTTTTGATTGTTGGAAATTTTACCTCCAATCCACACTTGTCAGAAATGTAAAACTGTTTGTATAGTAATGGCATGGAAGAAATTAAATTCGATTCAAATTAACATGAGAGAATTTAAAAAATCACTCAGACTGAAAGCTATTAAAAAATTTAATAAAAAATATAGTGCTGGGTCTTTTATTTCAAGTTAGACAGCATGTGAAAAATACCGACCTATTTTCCGTTAATAAAATGCATCAAATGGGAAATAAGAGAGCAAAGTCGGTGTTCGCCATCCAAGTGACCGATTTTTGTCTTGTGCACACTTCCACATTTTTAACGTTAATTGGAGAACAAATAAATATTTAATCAGCTTATTGATCTCATTTTAAAGTGAATGTTCAGACCTTAATTTAGCAAAGTTTCATTTTTTAATGACACATATCACATGCCATCTTGACCCCTTTTTAGCGAAAATAATTCCAGTAAGGGGTTCTCCATTTTAAATCGTATTTCCAAACACTGTTTTAGTTAAAAATATTCAATTTTTAACCCTTTGCAAATTAAATTTTTTTCATTAAAAAAAGGAGATTTAAAAAATGTTTAGCAATATTTGACTGTTTATTTAAAATGAGCAATTATAAATCAAATGTTCAAAACTGAACAATTTGAAATTGAGTTTCAAATAGAAAGCCTTAAATTCTTCAAATTGCAGAGTGCTAAATTAAACCTTTGAATGGTAGAATTTTAATTGTTTCAATTTCTTGAATTTTTATCAAGTCAAAAGTTTGCAATTTAATGTATGAATAACAACTAAAAATTATTTATTTAAAGCAATTTAAAATAAAAATAATTTAAGTTCTAATTTTAAGTGTTCAATTTTATACGATCAATTTAAAAAAAAACTTCATGTTTTAGTGCTTCTACCTTAAAATCGCTTCAAATTATATCATTTTTGGTATTTAAAAATTGTTGTTTATTAATTCTTCCATTTAAATCATCGAAAATAAGGACGTAAATGTATATTTTTAACCAGAAATCTTTCAACTGTTCAATTTATACAAGAGTTTCTAGATCAAATTTTTGCAGTATAACGTAATTTAATTTTAAATTGTTCAATTGAATAATGTTATATGCTTCTATTCTATGCGTTTAAATAATTGAAAGTTTGAACTTATAGGACGATAATACGATCGGAATTTTAGTAGAAAAAAACAGGTTTGTCTTTTATGATAGCATTAGTAGACATTTTAAATTGTAAATCTTCAAACTTGAATTATTTTGAAAACAGTGGAGAATGACAATTTTGTAATTAAGATTCGTGAAATTACATTAAAAGTTTTTTTAAATTAAAAATCTATTCATAAAAATGTATGTTTTAGATGTTTACATTTTTAACGCTAAAATGTGAGACAATCAAATTATCAAACTTTTAATATTAAACTAATGAATTTGGAACGTTTTTAAATTAAAATTTACAATTTAAAATTTTTAAAATTCTAAACAATTTTTTATTTTAAATTGTGCCTCTTGAGAAAAAAATATTAGTATTAGACATTTTTTCCTATTCTACCACGGTTTATGTTCAGTATAGTAGGTCCAATTTTTAGTGTACAAATAATTTTTCTTAGTTGTGATCGACTTTAAAAAAAATTATTTTTGTGTTAAATAAATGGAAAATTAGTTTACTCCTTCATATAAGATTTTTTATTATTTTACTTGAATTTAAATATAATTTGCAGTTTTGAAAATATTTTCAATTTAAAAAAAATCTGTAAATTTTCGCAATTTAAAGTGATTTTTAGAAAGTATTACATTAAAACACTGCACTTACACCTATTGTACAACTAATATTGTCAAAATCGTCCATGCAATCGAACATCGTTTATTAGTATAAAAAGGGGTACTCAGGACAGATAATGTTCATTATTTTGTTTTATTGTCGAAAGCTGGAATTCTATTATACATACAATAAATACCAAAAAGTTTCTTGCCGATGCCGGGACGCCCAAACACACACTGAGTCAACTATATATACTGTCGAATCGAACATGTGTGGCTCGCACCACGAATGTGCATTTGAAAACATTTGGAGTTCATTGAGAGAAAATATAAATTGTCTTGAATTTTTCTAAAGAAAATATCTTACTATTCTATCCTTTCTCTTCATCTCATTCGCAACTATCATTTTTAACTTTAACGTCAACAAATTTTCATTTTAATTTTCAGTTTGGTAATGATTTTAGAACAGTTCGAGTTGTTTTATCGAAATCTCATATCCCGAAGTAAAAACTTTTTCCATGTGCACTCCCGATATCTATATACTCTATAAGCACACATTATAGTGCCTCCTACGTAGGCTTCTGCGAGTATCAGCCCTACTATCCGTTCACGATAGGAAGGCCCCTCCAAAATAGCTGCACATTTTTGTAATTTACTCGTAAGAAAAAAATCGCACAGAAACACAACTTATACCATAATAAAGTTTAATTTATTGCGCTTCATACAAGTCCCCATTTGCGTATGCAAAAAAATGGTTCGCAAGATATCCATCGCGAAAGGATCAAAACCGTGTTTTTTTCGCGTCACTCTGTCCTTGCTTGACTTTCGATAACGATATCTTCGAAACGAACGATATCAAAAATTTGAAAAAAATCATGCAGGTGCTTTCATATTTTGACATATGTGAAAAGAAAATTGCAATACATTAATAACAATAAACGTACAATGCATTTAAACATGACTATGCTATCTCTCGCAATATACGTCGTACAGAGCTATATTTTCGCGAAGGATATCTTGCGAATCAATTTTGGTACATACAAAAATGGGGAATTGTATGAAGCGCAATAAATTAAGCTGTATTATGGTATAAGCTACGATTATGTGCGATTTTTTTCTTGCGAGTAAATTAAAAAATGTGCAGATATTTTGGAGGGACCTTCCTACCCTGAACGGATAGTAGTCTGCGCATGTGCCAACGTGCGAGTTCCGAGTTCCGACGTGGAGTAGAGTAGAGTGGGGGTACTCTCTAAGTACCTAATTTTGGGAATTATACCCGCTTACAGCTCCTCCAGGCAGAAAGATACAGGAAACAGCGGCGGATTTACGTTGAGTGTCTCCCTGGGCAAAAAAAACCTTGCCCACTGTGGAAAAATATCATCCATCTTTAATATGAATTCGATGATTATATGGACTGCGAAGTCATTACTGATTTTTGATAATATGTCGACTCAAGATGTAGAATTTTTAATGATTGGTGTTATTTTTTTTATTCATATTTTTGTCTGAAGTATTACATAGAACAAGTTTTTGCCCATGCCTAAATCCGCCGCTGACCGGGAGTGTTATTGAAAATAAATTTTTATTAATATGATCAACTTGATTTCCATTCTTTTTTTCTTTTGTCAGATTAAGTATGTATAACGCCTACCAGGTATCTATTTTTTTACCACAGTTTTAATAGCGAATTTCATCAATTTTTTTTGTGGAATAAATGACAGACGTAAGTAATGCATACAATTTAGTTTTTTCGAGGTCAGCAAATTTTCATTTGTTCTCTTCCGTTGGCGCGTATATTCGTTGTCTGCTACTGTATTCGAACGTGGTGTAAATTTCAGATGAAGAAGATTCTTCGAAATTGTAATTTAAGGATTTCGACTTTTATTGGGATTCATCACTGCATATTCGCAAGGGAGAAATCAATTAATTTATAATCAGGAAAATCAGGGAAAAGTCAGGTCATTTCGTTGGTAAAGGAAAGTCAGTCACTTATAGTCACCTCTTTTCTCCGAACACTTTTTGTTCATTTTTTTAAAGGTGAAGTCACTTTAAAAAATGAAAATATCACTTTAAATTAATCGAATCTTTTGACGGTTAGGAATGAGTCTCTTTTGGCCACTTGTTCAGTTTAAATAGCTCACTTATTTCAAGTAAATTAGCAACTCTGAGAATAATAAATAATAAAAATGTAATCGCTTTATGTCGGTTATAAAAGATTAAATATTAAGAATGTTACAATATTAGAATGTTCGTATTTAAATATTAATGATCAGGCAAAATGAAAAATTGTACAGGGAAAAATCAGAGAAAAGTCAAAGAATTTTTTTAATGAAGTTCTTCGGCCACCCTCTTTGGTTTATTATTATTTGCATGTTTTTGCCATTCATATTCATACAATGTTGCTTTTCTGTATCCATATTTAGTAGATACAGATACAAATTTCCGTGAAAGTTTCAGATTCTTTATTTGTCGTTTTCTAAATTCGAATTATCGTTTAAACTGACTGTCCGAACCACGAGCTATACTTTCTAAATATTAAAGAACCGTAAACTCCTTTTGGTGTATGTTTCACCGTTCATCTCTCATTAGTGGGTCAAGATTAAGAACACAAATGGTACGTGCTATTCTGGAGATTAAATTCTTCTCAGCATCCGTAAACCGTTATAAAATTCCATATTCTAAAAGTGTGGAAGAAAAAGAAACGCTATGTGACCTAATGACGAGACTAAATATTTGATCATTTTAAATTAGATTCTTGTGTTTAGTTCCGTTAATCATTTTTTATCTTTACAAATGACAACAAATCTGCAAAAATAAACCTTTGCAAAGTTCCATTTCAGAAAAACTAGAGACTCAGATAGGATATCACAAAAAATGAAACTAATTAAACTTTCATTTAAAATGTATTTGAACAGATAACAAAAAGTATGAAAATAATATCCTGTTTCGTTAATTACAAATTTAAAAAATGATTTCCTTGAAACACGATAACTTTAATTATCACATACTTAAATGTATTTAAAAATAAATTAGGATTTGAATCTATCGCCATCCATATCTTAATTATTTTCCAATAGCACCCGTTTATATATAAAATTACTCTAACTTGAGTTTTCTGCGAATTCTAATGTAAAGATTTTCAATTTAAAATAATTTTAGAGTTTGGTTTTTTGTTGTTGTAAATTTAAGTACTTTTAAAATAAAAGTTTCATTTTCTGTTCAATTATTTAATTTCAACTTCATCATTTTACAAACTCCAATCTTGTCTATTTGAATTTTTAATAATTAGGATGGATTATTTTTATTCTGAGCTGCAAAACAAACCAATTGAAAGTTTTGTTATTGATAACAGAAGCTTTTCATGCTTTACAATTTATTTTTAACATTTGAATGTCATAATATTTGTTCGCTGGAATATGATTAAGTCTTAAATTGTTTTTTTACAATTGAAGATATTATCATAAAAAATAAAAATGTAGTAGCACTATAAATTTCCATTTTTTCTCTTAAATAGTGTTAATTGTTTATGAAATAATAATAGTATGTATTCAATATTTTTTCTCACCGATCTAAACGTTTCTAAACGGTTGTAAACTGTTTCTCTAGTAAGTTTTCTTTTGTCTCCTCAGACTGATTGGACTTAGCATCGTTTAGCATTCCCCGTTTCAATTAATGAACATGTCAAACTTAAAATTACTCAGATATACATTTAAAAGAGTTTGATTGAAATAAATTTTGTTATTTTGTAGTTATCGAGTTTGAACTTATTCGTTTTTGAATTTAAAATGTACCACCAATAAGTGTTGCAAATGAAAATCGTACAATTTTGAAATATATAAGTTTTTTAAATTCGAAAATATCGTACCATTCAATGTAAGGCCTAGGATGAATCTAAGGAATAAATAAATATAAATACTTCTGAATACATTTATGTATATATTAGCTGTTAGGACTGCTATCAGGCATATATTTTTGTAAATATGTACTTGAGATGGTAGACATATTACTTTAGTCAATCAGCGAAGATGTTCGAAAATGTTTTTAAATGAAAAGTAAAGAAATAGTGACATTAGCTGAGAATTGTGAGAAAAGAGTGAAATTGGGTAAATTTTTTTCAGGACAATCGGCAAACAGTAGAATCACTAAAAAAGAGTGTCAAATGGTGTAAATAGCGGCTTGAGTCCATGACCTGCATCTTCTAACAAACAAACAAAAAATTACCAGTGATAATTTATATTTATGTCTTCGTGGTTTCTTTTTCCCGCGGATGTTGGTTTCGCGCAAACAGAATTTTCAACAAATGAATATAGTTGCCTGAAATATTGCAATTAATTTTGGGAGTAACGAAGTTATTAGTAAAAAGGTTACTGTTGAAGTAACTGTTGTAACTTATTCGCAATTTAAAATCAATAACCGTGAAGACATTTTGCAATTTTAAAGTAACTAGTCACTTTAGTTTTCGTTGCTATATCAAAATATACTTATATTTCTTGAATTTTTGTTTAATTTGATAGTTTAACAATTCTGTGGTGGAATTTGGTTAACAGCAAACACTAAAAGATGCATATATCGAATATTGGTATACTTTTCAACTACTACTACTTTCCAACTATTTCAATAAAAAAATGAACATTTGAGCGCTATAATTTGCGGGATGCCATCAGTTTATTCAAAATGTCCAAACAGGTACAGAATCCAGTTTTAACGCTTCCTGGTGGCTCGAATTACATAACTATCGTTTATACGGTTCGGAAGCCATAACAGTAAGCCGGTTTGCTAAAAAGTAAAACATTTTAATGGGGCCTCTATAATTTTTATTACACTTTAAAACAAAACCGAACTATAATTGCTGAAAACAGTGGCAGGAAATAAAGTAGCATATTTTCTACAATAACGCCTAAATCATAAATCTGTAAAATTACACACAAAAAAAAGATGGGTTAAGCGAAACTTTCTACCTTTCGAGATTTTACGTAGACCCTCATGCAATTGTTATATAAAGGACATTTTTTCACTGGAATTTTGCGTTTAATAAATTTTACCCAAATGCTGAACTCCAAACTACTCGTTTCACTCAGAAATAACTTTCAAGTGATATTTGCATTATTCTTATAATTAAAATTAATTTTTTTATTAATCAATGTAGTGAATGTAATGAATAATAGTTTCAAAAAAAGTAATTATTTTTTATGATTATTTTTTTTAATTACTACTTCTCAGAATATAATTACTATCCACAATTAAGAATAAAATTTAGTCATAGGCAAAATTTAAAATTTCGATAGGAAGAATTAGGAAGTGAGGTGCTATGCGTCATTTTTACTGTAATCTATTACTTTATTCGAACCAAAACAGGTTTTCAAATCATCTACTTTTATTAGAGTCAAGTTCAAATTCCAAGTGGACAAATCAGGACATTAAACTACCTGCTCGACTAGCCGCGGAATCCCTAATGCTCATAACTAAGTTATTAAATTATTATGTTACTAAATTCGACATAATAATTACACAGTTAAAGAGAATACTCAAAGGCGATACTAACGCAAAGCAGGCCACACAAAGTTTTTTTTCAACTATTTACATTTATGTAAGTCCGTGGCTACAAAAAACGAAAAATGGGTACAAACAGTCAGATTTTTCGGTACAAATAGAGCGTGGAAAGGAGCTATTTGTACCGAAATTTCGGTAAAAATAGTGAAATTTTTTCGGTACGTGTAGACACTTCCTTTATGTAAAACATAATGAAATCAGTCAAAATAAACTTTATAAATAATATCCAGCAGGGTGCAACATTAAAAAAAATTATTTTAATCTTAATAAATGAATGAGTGAAAGTGGTCATTCAAGATTGAAAATACCTGTCGACTTTATTTTTCAATTTTTTGTTGTGAATATGTTTAAAATTAATTCTTTGTTTTCATTTGAAAAACTAAAAGCAGTTGTTAATTTCGATGGATTCTATGAAGAGTAGGCTATCTTTTCGTTACCATTAAGAAATAGGCTAACTTCGTTTAGCTAAGTTTTCAGGAGGAATAAATAACCCATGATTAAAATTTGTAATGTAATTTAGGCTCCTGTAACTTTCAAAGCAAGACATTTTAAAAAACTTTATATCTTTCAACACTTCTACGTGTTTAATAAATTTCATACAAAATGAATTTAGCCTAATTCTTAACGGTAACGAAAAGATAGCCTACTCTTCGTAGAGCCTATCGATATAGATATACTTAGTATAGCTTAATAGCGGAGGGGCGTAATGTGCAGTATCCATATCATCCATACGTGATGTAAACAGTGTACAGTATGCATCAGGATTGTTTTTTTTTACAGAATTTTGTGCAATTAAGCTAAGCACAATCGTCAAGTAAATAGTTATTAATAATTATTTGTTGTTAAATATACAAGTAGTTGAAGAAAACATTTTTCAAGTTGGTGTGCAAGTTATGAAAACTGCGGCTAACCTCAAAACACACTGTATGTGATTGAATAAAATGAAAAATGCTGTGGATTTGTGTTATTATTTTCTCAAATTTATTTAAATAAAGTAAAGATCCCCTGGGTATGTGGGTTTATTATTTTAATTTTCTAATTTTTTAAAATAAAGTAAAATACCCCCAGGGTTGTGGGTTGAGGTTATTATTTTATTTATTACAGTGGGACCTCGTTCGTGTCGCACTCTTTCGTGTCGCTGTCGCCTTCGTGTCGTGGTCACATGATCGCTCAAAACCTCGCTCGTGTCGCGAAAATTACGTCAAAAAGTTGCGCGCGCGCTACAATCCAGTGCTGTGTCTAGTGGTGCCTTAGTCATGTCAAGTACATATTATTCATTTGTGGTTTATAATTTAGATTAATCATTATTTATGTATATATTCATAATATATTATATAATTTGGTGACAATAGACTTCACACGGTGAGTTTTAAATATAATTACAAAGTATCTGTAGTGTATAGTTTTTATTGTTGATGAAAAGTCAACAATATCGTCAACGATAATTTTTACCGTAAAAGGAAATTTTTTTGTTAGCAGAATAATATTAATAATTTTGTTTTAATAAAGTATATAATCTGAGTGATACATTCTAAATATCTACTTTCGTTGAAGTATGCGAATCGATCTGATAACCTTGCGAAGTCCTGATAAAATAAGGTTATGTTTCGCGTCATGTCGAGTAGGTTTTACCTTTTTTTTTTGAATTTTTTTTCTGTTTTCATAACATAATCTGTATAACCTAATATTATATAAAGGATTATGAAATCTTAAATATTCGTATTATATATTTCGTTATTGTAATATTGATTTTCAAATAGATATAACGGGTATAGTATTTAATTTTATTACCGAAAAAGCGGACCCCCTGTTATAAATCATGCTATCGAAGTACACCCCTGAAACGACCGGAAGTGAAATTTGCGACACGAAGGAGGTTCCCGGTCCCAAGTCTGCGACACGAACAAGGTCCCACTGTATGTTAATTGCAGTTAAGTTGTACTTATATCCTTTGTTTACTCTCTCGTATGGTTGCATTTCAACAAGATCAGCTTGCCAAGTCTCATCAATGAAACGGATATCGAAATGTCGAAGTTGTTAATTTCGTCTAGCCGGCTTGTGCAGCTCCTTCACCAACTGCAGCTTCGCAGCATCCATTTTTGAGTGCATTCAGCCTGGTTTCTAATTGACTAATGAGCTTGGAATTTTGATAAACCAGTTGTTGAATGGATTCAACATCAATTTTCACATTTTTAAAAAGTTTATCTGTGGAATTTTCCAGAGTTTCAATCATCATTTTATTATTGACACATTGATTCACAGCATCATACTGCTCTTGATCTTCAGACATTTTAAACAGCCTTTTATTATTCATGTCATAATGTCCTTCAGATGTGACTTTGAAGCCAATTCCAGGAGGACCACGACTTGTACTCTCGTTGGTTTGACTGTTATTTCCAGCTGCTTGAGGCACTAGCAGTAAGCGTAATCGTTCTACCAATTCATTCGGAACATCCCAGTTAATGTAATCCATACGGCTTTTCTCTTTAGCAATCATGTATTGTTTGATCATACCTTCACCTGATAATTATTTCCGATCTTTACTTAGTCTATCTTTATTTTTTTATGAAGCTGTGGGAATTAATTTCATTATAAAGTTTTTATATTTAAAGGCCTTACTGTCACGAAATTCTCCATCTGGTTTATAATGTTTTTTTGATATTTGTTTGTTGAAATAATAATTTGTCTATAATGTTCAAGATCACTGGGAGTTATAGAGAAATGTGAATA
>JAWWLR010000054.1:31772302-31784940 GCA_035041075.1 Acraspis erinacei
GTGTTTAATAAATTTCATACAAAATGAATTTAGCCTAATTCTTAACGGTAACGAAAAGATAGCCTATTCTTCGTAGAACCCATCGATTTTATGAACAAATTTAATAAACAAGTGCATATCTTGGCCATTTCTCGCTATAAAAACTTCGTTAATATAACCAAATCGATCAAAGATTTGTTGGAAATTTAGAATATGTACTATTTTTTAATGCCGTGGCTACGTGTTCTGAAATTTCGCTACGATTAGTCGGATTTTTTCGGTACGAATAGCGCGAGGAATAGTGGGAGCTGGAAAGGGGGCTATTTGTACCGACGTTTCGGTACAAATAGTGAAATTTTTTCGGTGCATATGAACACTTCCACTTTTTAAAACGGCATAAAAATTGCTTTTAAAAATAAATTTTATAAACGAATGCAGATTTTCGTCAATTTTCAACCGGAATATTTCGTTTTTTATTACGAAATCGGCTGCCAGTGACTTAAAAAGGAGCTTATTTATTAGGCCAATTCGTCAGGCGAAAATATTTTCTATATACTTAAATTAATTTTTTGCAATACCCCCCTCTAATGTTGCACTTTATGTGCTCCTTAATAATGTGTAAAGTAGCTCTTTAAAGCATAGAGACGTCAATGTATATTTGCGAATTGCTGATTTTAATCACAACCAGAGTTAAATAAATAATTTACTGGAGGTAAATTACATGGTTTATTACACTAATTCACTATATATTTTACTTACTTAATTGATTTAGGCGATTTAAACTGAATACAACATAACCTATAACTTATTGATAGATTTCGGAGCAGGCGTTCAGTGCTTCCGACGAGCGTCGTTTATAGATCAGGTTCTACTCATCTTCCATCTGCCATCATAATGAAAATTACAATGCAACTTTATTGATTGGGTGTTGCATTAAATAGTATATGACACACGTGCGCACACAGGTAATTATTACGAGTGTGATCGCAGCATTAGCCTACAAAAGCGGCTCATGCTGCAAACTGCACACTCGTAATAATCGTCTGTTTTACGCACTTGTAACATAAATAACTATTACAAATTTGTCACTTTTCTAACCCAATGTTTGGGGTTTTGAACGAAATACTATACATTTTTAATTACGTAAAAAAATTATTTTTCTTATGATAATTTATTTGCGAACAATAATTGTTTATTTTATGAACAATTTTATAAGAAAATTCATTACTTGAACTTTTCCGGCCACAATATTTTATATTTACTCAAATAAATTGTATAAACAAATACACCGTTAGGATTGAAAGATCACCATAGGCATAGATAAATAGATATAAATATCACCCAAGAATAAAAAGAACTACCTTTTAATGGGAGTTAATGGTTCAATTTTTCCAAAATCTAAAATTTCCTCAGTGATATAATGAAATAAGAAATGTTTATGACCAGTTTATTTAGAGTTCATTCTATTGGAAAAAGGAAATCTGCCTGAAAAATTGACAATAATCCCTATTTCTTTGTAAAAGATGTTTAAGTAAATAACAAAGGATATAACCTTATGAAGTC
The DNA here is from genome assembly GCA_035041075.1 of Acraspis erinacei. Taxonomy (NCBI): domain Eukaryota; kingdom Metazoa; phylum Arthropoda; class Insecta; order Hymenoptera; family Cynipidae; genus Acraspis; species Acraspis erinacei. Next base: position 31,773,845 of record JAWWLR010000054.1, read on the forward strand.
TCCTGATGAATAGAGTACTTTGTGAGTCACTGGCACTCGTTTTCGTAACAATAAATAATATGTATTTTTTGGCAACAATATCTATCTGTATTTGTTTATCAAATTTATTCAGACAATTAACTAGTATTATTTAGGCATTTACAAATCGTAGATATTATTTATTTACGACAATTTTTGATCATTTTCATTCAAGGAACATAGTATATAGAGCACGCACTGACTAAGATATGCATTAGATTTTTAAATTTGTTTATAACATTAACAATTACTTTGGATTTTTTCAAGCGGTAAGCAAGCCTTATTCTTACGTGTATCCCAACCCAAAAATTGAAAAAAAGTCTTCAAGTATTTTTAATCTTTAAGTAGCATTTTCGCTCATGAAGTTATTAATATGAAAAAAAATAAGCTTGTAACCTGCTGAATGTAATTTGTAAAGGAGCGTCTTTACTAATTCCATGATGTTTTACGCAAATGCATGTAGTTGAAATAAAATTCAAAAAATGTAAATTTTATTTTATTTTTCTTAAATTCTGAAATAGAATCCAAGTTGTAATCCTTAGACTTAATATGTTCAGAAAAACTGTAGTTTACCAAAATTTCAGAAAGAAATCTTCTTTAGTCGAAAAAGAAGGCGGACCAAGATACATATAAAACACGGCAATATAACATTATGCAATGCCATTTTCTCATCTAAGTATTTAAATCTAAAACAAATTTCTTCAGAATAAATAATAATAATTGAGTCATATTATTCCTGGATTTACATATAGCGTATTACTAAATTATTACTATTTCTAAATAACCCTAATTTAAAAATCAGGTTGGTATAATATTACAGCCAATTTCATTTTACATACTGATAAATTTATACACAATATCTTACAATCATATCTCAAATGCAACCGAAAAGATGTAGTAAGATATGCTAGTTATGTTCACCAGGGTAGTGTAATATATAATGTGGGAAAATTTCCACACTTTTTATTATAACCGAAAAGTTCAAAGTACAAAAAATTACAATAAATCATTTGACTCTAGAAGTTTAAAGGCAAATGATTTGACGTGGCAGTCACCTCAAAGATATTATCAGTTAATGACTTGCAAATGACTATGCTGAAATTTCCTCCAAAGTGGTAATAAAAATAAGAAAAAACCTGAAACAAAGTGTGCTTCAGCCGGAGGCATTAGCTAACTGCCCTTCACGAANNNNATTATTCACAATCCACAAATTCCAACGGTTTTTTTTCGTAATCCCAAAGGTGAACTAAGTCTAGACCAATGTTAAAAGGAGAAAACCAGCGAGAAGTTACTTTGAAGCTTGTTCCATGCAAATATTAACACTGCTTTTGGGTATACCAAACAAGGAAGACCGTTTCTTCATGCGTCGTTAGCACTTACGTAGACTCTGGATACGCGTCACAAAGGGAGTCTTCTTCTCCTTTTGTATAAAAAAATTCTACTGTTAATTTTGCCCACTCTACAAACATTACACGCGCGCGATTATTATTTCTTTCTTCTCACGAAAATTTTTAATTAAAATATAAAATCCTATTCTATCTAAAAAAATAAAGATAAAATCTAGTGTATAAATGATTCTTTAATAATAAAGACAACAATATTGTGTTCGTAACACTTTGACCAAATGTACTAAAAATTACCAAATGATTTTATTCATAACCCCCTATCCATGTTAAAGATTCAGAATTTTCTGTACCGTCAATGTAGTGCATAAGAGTTTGAAAAAAGTAATTCTATTTGATGATAACACTTATTTCTGAATATACTCTGAAATGATTCTGTTATCAACTTTTTGCTAACAGGCTACAATTTGCAAACTTTTACACACATGCAAATAGATGAGAAAAATGAAATTATGTACCAAAACTTAGAATATCTTAATTTACGAAATGTATAGAATGCAAGTAACGATAAAAAGTTGTCGGTTCTGGTAACCAAACAATTATCGGCACGGACAAATTTTAAACAAAATGTAGATTTTTTAAGATTTTGAAATAAAATGTTTACGTTTTTAATGGATTTTGAAGGTTTTCAGAAAATGAAACTTTTCTCTTAAGATTCGAGGGAAACTTTTCATTAATAAAAAAAATGTAGCCGCTGCGCGGGCACATTCTCTTCGCGCGCCGCTCGCTTCGCTCGCAAGTATGAGCGCGCGCAGACGTCTGTTGGATTTCATGTTAGATGATATGTTTATCCCGCGCTGGCCTTTGTCCTTTCTCCACATTTATGCACAGGCCTTTCAAAATTAAGGGTTAAAATGTCCAAAAATTAATTTGGTGATTGTGAATTCTCTTTTGTTGAAGCTCCTTGGGCTTTAACGAACTTAAAATAGTGGTCTCAACAGTTTCGAAAATGCTCTTTTTGAGTTTGTATCCAAAATAGCTGACTAACGAACTTGGCCTTCAGTTTAGGACACTAAGAGAGTATACGAAAGGCCAATTCAATCTGTCAATTCGTTCGAAAGTAATTGTGCTGACAGATTAAAAATCTACAGGCGCATAGAAAGACACGCTCCCTGATAGAAAAATTCGCAAAAATCTGTTTTTCGGACAGAATGTAGAAATAATTTAAAGAAAATATTTTAAAACATTTAAAAACGTCTCGCATGATTTCCTAAAAATTTGCCAAAGAATTGACAAGATTTCAAAGCAAAACTTGTCAATTCTCCACGATTACAACATTTTAGAAAAAAAAATCGAATAAGCTTAATAGATAGTTAGAAATTTTTAAATTATACAGAAGGAGTTTGTTTAAAACCAAATTTAGATTTTAAGCGATTTGGAACAAAAAATTTAGAAGCTTTCTAGGAATTTTTAAAGGTTTCAAGAGATAAACCCAATTTTCTTATACCGCTCTTATACTCGTAATACTAGTCATTACCAATTTTTTTATGATTTTTGATTCCATAACATTTATTGTAAGAGAATATTTAAAAAGATTTTAGAACATTCCAAAAGATTTTACAAAACATTCAAATTATTTTAAAAGATATTAAAAATTTTTAAGAAACTTAAAACAAAAACTGAATATTTTTGAGGACCTAGGAAAATTATATTTAAAAAACCTTCGAAGCAAATAAACAAAACAAAAATAAATAAAAAAATAAACAGTTATTCGAAATTTGTGTTGAAAATTAATTTTTTCGTCATATTATAATTTGCCTTCTTTTTTTCTAGTCTCAAAAATCTGTTCTAGTCAAAAGTTCAACAATTTTGTTAATAACTAATCTTTTTGGTTTAAAAATGCAGGTCCGCAGAAACAAATTTTATCTTTTTTATTAAAATTGCAAATCTTTGGCTTTAAGTTCAAGTCTTTCTTGGTTGAGGATTTAACTATTTCGCTGAAAATTCGACCTCTTTTATGAATTAAACTTTTTTATTTACAATTAAAAATATTTTACAGTTTAATGATCAACTTTTACATTTTTCGTGGAGGATTATCTCTTTAGTTCAAAATTCATTTCTTCGGTTAAAAATGTAACCATTTTGTTGGAATTTATCTTTTTTTAGCAGGAAAGTAAAAAATTCAACCACTTGGTTGAAAGTTGAACTTCTTTGTTAAAAGGTAATTTTTTTCGTTAAAGATTTATCATTTTTAGTTATAAAGTGGTTTTTAATGTGATTTTAAGCGGCTGTTTTTAGATTCTTTTCTAAAAGAGAACATTTAAATTATAAATGATTCGTTAATTATAAAGGCAACAGTACTCTTTTAAGCTTGTTGACTAAATGGTTAAATGATAACAAAAAGATTCTATTCATACCCCTTGATAACATTTATATCTGAATGTTTCTAAATATTATTGATAAAATTGAACATTTTAATTGTAAATATTTGTTAATATTGGGAAATAATTCTGATACTAAAATGTTGCGACCACACTATAATTTGTAAACCTTTTTACACTTTCAAAGAGATGAGAAAAATGAACTTCTAGATAAATACTGAGAATTTCAAACAAATTTCAAATTAAAATCTTTTAAATTTATTAGTTTCAATTTTAAGGGCATTTGAATTGCAAAACCTTATAAAATTTCAAAATTGAAGAATTTTAATTTTAAGGCCCTCAAGCTTCTGTAATTTTAACCTTTCGTCATACAGGTGGGTTGATTGTGTCCTGTTTTTCTTTTTTATGTCTGAAAAGCTTAAAAAGAATCTGGAAAAATGCATGTGTATTCCTTGGAGCTTCTATTACTACTATTACTACGGAAATTTAGTTAACAAATTCATAACTTTGCAATAAATAAATATTAAGAAACTGCACTTTAGGTTTTTAAAGATGAAACCATGAGCTGTCAGAAAAATATAGTCCTATGTCTTCCAGATCCAAAAAGTATATTTATTTGCACGCTTGAAAATATGGTAATTTTTTATTATTAATGCATATAATAAATGAATGAAAAATCTACTTTTCTTTCAAAAATAAATATTTTTTATAATCATCTAAGTTCCATAAGAAAATTGTTTAAATCGTCACAACACACTAACGCGGTCGCACAGGTGGGTTGTTTAAGCTCAAGGCACAACCTTCATTTGAAATCTTTCTTCCTCGGAAACACCATAATCAATTAAAGCGTTCCTTTGCAGTTCAGTTCCCACTACCAAGAAGTTTTTTTAGAGAGGGGGTCAAACCCCACCATCTTTGGTTTTCAGAGATACTTAAGCGGCAAAAATTTGACTGGGTCGTAAACGACCCACCTGTGTGAGATCCAAACTTAAAAGCCTAATATAAAATTTTTATATTTGAACAGCGTGGTATTGTACAGTTTAAAATGTAGCAACCTTTTGTTTTGTACAATCTCTAATTTTAAGGAATTTCATTTAGTTTTTATGTATTACAATTAATTCTAGAAAACTTGAATGGATTGACATAGATTTGAACGATTTTGTAACAGTTTTCAACAGGTTTCAAAATATGTGATGGGATATTACAAAACTTCTGCATGTTTCAATATTTTATTGGTTTTTAATTTTATCTACAATTCTAAAATTGGAATGATGAAGTCATAAATTTATATCGTTTTTGATCAATTTAAAACTAATCAATTTTAAGGTGTAGCAACTTTAAGTAATTATTTACTGTGTTGAGTTTTAATTAAAGACATTAATAAAAACTAACCTAATCACTTTTTATCTTTTCAAAATTTCAATACTTTTGAAGTTTTTCTTAAAATGGTCATAGTTGGTTAAATATAAATAAATTCTGAATTGAATTCCAACAATGTTGAGGTCATCAACTTTAACACAAAAAGTCTTATTTTTGTTAAGTTGCATTTCATAATACCTTAAATTAAGCCTATTTTGTCCTTTTATCTTAGATCCTTAGATCCTTTTATCTTAAGACAAGACCCCTTTGCATTAATAGAATAACTTTGTTCTATTACATCTTAAGATGTTTGGCGTTAATTAAAAAATGTTACACTTTAAGACTTAATTCAAAAATGTAGATAATTAGGTCTTAAATGTAGGAAAATTTTGGCTAAATCAGAAAATTTTGGCAGAATTGGTTCGAAACCAATTTTAAATTGCAACGAGTTTAATTGCTTTTACTGTGCTCGGTTTAACTTTGTTACTAAAAGAACAAATTTTCCTCTGGGAGTATTTCTAATTTTATAGTATTCTTCAGAAATATCGCGACTATTTAAGGAACACCTGTTAGATTCTATATTCCTAAACTAAATTTATACCTAATTTATTTACTTCAATATTTCAATAGTTGGTCACATTCTATGTTAAAAGAAATTAAGTTGAAAGTAATTGATCAATTCTATAAATATGAACTATCTTGCAGAATTGTATATATTGTACTCATTACAATGTTATCAGTGTGAGAATATCAATAAAAAACTGATATTCATTAGTTAAGAAAATCAATAATGATCTTTACGCGTACAATCAAATTCATATTGAACAATTTATAAAATGATTGATAAAATCGATAAAAATACACTCAGTGCTTCAAAAAAATACCTTGCGTTAAAATTGTTTATTTAAAAATAGTTATTGTGATTTTCGCAAGAAATAAAATTGGCTTTTTCGCTTGTTTTATAATCAATTATAAAAAATTCATAAATTTCGAGATTAAATGTTCGTAGAGTACATCCTCAAGATTCTGAAGAATAATAGACAAGCCCATTTCTTTAAATTATTGACAAAATTAGAACAGAATTCTATTTAAAAAAAAATTCTTTCCGGTAATTTTATTTAAAAAATAATCAAATCTTACTCCTCCGAATATTAAAGCATTTCCTATAAGGATGCGATGCTTGTCATATTTAATTAAATTAAAAATTTCAAATAAATTAAAATTTGAATGTCTTATGTGATCTGACATTAATTAATCTTTTCAATTGCACGTGCTAACAATCAAGTTAGAAAAGCCTTTCGTATTTAAAACGTAGTTTACTATTGAAGTTCACGATCAACTTTCACTTTGGGACATCTTACGTCTGGTATGTGGCTTACTACTTAGGACTTTGACTAGATTTTGATCATTTGATTCGTCATCGATCTAATCATTAATTATTATATCACTGAGGGATCAAAGTTTTCAATGTTTCATATAACTACCTTGAAAGTTTTTCTTTTCTGCGTTTCAATTTGAGTATTAATTAACGTGCCATTGAGAGAATTCCCCACATAGAAAAAATATAATAAACTTAAAGCAAAGGTTAGTTCAAGTTTTACATAATTGTATTAAATTTTCACATAATAGACCATTTTCATGCATTGTTAAAAAAATTTTTATTGAATAGTTTATATTATAATCATTTTGTCTAGAAGCTTGTTTTTTAATTTTAACTACTTATGCCTTATTTAGAATTGGTCGAAAATACCGTTTGAAAATACTTAAGTTGAATTTGGTTAAAAATTTAACTGTCTTGTTAAAATTTATGTTTCTTTCGGTTGAAGATTTATAATTTTAGTTGAAATATTAACCATTTGGTAGTAAATTAACTTTTTTGTTGAAAACTCATGTTGTCGGGTTTAAAATTAAGCTGTTTTGTAGATAATTCGTCTTTTTGGCTTAAAAATGTAATAATCATCTCGGTGGAAAAGTAATCTTTTTGGTTGAAAAAATAAGTACTTGGTTAAAATTTTTCTCATTTTGTGTTGAATTCAACTGCTTGAAAATTCGTTTTTTCGTTGTTGAAAAGTAATTTTTAACTGCAAATTTTACTATTTTATTTTTGGTTGAAAACTAATCTATTTTAGTTGAAAAATTAACTATTTTGTTGAAAATTCATGTATTTTGTTGAGAATTAGTTTTCTGGTAGAAAAGTAATCTTCTTGACTGAAAATTTATTTTTGAATTCTAAAAATTCAACTATTTTGTCAAAAGTTTTATTATTTTGTTGAAGATTCAATTATTCTGTACATGTCATATTTTTGCGTGAAACTTTGACGGTTTTGTTGATAATTTATATTTTTTGATTGAAAATTCATGTATTATGGTAAAAACGTCATTTTTCTTGTTGAAAATGAACTTTTTTGTTGAAAATTTAAGTTTTCGTGTTGATAATTATACTATTCGGTGTCGAATGTTAAAATTCATAATTTTTATTGAAAATTCAACTCTTTTGTTAATATTCGTTCCTTGATATTAAAAATCGCTCTTTTATGGAAGAAAAAATCATCTTTCTTAGCAAAAAATTAACTTTTTGTTAGAAATTCAACTATTTTCAAAAATTTGTATTTTTGGCTTAAAAATGTAGCTTTTGGGTTAAAATTTCAACTGATTTGTTGAAAATGCAATCAATTTCGAATCAAAATCTTAGGAATTTAAAGCGCTTTGTATTGAATTCAATATGGTTTTTACATTAATTTCATTGAAAAGAATTTATTCCCTTCTTATACCACTATTTTCATGAAAATAACCCTATTCCCCTGTTTTGAGAGCATTTTGGGCCACTGAACATACTAGACACGCGAAAAAAAGTATAATATAATTCTATTTAGTAGACTTTTATTTAAAATTTTGTTTGGAAATCATACAGCTATTGTTTTTGTAAATAACTTTTTCCTAAATAATATTGATTGATACCAATCAAGCAGAATTGTAAAGAATCTTCCAAGGAAAAAATGAAACGTTAATCATTAAGCTAAGAATTGCATATTTTTAGAGCAAAATTAAAAACAAAAAATACATGTAACTATTGTTAAATAGACAATTTCAAATGAATCTATTTTTCTCAAGTAAACTTTAGTATCTCTTTAAAAAATAATTGCAATTAACCAATAGTATATTATTCTCGACTTTATAAATCATTTTAAAATTTGCCCAATTTTGAAGTGGACTGTACATAAAAAATACTAGGTTTCTGTCATGGAGTAATAGCAAGGAGACCAAACGTTGTGTCAGAAATTTGGTCGCCTTTTTTCCGGACATAGTTTGGGGGAGGACGTACGCTGAATTGCAAAGTTTTTCCTCGTTTATAGTGGAATATCTGCGACTGGTCTGAAATTATATTTTTTACTTACTATATTCTCCGTAACGTTTTGTTTTTCTCGCTTCATGAAAATAAAATCCAGATCAAATTCACAAAAACACAATGTCCCATCCCACAACAAAACATTTGCAGCTGGCAGCTCTCAGCTCTCGCAGATATTTCACTTAAAACAAAGCGAAACTTTACAATTCAGCGTACGCAATCCCCTGAACTTTGTCCGAAAATTCGAGCGATTTCTCATTCGCGCGCGCATTGTCGTTTGGTTTCTTCATATTTGCAGAGAACCCTCTGAAACAACATATTTGGGATATTTCAAACTCGAGAGAATACGTCACAACATTCTTTTCAAATTTTGAATTTAATTTTATCAGACTAAAATATTAGTACCTGTCCAAAGATTATTTTAACCAACTTTTTTTGGTAAAATGTATGAACTTGAAGTGCAGCGCTTATATAATTTTTTTACATCTCATATTATTTTTTAATTCATCGATCAAGGGATATTTTAAATTAATTTCTCGTTTTTGTGTTCTTCAGTCTTTAGGCAAAGATTAATAAACAATAAATGGCACTTTAGCAGCACAGTATGCGTAAGTTTTATTTTTTAACTTAATGGTATTTTTTGTTATCACTCCAAACATATAACAAAACAATAGTGTGACGTTATCTGCAAATACGTATTTGAGGAATGAGTATAAGTAAAGATAATTAGAAGAACGTAAATGGTCGAATAGTAGGAACTGTGTTGGTTTTCTGTAAAAATCGCAAGAACTAAACAAGATATTTTTGCAAGTTTTAAAGCTAGGAATAAAGCTTTTGGTCGAAGTTATTAACCATCCATTAAGTGCTAATGTTAAGTTAATTAAATTTAAAATCATTATGTGTTTTTCTATAAGTCTGTAGTCAAAAGTCTTAAGTAATTAAATTCAGTGACGTAAACCTGCCATTGAAAACCGTTTTGCGAACATTTTTTAGTTACTAGTTGATTTACAACCAACTGTTTTTGTCCATTTTTCCATATTTTGTAGTAAGTCTGAGTTTCAGAATTCATTTTCATATAAATTTATCAATTGGTAAAATTTAATATCATAATTATTATTCAGCTCAATTTTTGACATATGATCAATATAAGTCGGATTAAAAAATGAAAAGTAAGTAAATATGGAGAAAATTATATATATATTTTTTAATTACATCGCTAGATTAAGTACGCTCTTCCTTTCACTTATAATTCAAATCTGCGACGAACACTGAACATCGTTTAAAATTTAAGAAATTAAATGAGATTAAAATCAAATTTAATATCCTATTTAACGTCCAATAATCAAGTTAGTGTGCAGAATTCCTGAAAATAAAACAAAGAAAAAATTCTTCTTTTGAACAAAAATAAAAAATTGTAAATAAAAATGAGAAGAGCATCCTTTATTTGCTTCAGATGCTTGTTTTCAAGGAAGGAAGGACGAAAAGTATCATGTGTATCAAGAGCCGTACGGCTATTTTGCCTTCTTTACACCCTCGATACACAATATACTATTTCCTTTAGGTATACATGTTTTTGAATAAAGCATATGTTTTTACATGCAATGGCTAATTAAATTATCAAGCTCTTTCGAAACTTATCATCATTTAATTCACGGATTTTCGATTTTTTTTTAAATTTGCATTTATTTGATTTGTATTTGTACTTATCACCTTTTCCATTTGTATAAATTATAGAATAGCAGGGGCAGCGAACATAATATGGTGGAAAATTCGTTTCAACATTCGGTACACATACTGAATGGTAATCAGTTATCTACAATGGGCCAAGAAACCTTACCTCATAGACTCGTACAATTACTTTAAAGTATCATTTATACATTACGGTATTGAAAGAAATTTGTTAGTAAATTATTTACCAAATAGGATCATATTTAAAAATTTCGTTAAGTTAACGGACGTACATATATTTTCACCATTTATAAAATACAATAAATTACAAGGAGGTACAATAATATTAAAATAACACTTTTTTGTACAAAGTAATTACTTGTAAAATTTAAGAAAAGTGTCAAAGTAGGCGGTCATGTGCCTATACAAGAATGACTATAATAAACGATTTAAATGTATTATATAATATTAGAATTTTCTATTTTTACTTAAAGTTATTACTATGCATTTTAAAAGGTTTTAATTAATAAAAACAATAATAAACAAAGATTTATTAATTTTTAGTCTTCCGTCTCAAATCTTAAAGCTAAATTTAAAGCATTAAGCTTTATATCTCAAAAATCAAGTTCTAAATCATATGTAACCTTACGTCCTAAAAATAGAAAACTAAAAAAAAGAAGTTCTAGCCCAGCAGTCCTAAAACATAATAAACTAAACCATACGTTCGAAAACGTAATAAGACCCAAAAATATCAATAAGAAAAACATAACTTCTACAAATAAAAGGCCCAAAACATAAGTCCTAAGCCGTAAGTAACAAAACCAGATGTCCCAAAAATATAAGTCACGAAACCATAATTTAAAGCAAAACCCAAAATATGAGGCCAAAACCGCAAGACCACAATGTCATAAGTCCCAAAAAAACAAATAAAAAAATCATACGTTAAAAATATAATCCTGAAACTGTACGTTTTTAATCGTA
>JAWWLR010000054.1:32035650-32064412 GCA_035041075.1 Acraspis erinacei
ATTTATACATCAAAATTTGTTTTGAAATCTTGTAAAAATTCTTTTAAAATGCATTTCTAAAAAGAAAAATCATTAAATATTTTTACAGGAATCTTAAGTATATTTTGTTATTATCTGAAAAGCTAAAAAAATTTTTGAAAACGTCCAAATCTTATTTAAAGATCCTTAAACATAAATAATGTGTGTAAAAATTTTTAGAATCATTCCAAATTTGAAATTATTTTGAATCTCTCCAAAGCTACTAAATATCTTCAAAATTAATCGATTTTTTCGTAAAGTCATAATTGTTCAATTTTTATTTATTCTTCCAAATTTGTTTTAATTTCAAACTCTTTTTAAGTATTACGCCAAAAATAATTTTTAAAACAACAAAAGCATTGAAGAATATCCTAGAAATCTTAAGAAATTTTTTTTCTTAAATCTGAAACAATTTTTAAATAGCTTCAACATTTTGTTTTAAAATCTTTAAAAATATACATTTTCGTTCAAATTTAGTTAAATAAGCACTAAATAAGCACTAAATTATGGCATAGTGCCCATATCGATATGAGAATGTTGTAGTGCCAGCTTCCGGGACCTAAAGTTGGGACTTTTGAGAAAACCGATTTTTAGTTTTTTTTTAACCTCTGCCATTTTGTTAATTTTGAACCTTTTCTCAATTTTTCGGCAAACTTTGAAAAAAGACGATGAGCGCTATTAAAAATCGGTCTTCTTGAAAATACAAGCACATCTTTCAAATATGGATGACTATACATTTTTTTTGCAAATCGCAAAAATGCGTATTCTTTAATTTCCTCTAGAAACAGCATATTTTCTCCCCGAGAGATTCTGCGGTTTCAAATGTAGAACCCTGTCTCTTTTAAAATGGATTTGTTCTATTATTTAACCCTTATCTCAAATAGAATAAGTATAGAAGACATTTCCAAATTCTCATGCTTCTTACGTTTTTTCAAGTAATTGTGTTAATGTAAGGAAACCCGCGCTTTAATTTTTTTTTAATTTTGTTAACTTTTCATTTTTCTACCATAATGCTAATAAACTATTTTAAAAGAATCATAAAATCAACGTTAGCTCAAATGACACGTTAATCTCAGCACTGAAGCGGAGTATATGAAAAATTGAAACGCAGTTATGAAACATTGAAAACTTGGGTCTCTCTGTGTAATCTTAGAAGGTTGTAAATAATTCAAGGAGAAGGTACAAAAAATTAATCAGCGTAAATATCTTGATCTATATTTCGACTTTGTTATCTACAATTGTACATCAAACAGCTAACATAATATTAGCAAGCGGATTCCTGAAAATCATAAGCTGCTCATTAATAAATTCTAAAGGAGTTTAGTTTGGTCTACCTACAAAGAAAATGAGGTCTCTTTTCGGGGCTCTTCTCGCCATCCTTATATTTTCCTTTAATTATATTGGTAAGTATAATAATAATTATTCTTTTCATTAAATCTTCCCTCAATGTATGAATCGTGTGGATCAGATTTCAAGATTGTTGTATGCACCAGCAGATTTTGCTCATGGAATTTAGTGTTTGATTGTCAGTTTTGAGAGTTAAGATATTTTATGTAAAATTTAATTTACGAGAATGTCCATACATGATAGATTACAAGTGATGCACTTCAGTTTAAATCCTAAAATGTGACTTTTTGATCCAAACGGGTATCGAAGCGAAACACAATTGACAAACAGTTTGCTATATGCATAACTGTGTAGATGTCAATTGTTTTTCCATTGTGGAATACTTTAACTCTTTTAAATCAATTTTTACCATTGAAAATTCATAATTCTTTTTTCTGTTTCGACAGAAAGGTCATCAGGTGTTGCCACAGCAAATTTAAAAAAATCAAATTCAGGGAAGATAGGACTTTCAGGGGACGGCCTCCTTGAAAGTTATACTTCTAATCATGCTGAAGAATCAGTCCAAAAAAAACCTGCAATTGAAGACTTGAAACCCTATAGATCCCGGAAACGTTCAAAATCTTCGACGCGTCCAGTTAAGGCTCAGTATCAACACAACACAGAAACATCAGGGCATGACGCTTACCTTCTGTACCAAAAATATTATAGCCACTTTCCTGAACCTCCACCTTCATCAGGAGAGGCAGCTTACCAGTTATATCAAGACTTTTATAGCAAACATCCTCCACCAAAGATATCCCATGTGGCTTCTGTAATTACGCCTGGTTTTCAACAGAAGGGTACACATTTATACCATAATCCACAACATTATATTCAAAATCCTCGTCTTCCAAATCCATCAGGACGTAAAGTTTTCGATTTATACCAACAATATTTTGGTCATTCCCCACCACAAATGGTCCATGGCACTCCTGAGAAAACACCTAGTTTTCATCAAAACGATGTGAATATCGCTAGTAAAAATAAACCTAGAATAATAGTTCATCCAACTCGTGTAATTAAGCCTAGTTTTCAGGTTCATGATCTAAATGTTAACCAAAATCTGCCAGACATTAATTCACCTGCAGAATCATACGCTTCGTATAAACCAGCTTCCAGTCAATCTTCGCATTCTTCAAATTATGGGGGTCATTCTGGAGCTGCTGGATCTGGCAATCAAAACTAATACTTCCAGCTAAATTAGTGTGTTTTTTTTATTTGTATATATTTTTACTAACGAAAAAACATTAACACGTGCGCTTATGGAGGTCGATAACTTTAAATGCGTTTTTCTCAAATACCGGTTTTTCGTCCTATTCACTTCAAAATTGCCCGGTGACACTTTTTTCAGCCAAGAGGGTTTGTTTGTCACTTCAAATGTCTAGTGTTTATTTGAGAGTTTATTCAGGTATATATCCATATATGTAGCTCCTTTCCAATAACAGGGGTCTTTTTAATAGATATAGCAATATTGTAAGACATATGAGCCCTTTGCGTCAAAGTCGTTGCTTTTGTATACAGCCTTATAATCCAAAAACCTGTTTTCAAATTATATTTTTTAAATAATATTTTTTTTAAATATAGACATTATTTACTGGAAATTTTTTCTTTGTGCTATTTTCCTTTCAATCAACGTAGCTTTAATGATATAAGTATTAGAGGTACTTCGAAAAATGTATGTTCCACTTCTCTTTTTAATGGAATTGATGATGTACAACACATTCTAAATTGAAATCAGTAAAAATAGGACTGTTATAATTATCTAACATATTTTGACAAGAAAATCAGTTATTTCTACTGAGAAAATAATCAAATTAGCAGATCAATCAGTTGATATTGCTGATTGAATCCAGTATTAGCTTGAAGTGACTGATTTGACATAGTCATGGAATCCGCATTGTTTGAAACAGTCAAATACATTTTCATTGATAGAAGTAAAAATCTGTTTTCAGGGAAATTAACTGCTTAGATGAAGAACTTGATTAAATTATGTAGAAAAGTTCTAAATTATTAATAAAAACTTTCATCTAGTTTTAGTAAAATATTAAAGGCTTTTGAGACACGTCTGTGTCACCTTACAGCTACTACAATCACTCACTTGCAATCATACAATCAGTATACAATTATACATTGTAAAAATAATATAGAAATCAATATAATTTTGATATGCAGCAAAAATGATACCCATATCAAGAAAGTTTTGATTGGCCGAAATCTGGAATCAATTATGAATTTTTGAGACCATAATGATCTGATTCGCGAGCATGTGTCGAGCTGGACTTAAAAAGTTAAAAAATAACGAAACTTAATTTTTAGTTATCAAAACTTATATTGATAAAGCCGATCAGTGTTTGATTTCTTGATTGGGCTTTCATCGGGTACACCCATAGAACGCCCATATAGGGAATTCTAAATTAATGAACAGAGTATTTTAATTATATGAGTAAGTGCATGCAATCCCATTGAGATAATGCAACTTTTCAAATTATTCCAAATTTTTAATTATTAAAACTTATGTTGATAAAGCCGATTTAGTGTTTGATTTGTTGATTGGGCTTTCATTGGGCATACGCATAGAACGCCCATAGTGGGCATTCTAAATTAATTAAAAAATTATTTTAATTACAAGAGTCAGTGGACGCAATCCCAGTTAAATCCTGAAACTTTTCCAATTATTCAGAAGTTTTAATTGTCAAAACTTATATTATTAAAACCGATCAGTGCTTGGGTTTGTACTTAATTGGGCTCAAATTGGGCTCACCCATAGAACGACCAAAGTAAGCACTATTGGAGCAAACAAGTCTGGTCTCACAAAATGAAACCCCCAATTATATCGAAAGAGGGCGACAGTAGAGAGATAAAATATCGGCTGCGGTCAGCTGCTATTTATATATGTAATGTTATTGTAAACTGCATACATTTATGAATAAATAAATAAATCGGGATAATTCTAATCAAAAGCGCCGTGCGGATAATGAATTATGGACACGGGTTAAAAAATAATGAGCGATTCGAGCAGAATCTAGCAGTCATATTTCATTTATATAAATTAAAATAATTCTTAAACTATAAACTTACATATAGTAAATGAATTATTTACGAATATTGCTTTTTTGTTATATTTTGATTGAAAATTTTAAAGTACATTCATTTCCTGAAATTTTTTTCTCTCATCCTCAAAAAGAACTTCTGACCATTAAATATTTTTTCTATACTAACATTTTTCTTTTAACATTACGGTAGGTTTATAATATATAGCTCTAAATTAAGGTCGAAATTTCCTTTAAAAAAACAACAAAAAAGAGATCAGCAGAGTATAGTATTATTTTCAAGTGAAACAACAATAAGTAAACCTTTTTTTTAAACTTAGCATTTTGTAATTTTGAAAACCCCGCCTGTACTTGTTAACGTGTGCGACTGCGCGAGTCGATACGCGGCAGACGGTCTCTGCCATTTACCGCCGTTCAAGATTCCCTAGAATTAGGTTATTTATACAAAGTTCTTTCGCTTTTGTTTGAGTAGAAACAAACAAAATAAGGGCTCGCATCGTAATGTTTCTCATACTCAGTTGAGAATTTGTACTAAACCAAATATATTGCAGGAAACACCACTTCAGATGCTTTTAGGACCTGAGATAACTGTTGGATGACACTGGGATGGAGGTCAAAAGGAATAAGAGGATGTTAAGAGTTTTTAAATCATAAAGAAGAGTCAAATAAAAAAAATATTAACAAATATTTATTACTTTTAACTTTATAAATTAAATTATTCTACCCTTTTTTTATTAATTGGGCAAAAAGTGGGCTGCTCAACTAAGGCCCAGCTTTTTACTTCAATCCGGGCATTTGTTGGGCTGACCGTTACAACCTAGACAGCCCAATTGGGCAGTGATTGGGCTGCCCAATTGGGGCCCAACTATTAATTGGACAATCTAGTTGGGGCCCAGTCTGGCCCTAATGAACGTTTCCACATGGGATGTAGAAAAGCATTATTATAAAAAACCTAAAACGAAAGAACTACGTAATCGGATTATAAATTATTTCCAATTTTCAGTCCTTGAAGCATTTAGTTTGCTTCGCAGTTTTAACACTCAGAAAAGATGTTTGTTCAACCATACAATATGGTTTTTATCTTATATTATGATATAAAACTTTGGCTTCTAGGATAGAAAAGTGAAAGAAATTATGTATTATCTACAGCGAATAATAACTATAAAACTACAAAACTCTGATGGACAAAGTGAGTAACGAGATACTTCTCAAAGAATGTTGTGCGGAAAAGGCACTAGTTGACACATAGGAAAGAAATCGGTTAAGATGGTTCGGGCATGTTGAGAGACTGAAAGATGAACGACTAACGAATCAAGTGTACCAAGTTGAAGTAAATGGCAGCGTGCTTAGAGGCAGACCGAGGAAAGAATGGTTAGAATGTGTGAATGAGACCCTTGTTAGAAGAGACATAAGAATCCATAGAAACACGAGAGCCTGCATGCAAAAATGTATGGACGAGAAAGAAGCTAGATAAGTATGCCAAGACAAAAAAGTATGGCGGCAAATAGTTAATAAAAAGAATGTCAGTAGAGTGAATGACGCCTAAAACATAAGACTTTGGATACTAATGGTTCCAACTGGGGAACCTCACATGAATACTTTGTAAGGATCTTTGATTGGCGTGATTGCTGGAGAGATTGATCATCCACCTAGGTCGGAGCAGTGTTGCGGAACTACCGTGTTATTTAAATAAATAATACGAGAATTCTGGATCAATCTAAAAGTTCTATAACCCCATCCTCACACTACTCCCTTCCCCACTGAGTGAGTCACGCTTACCCCGAAAGGGACACGACTTAATGGTGTAATAATAATTTGAGATGAAGTTCGTTCACTGATACTTATGCCTTAGACTTATGGTATGAAAGTCCATTCTTGAGCTTCTACATCTCTACTGGCTATTCTTCTTTCTACATTTTTTAATTCTACGTAATGCATATAAATGTATGATATCCTAAAGGCTTCTTAATTTAAAATTAGTCTTGACTTTCTAAGTTTGTATATCTTTTAGACCTTGTATAATTTCACTACTTTCCACATATTAAAATTTGTTAAATTTACCTTAAGTTCTTTCAAAATGAAATTATACGATTCAAATTAAAATAAAGTGTAAAAAATGGTAGGAAAAGAGCTCATGTTTTAAAAACCCTGCTGGTAATTATTTACGACTGTTAAGCAAACTAACTGACTCAAGAACTTAAAAATACTTTATTATCCGATTACATATTTTTTCTCTTAAATTACTAATTTTATAGTACTGAAGTAAAATCATAAAAAAATACTTTTATTGCATTTAAAAAAAGAATATTATCAAAAATCATTTTCAAATTTGCATGCTCCTTTTTTATTCTTTTTTTTCAAAAAATGCTATTAATACGCTGTTAGTATCGCGCTTTTATAAATAATTTTTTATAATGATAATAATTATTATATATTTGCAATTTTTAAGAAGAAAAAAATGTTTCCATTTTTTTACGCCTGGAAAAATTTTAATTTATAAATAAATATGTAGGCAGAACCTAATAATTTCGACATCTTTCAGACTAATGGTAAAAGACGGGGAGCTGAATAGTCCAATAATAATTGTTTTATCAGGGTTTAGTAGAAGGCCATTGTCCCATGCACCCATACCCATTACCCAGCGTGTCACCGCATTTATGTATTTTTGTACCAATCGTAGCATCGATGCAACGAGAAACCCGGTTTCCCCGGATGAAGCCCTGAGGGACATTATACTTGACCCCACCTCAGTCCAGCCTAAAAGCTAGACTAATGTACGCAAGACAATGGTTTAAGGGGTGAATAAAATAAGCATGTGATCAGGGGCGTTCGCAGGAGAGTGTTGGGGGTTTCAGAAAATATAAGTGCGATCAGGGGCTTATACAGGAAGGTAATTTGATGGTTTCAGGCACCAGGCGAGTTAGGGGCCACGAAACGGTCCCAACGTCCGCGAAGTGGCCGTCCGCGGCTAGCTTAATAAACTTTTTCACTCGGTTCCCTGGATATGCGTAAATTCGTATATTACTTAATATTAAAAAGGGGGGGTTAATTTTCGTCACGCCCAATTTAAAGTTAGAAAAACTTTATTATTTTTTGTTAAACTTGTTATCGGGTGAACCCGGTTTTTCATCATAGCCACGGACTAAGTCATGTGACTGTTGAGATGAGGATATTATAAGTTAATTCGATACGATGTTTGACATTTTTGCGATAATGTTGTAGTTACAAAGTCAGAAGCTTGGTGTAGTTTGAAGTTCGTCTTTTACCACTGTTACACTAAGACACTGCCTGCGAGCATTGAAAGTGACAACAGTCGCCTCTAGATGCTTTATGAAAACAAATACAAAAATTTTTGATTTTATAAACAAATAAAATAAGTCAATATAAAACTTTGGGCTGGAAAATAATTGTTTTGCACTGAAGCTACTTCGAAATTTCGTGACAGAGATTTGTCTTAACGTTTTCTATGTTAAACTAACAATAAACAATTGTTATTATTTAATACAAAATATCACGGAATTCTCATGTGCTTAAAAAATATTCTAATTTTTATTTAACAAAATTTGTTCTCGTCTGGAAATACTTCACATTGTTGTGAGAGTGATTTTCAATAACAATTTCTATACAAAATTAACAATTGTCCCGTGAGACGTTATAATAAATTAATTATTTGTTTAAGGTCTTTTTAATCTTTATACATGTATATTATCATCAAAGATTACGAATGTTCTCAAGAGAACGTGCGGTGTTCGGGCTAATATTAAAATATTTGCAACTCAACATTTTTTTACGCTTTTCAATAAACTTCTTGTTTTAATTAAAAACAAAACTGTTATAAGTCACTTAAATACCAAATCCTCCCACCTGCTTCTAAACAATCCATCCTTTGCTTTTATCTTGCGTAAGATAGTTTTTTTGTTCTTAACCATTTTTTTTTATCATTGGGAAAAAAATATTTCATCTGACGAAATACAATACTATTTAAAAAATTGTCCTTGTTGAGCTTCACTTATTATTTGTTCCTAACTAAAAAGTCGAAGCAAAACTAAATATTTGATGAAAAAGGCAGAAATCGCATGAATTATTACCTCATTGAGTAAACTGTCGACAAAGAGCTTAAAAATGCAGAAAAAACGCAGCTTTTTATCATTCATGTAGGAGAAGATAGTTCTGAACAGTAATAAATTGTTTAAGCAACTATGTCCAGAATTCCAATACATATATTAGAGCGATTGTAGGACAAAAATTGTGCACAAGATATTCAAGGAATTCATCGAATCCAAGGAATTCATGAAATTCATGGAATTCGCGGAATTCGTGGAATTGAAGGAATTCATTAAATTGATGGAATTCACGGAATTCATGGAATTCAAGAAATTGGTGGAATTATAGGAATTTTTGAAATTCACCGAATTAAAGAAATTTGCGGAATTCATGGAATTAAAAGAATTTACGGCATTTATGGACCTTATGGAATTCCCGCAATTAATGGAATTCAAGGCAATCATAGTATTCTAGGAAATCGCTGGATTGGCGAAATTCACTGAATTCATTGAATTGATGGAATTCATGAAATTCAAGGAATTCATAAAATTCAAGGAATTCATGGAATCCAAGGAATTCATGGAATTCAAGGAATTAACGCTATTTAATATAATTACGGAATTTAGGGAATTTAGGGAATTTAAGGATTTCAGGGAATTGATGTAACAGGCGAAATTAATTAAATTCGCAGAATTTACGGAATTCGTGCAATTTTCGGAATTCATTGACTTAATGGATTTCTCGGAATTCACGAAATTCTTGGAATTCTCATAATTCTTGGAATTTACGGAATTCATGGATTTCAATCAAATTGAAAGCATTTAAGGGATTTACGAAGTTCACGCAATTGATAGAATTTAAGAAATTCACGAGATTCGTGTAATTCACGGAATTCGTAGAATACAAAGAATGTATGGAATTGCTAAATATTAAATGAATACAGGTAATTTACAGAATCAAAAGAATTCATAGGATTCAAGGAATTCAGAGAATTAAGGAAATTCACGGAATTCAAAGAATTTGTGAAAGCAATGTTGGGAATTCCACGAATTAATTGAATTTTATCAGTTCATTGAATGCCCTGAATTACTTGAATTTTGTGAATTCCAAAAATTCCGTGACTTCCATGAATCTGGCGAGTTCCAAGAATCCGGAGAATTCCATGAGTTCCGCGAATCTCATGAATTCTGTGAAGTCCGCGAATACCATGAATTTTGTGAACTCAATGAATTCGGTGAGTTTCTTGAATTTCATGAATTCCTTACATTCCGTGAATTCGTTGAATTTTCTGAATTCCAAGAATTTTTTGAATTCTGTGAATTCCGTAACTTCTTTGAATTCCATTAATTCCATGAATTCCGTAAATTCTTTTAATTCCATGAATTCTGTGAATGTCGTGAATTCCTAGAATTCCGTGCATTGGCTGACTTCATTGAACTTCGTGAATTTCTTACAGTCCTTGAATGCAGTGAATTCCATGAATTCTACGAATTCCTTATATTCCAAGAAATCCGCGAATTCCGGGCATTATATGAATTCCTTGAATTCCGCAATATTAATATACTTAATATAATAATATACTATTAATATTCTATATGTTAATACACAAGTGACTAGGCTACTCTTATTGATTTTGAACCGCGGAATCCTAATCTGGCCTCAGAATTTCTCCTAAACGTCGCAGTTTTCCCCTAAATGCAAAAGTAGGGAAAAGCCTAGGGATTTCTAGTCACACAGTCCATACAAAAAAATGTCTGCACGAGACAATTGACTATGCTACCTTTATGGATTTTGAGCCGCCGAATCCAAATCTGTCCTCAGAATTTCTCCTACACGTCTCAGTTTTCCCCTAAATGCAGAACATAGGGAAACCCCTAGGGATATTTTGTACATTATTTTCTAATACCAGTATACGGAAGACTAAACGTGCGGGTGGCATATTCTTATGTGCGCTGGGACGCGTAATGACCAAATTCAGAAAAAAAATTCCCCAAGGTGCTTTCCGTTTCTCCTAGCTAGGATAAATCTAGGGAAATTGATTGTCTTGCTCATGTTATACTGACTTATATAGCAGAAAGTAACAAAAATGCTATTTCCTCTGCAGTTTTTCGCACTCAATCTAAATTTGAACTCTAAATTTTTAGGGCCCACACAGGCCCACTGAAAAAAGGTGTCTGCTCGGCGCAATTGACTAATTTCGCACGCAAAACTGCAAAGGATATGATGTTTTTGTTATTTTTCTCGTAAAAATCTATATAAGCTGAGTAAGACCTTCAATTTCCCTAGAAATACGCAGGTTAGGGGAAACAGAATGAACAATAGAGAATATCTGTGTACAAATTAAGTATCTACAAGTAGTTGCACTCGAGAATATAACATCCATAGGTTTTCCCTCATTTTCTGCATCTATGGGAAAACTGAGACATGTACGAGCAATTCTGAGACCAGATTTGGATTCAGCGGCTCAAAATCCATAACGGCAGCCTGGTCAATTGTTTCGTACAAATAAATTTTATGTTTAACCTTTGTGACCTGAAATCCGTAGGCTTTTCCCTACTTTTTGCATCTAGAGTAAAACTGAGACGTGAAGAAGAAATTCTGTGGCCAGATTTGGATTCAGCGGCTGAAAATCAACAAGGGTATAGCCTAATCACTTGTGTCGTGCAGAAAATTTTTTGTATTGCCTGTGTGACCACAAAATCCCTAGGCTTTTCCCTATTTTTTTCATCTAGGGGAAATCTGGAACATATAGGAAAAATTCTGAGGCCAGATTCGGATTCAGCGGCTCAAAATCCATAAGGATAGCCTAGTTACTTGTCTCGTGCAGACCACTTTTTTGTGGGCATGTGTAATTTGTTTAAATAATTATTTTCACTAAATTCAATTAACTAAGAAATCACTGCAAGTGAGAAGAAAAAAATTATTGAAAATTTCATGAAAACTGCAACTTTATCGCACCGTTCAATTTGAATATGATGAACAACAATAATAAATTGTGTAAAAATTCCTTACCACACTCTAACTGAAAATTGGACAAAAAGTGTAAAATGTTTGGAAAAACTGCTATTTTCTACCATTAGTCTAAGAAAATATTATTCAAAATAATGATTGATTGCTTCAACAATTATGTTTGTTAACATTATTTAAGACTGAACTCACTTTTATTGAAAATTGGACAAGAAATTGAACATTGTTTAATAAACCGCTATTTACCAATTCTATTCTCACAGAGAAAATTGTTAAAAACAATAATAAATTGTTTACATATTTTATGGCATATCCCGGGAGATCCTAGGGATATCGCAAATAATATCGTACAGGACGGAAATCTCGACATCCCTGGAATGTCCCAAGGATATTTTAGAATATCCTCAGGATATTCCATCAATGTCCCAATTTGATATGCAAAGGATGATCCCAAGATATTCCAATTCTATAATATTGAGTATATTACTGGAAATTCAGATATATCTACTGTCAATTATATTTATATTCAATCGTATCAATAAAATAAGAAATAATTTAACAATATTAGGTATTTTCCGGAGATTTTATACAAATTACAACATTATAAAATACAATAATGTTAAAGTCCCCTCTAAAGTCATTTTCGGGTAAATTCCATCATATGGCTGTCAGTGTGCAAAAACTGTCGCGCAGTAATAAGTGACACTTTAAGAAAAGTCAACAATTTCTCGAATAATCGTGCCAAATTATAATCAATTATTCATTTATATTATACAAACCTACGCGGTACATATTATTTTGATTGTTTTTTATCATAAAAACTGATTTTGCTGTTGAATTCTATTCTACATATTCATTCTACATATTTTAGTAAATTTGAATTTCAGAAATATTGGATTCCATTGCCAAAATTGTGTATATTAGACACAGGACACTGACTGGGTGTCAGACGGAGTAGCATTCTCGATATCCTTGAAATATGCCACAGATATCCCGGGAGATTTTTGGAAATTTTTCAGGATATCCCATATCCTGCCGTTATATCCTAGAGATATGCCAAGGATATAATTTTGTTACTAATGTCATTTTGGGTGTTGAATACGATTTCAAGGTCAAAATTCAAAATTTCCAAATGGCTAATCCAATTTGGCGACTAAAGTTTTTTTTAATCCATTGAGTTTGCGGATTTGAATGAATATTGGTATTAGGTGGGTTAATTGAATCGTTGCATATGAATTCAAGATCAAAATTCAAATTTCTCGAAATTGCTGATCCAATATTCGGACCAAAATTTTTGAAAAATCAAATGAGTGCGATTTGGATGAAAATTCGTATCAGGGGATTATTCAGGTCGCTGAATACGAATTCAAGGTCAAAATTCGAAAATTCGAAATTTCGAAATAGCTAATCCAATATGGCAACCAAATATTTCTTTAAACCCTATATGTTGGCGGATTTTGATAATAATTGTTACTAAAAGGATATTCGGGTCGTTGAATACGAATTCGAGGTCCAAATTAGAAATTTCTAAAAGGCTTATCCAGTACGGCCGTGATTGAAATTGGCACTAGGGCTTGACTTAACGTTGTTAGCTCCCTATGACAATGGCTAACAGATTTTTTAATATGGATATCAGATTTGTTTCCAGTGGACCAAAGGAACATTTAGTACCGACTCTCGTTGAAAGCTGCGAATTTATTGGATTTTTCTAAATTTTGGTTCGCCATATCGGATCAGTAATTCTCAATTTTCGAAACTTAACCCATATTCATTTTCAAGTATATAAACATCTCTATAGTAAAAATTTTCATCCAAATCTGCCAACTCTTAAAATTTTATTAAACTTTTGGTCGCCATATTCGACCCACGTCTTTGAATTTTAGAATTCTGATACCATATTCGAATTTTGAGATCTAAAAAACGATAATATACCAAGTTTCATGAAAAGCCGCCAATTTTGTGTAATTTCGATCCGCCATCCCAACCTTTGTGTACCAAGTTTCATGATAATCGAAATAGTATAAATCTCTTTATTTTACATGACGCATATTGCGTCACAGTCTTGGCCATATTTTTCTATGCAATATACGTCATACACTGTAATTTATAGTAATTTTTAAGAGAAAAATCGTTTGTTGAAATAATTACCAACTCATTTAAACAATGTATTAAAGATTAATTGTACATTTTTATGGAAATGAGATAAAAAATTGTCTTTTTTTCTAAAGTTGCGTAAGTGCGTCGCTTATTGTTGGGTATTTAAATAATTCCCCAAGTTAAGCTTATGATATTTTTCATTTGGTTCAAACTTGGAGAACATTTTTTTCTATGTACACCACAAAATAGGGGGGCATGCCGTCTAATGGAGAAAAAAAATTAAGCACATATGATTATGGAGCATTTAAATCAGTAGAAATTAGAAAATTTTAATTACTCAAACAATATAGCTGAATGAATCGATAAGTTACTTGAAATAACCGATATCCAGTCATTTGTTAAGTCAGTTTTTACATTCTCATCATTTTTACTGATATAATACTCGTAGAATCCGCTTTGCGTTAAGAACAGTGTAATATAATTATTTCCGAGATGAGCTAATATGTGGTTTCAAGTGAATCAACTGATTATGTGAAAGACATGAATAATTATACAAATACACAGACTTCAAGGCTGACTATACTGAAAAGTTACACGCTATTAATCAAAACTTTCCACTACGTTTATTAAAAACCTAAAGGCCTTTTCATACATTTATGTTTTATTAAGATATGCACTCTATATAAATTGTTCAAAGAATTTTGCAAAGGCTTATTTCGAAATACGTCCTATCTTCTCGTGCAGAATAAATTCTTGATAAAAGTATTTTTTTCTTATCAGAATAATTCGTTATGCTTTTAAGAAAATAATTTTAAAACCTTTTTTACTGCCAAAGTTAGATACATACTTGTAACTATCAATATTGTGTAAAATTAACAAATTATTTTTCTGCATGGGTTTGCTATTTTGTAATTTCAAAACATTTTTGAAATGACAAAAACAAATTTCCATACAAAATATTTTATTTTCACTTAGGGCCGTTTAAAAGCTACTTCACGCTAGTTTCAAAACTTTTTCCATCCCTTCCCTTCTTCGTCATAGATCATCACACAAAGCTTCAACCCCCCAAGGTGACATCACAAATATTTAGGTCCATCAAGCTAGCACCTCTACGAAAGAAATTCCCAAATTTCTTTGTATCAGAATTTTGTTTTTTTTGGCTGTATTGCCGATTTTTGGCTCCACTACTTTTTTTGAAAATTTAAATTTCGAGTGGAGGTGCTGTCTTGAATCAAGCCAGCACCTCCACTATATAAGAATTGAAAGAAAAAATCAAACATCTCAGAATTTTGGGCTTTTGGGACTCTTGAACGCATCAACAACCAATTTCCAAAAACCACCTCTACTAACAATAATGCTACCGCTTATGTAAAAACTCAAATTTGGAAAAAACAAAGAATACCAGAATTTTTGGCTTATTCTGGGCTCCTGAATGCACGAAAAAATTCAAAAAACTACCCCCATGTTAAAAAAACAACCCTCTCGCCAAAAATAAAATTGGCCAAACACAAAATGCACCAGATTTTTTACTTATTTGTGCTCTCGAATAAAAAACACAAGAATTTAAAAAAACAACCCCATGGACAAAAAAAGTAGTGTTGTTACCTTGGACTCTCCAATGATTGAACTTTTTTTGCAAAAAACACCCCTACATCTAAAGAGTCAAGCACCTATCTATAAACAGGAATTCGAATTTTCAATAAGTCCAAAAATACTTTCGTGTTAAGGTTTAGAGCACAAAAATCGATGTTGGTATTTTTGAAGAGCCCAAAAATCAGTGATCTTATTGAAACTTTAAAATTCTAAAAATGATTGCTTTTTTATGGGAAAATCAGGGAAAAGTTAGAGAATTTATTCCAGCGAGCATCAATTTAAAAAAACTGGTATTACTAAAATTAATAACGATATTTTCTCATTTTTAGAAGTAAATTTATTGTACTGGATTTATACCTAATAAAATCCCACTTCCTTCTATTATTTTCATTAATCTCAGGAAGATATATTTGATCGAAACCATTAATTTGAAATTATTTATACATATGTTAAATATATGCGCTGAATTGTAACAATAGGTATGATTTTTATAAGAAAGTCATATTTACGTCATACAGAGGAGTTGATTTTTCAAAAATCGGAGTGGGTATTTTCGAGGAGCCCTAAAATCATAGACTTAATTGACACTGGAAAATTCTAAAGAATATTATTTTTTGACAATGTCATATCTGCGTGGTAGAGAGGGGCTGATTTTAGACTTTAAGGGTTTAAGCCCAAAAATCGGAGTGGTAATTTTCTGTGAGTCCAAAAAAAGCCCAAAGATATGCTGTGATTAAATTGGTGAATAACTCCAATTTTTAAGGGGGTTGATTTTAGGTTAACTGACTCTTATTCAAAAATACAAACACCGATTTTTGGGCTCTAACTCCTAACACCAAAGACCAACCTCTGTGTACACTGTCAGTATTTTTGGGCTAATTGAAAATTCGAATTCGTCTTTATAGATAGGTGTTTGTCTTTTTAGATGTAGGGGTGTTTTTTTGCTTTCTATTTACTTTCTATTTGATTTTTTCCAGGTTTAAGTTTCTACTAATGGCAGTGTTTTTTGTACATAGGGGTGATTTTTAAAATTCTTGTGTTTTATATTCGAGAGCCCAAATAAGCCCAAAATCTGGTACATTTTGTGTTTTGCAAATTTTATTTCTGGCGAGAGGGTGGTTTTTTTAACATGGGGGTGGTTTTTAGAATATTTTTTCGTGCATTCAGGAACCCAAAATATCCCCAAATTCTAGTATGCTTTGTTTTTTCCGAATTTGAGTTCTTACATAAGCAGTAGTTTTATTTTTAGTAGGGTGTTTTTTGGAAATTAGTTTTTGGTGCGTTCAAGAGCCCAAAAAAGCCCAAAATTCTGACGTGTTTTATTTGTTTTATTTCAATTTTTATATAGTGGAGATGCTGGCTTGATTCAAGCCAGCACCTTAACTCGAAATTTTAATTGTCATAAAAATTAGTGGAGCTCAAAAATCGGCAATACAGCCCAAAAAAGCCAAAAATTTTGATACAAAGAAATTTTGGAATTTCGTTGTGGAGTTGCTAGCTTGATGAACCTCAAATATGTACTTTCCGAGTGTCGCAGGGTGTACCCACAGGAGTTAACAAAATAGTTAAGTTTCAACAAAAAAATTAAATTATCACAAAGTACTTCAATTTTCATCAAAATAATAAAATGTTCAAGAAAATAGGCCAATTTTAAGTCGATATTTTTTTTTTATTTTAAATAAAAAACAGTCGAATTTAACCAAACGTGTTAATTCTCAACGATAAATGGAATAGTTGATACTTCAACCCAAAAATATTTTTATTTTAAATAAAAAACAGTTGAATTCAGCTAAAAAAGGAAAAATTTTAACGAAATAGTTGAATTCTCATCCAAAAAAGAATACTTTGTTACCAAATAGCGCATTTTTAACCAAAGTATGACATTTCTGCCAAAGGAACAAAATTTCATCCCGAAAATATGTGTTTTCAACCAAAAAGTTTTTCTTAACAAATAATTAAATTTCCAAACAAATTTTCAACAATAAATTAGTTTTCAACCAAATAGTTGA
Source organism: Acraspis erinacei (assembly GCA_035041075.1). Classification (NCBI taxonomy): domain Eukaryota; kingdom Metazoa; phylum Arthropoda; class Insecta; order Hymenoptera; family Cynipidae; genus Acraspis; species Acraspis erinacei. The sequence goes on from JAWWLR010000054.1 coordinate 32,052,815, forward strand.
ATTGTCAACCAAAAAGTTTCATTTTCTGCCTAATTGTTAAATTTTCAAGCTAAAAATACAAGTTTAAAAAAAACGTTATATTTTCTTTTTCAAAAAGAAAAAAGGAATTTTCAATCAACTAGTTTAATTTTTTACGATAATAATTGCATTGTCAATCCAAGAAGATGAATTTTTCACCTAACAGATCAATTTTCAACCTTAAAATGTGAATTTCTTACAAAACAGTCCATTTTTAAACAATTAGTTGAATTATAATCTAAAAAAAATCAATTTGAATCGAAAATGAAATAGTTAATTTTTCTCATAAAAAAGTTACTTGCCAACCATAAAGAGCCAACGGATTTTTAAGGAAATAGTTAAATTTTCAATAAAAAGGAATACATTTTCAACCAAAAATTTAATAGTAGACCTCTAACCGAAAGGAATTAACTTTATACAAAAAGCTTTTTTATTTTTTTATTAGATTCTTGATAATCAAATAAAATCTAAATCATTTCCCACGTGCGATGTCACAATTCTGCGTTACCCCCCGTCCTGGCAGTATGACGTATTTTTGGAACGGCCCCCATAATTCTAAATTTTGAATTCTTTGAAATATAGAAACTGGAATTTCAATTCTTCCCAAATTTAGAAAGTATTATATTTGAATTGGTCTTAATTTATCTTGTTTAAAATTTGTTGGATTTGTTTCTTCTCAATTAAATTTTTATTTTTATTCCTTTCTTGCTAAAAAATCGCAGACTGCACATTATTTATCATTCTCCATTTCCCTTTTTTATTTTATATATTAAGTCATACTTTTATTTCTAATTATTTTTTTTGCTTTTTAATATTTTGAAAGGATATTGATCTACACAATAATAAATGTGTAGGTTAAAGGTAATTCCCCTAAGAATGTATTTCTTTCATACTTTTGTGTTCCTCAGGTTGCGTCTTACAGGGGCACTGCCATTCTACAAACATTTTTTTTATTATTAAGCATTTAGAAAAAAAAATCAAAACTCAAAATTAGCATTAAGTAACCACAATAATAAAGAAAAATATTTTACAGCAAAATTAAGGGATACTTTTAAATTTACTTTCAAGCGTTTCTATCGAATTCTTTGGATTAAAATTTTGAAATAAACCGCGCTCAAAAGAATACCGAAAAATTCCGAAGGTAACCGACTTCGACCGATTCGACGATTTGACAGCTTGACGTTCCAAAGATCGAAAGCAAAGCAAATATATACATAAGGTATATTTATGTAGCCAAAATAATATTCTAGTTATGTTCGCCGAAAATTTGGATGCATTTTTTAACTTTCTGACTGTTTCTGGCGTAAGTTAAAAAGCCAATGTTTGCACATATTCGTTAAACTCATTCCAATATTTCTGGAAACAAATGTTGCAATGACAGTATACAAAAGTCGTTGATTGATTTTCTGTTATTTATAATGTCACAAAACATCAATCAGTCAGAGTTGATTCCACTCCACGCATTTGATAATGAGGTAAGATTTGTTTATGTGCATCACAATTGTCTTTGTTTTCAAAAATGCATATTATTCTTCAAGAATTTCCCAAATTTTCTTCAATGTTAAATTGACCTACTTTACACCACACTAAATATTATGATTGATTATATGCATTTGACAACCTAAAAATGATTGAAATTTTTCATTGGAAATCAAATACTCAGAAAAATTATCAACAATAAAAACTTCATGTAATATAAAAAATATCATTACATATATAATATACATATTATTGTAGATTGACATTTTTAAATTATTAATGTATATAAATGTAATGATAAAAGAAATTAAAGATTCCAGCATAAATTTTGTATTTTTTAAATATTTTTAAAAACTATTAGAAATAAATCTATTCTGTAATTTTATCCATTTTCTATTCAATTTCTATCAATGATGACCGGCATTTTTCGTCCATTATAAATCACAGGGATCATATATAGTCTACCCTATTCCCCTACGTTTCCCCATTTTGTATAAATTCCCCCAATTCACGAAAAACTTCTCGTTTCCCCCTTTAAATGTACGATATTTCAAAATACAGTTTGTTCTGCATATAGAAAACTATTCTTTGCAAAAATAAAATATGCTTCTGTGAATTGTGAAAGTTTTTTTTAGCTTACACAATTATCTATTATAATTAATTTAACTTTTTAAACCTTGCAAATTTAAAACTGAAGTACTTAATATTTAAAGAAAACTTTAATGCTAAAATATTTTTCGCCTAATCTATACATATACAATATTTTGGAAATTAACTATAATTAAGTACTTGGTCTGTCTGTAAGTTTTAGAATTTAATTTTTTTTTTCTTTTTCCTAATTTTCCTTGATTGGAGAAACCTGAACTTTTATTTGTGACAAAAAATTGTAATTTTTTATTTCAAATTTAATCATTGAATCCATTTCTAAATTATCAATTGTACATCTAAATTTTTCAAATAAATCTTACTGCTAGAATTGATAAGTTCTAAAATTATTTAATTCGCTTCAAAAATTTCTAGAACTATTAAAATTTAGACGTTTTTTCTTGTGGATTTAAAAATAATTTGTGTTTTTCATATTTATTAGAAATTTAATAAATAAATTTAATTTATATCAAAGAAATTTTAAATAATGTCAACTTGCTTTGATTTATTTTTACGATTTTAAGGTATTCAAACGAATTTCTAGAGAAAGTTAGGAAATAAATTAAATTTTATATCAAGAGACTTCTACTGATTTTAACAATTGTCTTCGTGGCATTACGAGCAAATTAAAAAAAAAATTTAACCTGTTTTTGGGGGGTAAAGTTTATGGAAATAAATAATCTTGTAGTGAAAAATTGTAAGAAAAAAGTGTTTCGTTGAAATATAATATTTCAAAAAATCATGAAAATACCATTTTTTTCATCTATATCTAAAGCTGGAAAAAAAATTTCGGTTTATTTTTTTATGCTCGTTTTAATTAAATAAGAAAATAATTAAATATTTTTTAGTCTAGAACCATTTTTTTCTCTTTTTTACAGATCTTATGTACAAATTTCTCATGTTTCAGGATCCATAAAAGTAGCAAAAACGAACAACTTTTTTTGCGACTTTAGTTAGAAATTAACAAAATTGAAATTTTCTTCATTTTTTTAATATTATATTTCGAGGGAAAAAAATTTTCCATGAAAAAAATGTTTTAATCTGAACATTTTAAATCGATTTTAAAGAATTAATCAATTTTAAAGCTTTCAAGTTGTTTGCAAATATTTCAGTAGATTTCGTTACAAATATTTAGAATATTTATATTTGAAAATATGTTCTTATGGATTTCAAAATAATTTTTGTTTTTCATAATAGAGAATAAAAATGTATAGATATGAACAAACGGAATTTAACGAAAAATTTCAGTTCAATTACGATTTCAAGGGATTTTAATGAAGTTCTCGGGAATTTTAGGGATTACTTTACATTTAATTTCAAAGACCTTCTACTGATTATAATGGATATGAAGGATTTAGAAAAATTTCGAAGGATTTTAAATATTTTAAGCTATTTTAAAATATTTCAAGAGGTTTCGTTCAAATTTTCTTAGAACTCTTGATACTTAAAAATTTTCTCATGGATTTTTAAATAGTTTGTGTTTTCCATATTCAAGAATAAAAATCCAGGGATGTGCGCGGGAGCCTTGCGCGCGTGCATTTTATTTAAATGAATTTTTTTAGGAATATAATGAGTAATTTTAATTTAATTTATATCCAAAGGATTTCAAATGATTTCTACTTGTTTTAATGGATTTTTACGATTTCAAGACATTTTAAACCATTTCTAGAGAAATTTAGGAAAAACGTTAACTTTTATTTCTACATTTTTAAGTAACATGAAAAAATTAAAAAAATTCCAAGGATTTTAAAGATTTTAAGCTAATTAAAAATATTTCAAAGAATTTTAAAAGATTTCGATTCAAACATTTTTATGGCTCTTAATATTTCAAAATGTACTGTTATATATTTATAAATAGTTTGAGGAATATTTATTTATACTAATAAGTATCACAATTTAATTGCTAATTAAGAAATTTATAGAAGAGAAAGTATTCTTGATTATGAGAACGATTTAAAACGTATAAAAATGGTTTATTTAACAAATTTTTTTCTCTGAATTTTTTATTTTGCCTTGAACTCGGCCACGATTGTATTTTCAACGACTAAATATATCCAGTTTAAAAAACGATAAAACAATATTCGAAATTATTTTTAAACTGTAAGATTTGGTATAAAAAGATTTTTTCTTCTTTACTACATGTCAAAATAAATGTTTAATCTTTCCCTTATTTTTCTCGTTTTTTGTGAAAAAATCACCCTATTTCCCCCTTTTTCAACTAAATTTACGCTGTAATTCCTGCATATATTATATAATTTTCGTTGGTTTTTTAACAAACGCATTTTACAAAAACTTGAATTTTCTCTTTTTTATCTTATCGTTAGGAAGACTCGATGCTGGATGCCATTAACAGCATACATTCCGAAAATGATTTTGATTACCTGCAAAAATGTGTGAGCAGTCTCGAAAGCAAAGATTCGGGTATAAACCTTTCCCCCGAATCTCTCAGCGTTTCAAGTTCAGATTTACACTTAGAACATCTTGACAATTACAAAAATGCGAACCTTGATCCGCATAACGTAGACATGAGATTCATGAAAGGAAAAAACGTATTTCTAGACTCAAAAATTGTAGATGATGATCTTTCTAGAAGAAAAGAAGATTCAAATTCTGAAAACGGTTCTGAAGCTTCACTCAGTTTACACGAGGAATCAAATGGCATTCTCGAATATGTTGTGAATCCTGAAAATGTTATCAATTACCATCTTCTCGATACTTCGCCGATGACAGATAACTTCGAGCACTTCGAGGATCCAAAATTCCTAGGAACTATTGATGAATCATTAAATAAAAGTTCTACTTTAGAAGATTACAGTATTATTCCCTCGTCCAGCGAAACTCATTTTAGAAGCAAAAAATATGTGAGCAACGAATCCGACGCCAAAGAAATTGATGCCGAAATAAACACCACCAAACACAGCACGATAGAAACGAATAAAAAGAGTGTTAACAAGGATTTAGGACTAAAAGTTTGCTCGCAATGTCCCATGACTTTTAAATACAAAAGACATTTTGACAGACACATGGAAGGACACGAGAAGAATAATTGTTTCCACTGTAATGCCAAATTCGCACGGCGAAAGCACCTTGATGTTCATCTTTATAGGATTCATGGGGAGAGTACTAACAGTCGATATCCCTATTCCTGTGACATTTGTTTACGGAACTTTCCAAAGAAAATTCTCCAGAATCGCCACAGAACTAAACATCATTTTGAAAACGGTAACGTCTGCTCTCAATGTGGAGAAATCACTAAAACTGATGCGGAAATGCAACAACATAAACTCAAACACGAGAAGGAAAAACAATTTCAGTGCATGCGGTGCTCTCATCTTTTTAGCACGGAGCAGACTTTCCGAAGCCATATTCAAAATCATGATAATTACAAATGTTCCAAGTGTGATGCCTCTTTTGCTTCGAAAAAAGCTTTCAGTAAACACTTTAGACTCGCTCATTCGACAAAAAATCAGGATTTAAAACCTATGAAGGATGGTAATTATTTTATTATTATTTTAACTGAAAGCAATTCTTAAATTGAAATATAAAATTGATATGAAAACAAAATTATTTTCTTTCCTAGGATCTATTACCTAAAATAATAGAAATGATATCTTAACGTCAGAATTATCATATAATAATTTTGAGCTAGAAAAAAAATGAATTTTAACCAAATAGTTGAATTTTCGACGTAAATAATAGAATTTTGACCCCCCGAAAAAAATGTAAGTCTTAAAAAAAAAGTAAATTTTTAATCAAATGTTTGAATTTTAAACTAAAAACAACCAGTTATAATCACAAATTAAATAAATAAATTTTTAGTTGAAAAAATTGTCATTGATTGAAAAATTGTTAACCAAAAAAAAACATTTCTTAACATAATATTGAAATTTCCAACCAAAAAGACAACTCTTCAAACAAAAACATGAATTTTTCACAAAGTAGTTAACTTTCAGCTAAGCAGTTAAATTCGCTACCAAAAAAAGATACCAATTTTAGACGAAAAATACTAACAGAACGTAATAAAAAATTGTTTTATTATCATATTATTTTCGAAAAAATCTACTATATTCAATATTCGTTATGGATTCGAAATTGTATTTAATAAATTGTTATATATAATTATATAAAAATTAATTTTTTTAACTTGTTTTTAATACAAAGTTCGCTTTTTTCTTGAGTTTTCAACAGTTCAAAATGGAATTTTCAATATTCATCATTTTTCAACAGCCTAATTTTCAAAAGTTAATTTTAAACCTATTGAAAATTGAACCTTCCATTTTCAATTTTCTTCTATTTTTAATTGATTAAAATTCAATTTTTTCCGACGAAAACCACTAACATAATTCAAAATTGATAATAGATTCTAAATCTTGTTGAAATTATAATGATTTCTGTTAAAAATGCCAATTTTAGATTGAAAACGCCAATGTAACTTAAAATTTTATTAATAAATTATGAATCTTCTTTGAAATCTAATGATTTTCTGATATAAATGTAAATTTCTAACGAAAATTACGAACCTTATCGAAAATTTTTCAAGCTGGTAGATTTTATTACTTTATAAAAAAATCATTGTATTTCATTTTAACGATTTTTCTTTAAAAATACCTTGCATTCGAAAATTTAATCATTTTTCTGAATTCTAATGATTTTTTTATGAAAAATTCCGATTTCTGGTGAAAACGCCAACAATTTCTTGTGAAATGCGTTAACTCTTCAATTCAAAATTAAGCTTACTTGATCGAAAATTAACTTTTTTGTTGAAAATTCATTTATTTTCTGATTAAAATGTCATCTTTTTTAGTTCAAAATACAACTGTTCAGTTGAAAAATAATATTTTTTGGCCTGAGGATTGAACTATTTTGTAAAAAAAATTTATATTCTTTTTTTTAAATAATGTTTTTGATTGAAAATCAATAGTAGTTTGAAAATTCGTTATTTTGCTTGAAAATTCAATAGTCTGATTTGTGATTTTTTCTCTCCCTTGACTGAAAAAACTTCCTTAGTTGATAATTCAACTCATGTAGAAAAGTTATATTTTTTAGTTGAATTGGACTGTTTTTTATTCAAAATTAAATTTTTTGTTTGGAATATCAAATTAAACATTTTTCGTTCATAATTCATATTTTTGTAATGAAAATTTAATTACTTGGTTGAAAGTGACACTCTTTTCTATTAATTTTTTTTAATGAGATACTTTGTTGGAAATTCGTTTTTCCTTGGGCTGAAAATTAATTTTTGTTACTTTAAATTTAACTATTCCAGTTAATTGTTCCATTATTTTAGTTAAAAATTCCTCTTTTTGGTTGTACATTCATTTTTATAACTAAAAATTTAATTTAATTTATCGTTGAAAAATTATAGTTATTAGTTTAAAATTGGTATTTTTTGGCAGACATTAATCTTTTTGGTTAAAAATTCAATCAATCTAGTTAAATAATCTTTATTTTAGTTGAAAATTCAGGTTTTTAGTTTAAAATTAAATATTCCAGTTGAAGATTCATAATTTCATTTGAAATATTATCACTTTGAAAATGTTTTCTTTTTCTTTAGAAGTAGTTTTTAAGCAGAAAACTTTTTTTTTAATTAAAAAATTAGTTTCTATGACTAATAATTTCACTAATCCATTTTTGATTGAAAATTGATATTTTTTAGTTCAAAGTTCAACTATTTGGTTGGAAACTCGCATTTCTTAGTTGCAAACTTCAAGTATTTCGATAAAACTGAATGTATTTGGTTGAAAAATCGTATTTTCTGGTAGAAACTTAACCCCTGGTTTAAAAATTAATCTTCTTATTGAAAGATTCACCTTTTTGGTTGCAAATTCAACTATTCAAGTTAAATATTCTTCATTTTAGTTTTTAAAAAAACTTTTTTTTATAAAAATAGTTATTGAAAGTTTTTTGTTTTGTTTTAAAATTAGTCTATTTCAGTCGAAGATTCATCATTTTAGATGAAAATTCATCACTCTGGTTGAAAAAAATTTTAAACTGAAAATTTAACTATTCCATTTTTGGTTGAAAACTGATCTTTTTAATTCAAAATACATCATTTTGGTTGAAAATTGCTCTCTTTTGCAGTTGAAAATTCAACAATTTAGTTGAGAATTCATGCATGTTGTTGACAAATCATATTTTTTTGACAGAAAATTAATCTCCTTATTTGAAAATTCAACTATTTAGTTGAAAAAGCATGTGTCTTGATGAAAATGCAATATTTTTACTCTAAAAGTTAGGAATTTCAAGCTGTTTGAAATGATTTTACTACAGAACACACATTAATTTTAGCTAAATATGCACTGCATTTTAACTATAAGAAGATAAAATAAAAAATTTGTTTAAATTATTATTTTAATTTATGGATTTTAGGAATAAATTCAAAAAATGATTAATAATGTTTTTAGCATTATTCAACTAATTAAGCAATGGTGCTTGTATACTTAAGAATATCTTGTAATATTAACTAGCGAAACTATTTATACATATTCCGAGTCCAATGCTTTAAAAAATGCGAAATATTTGAATGGTTTCGTACTATGAAAAAATATACCTGAAAAAAAACCTGGAATTATCAGGGAATGTTTCCCAGGATTTGAGTAGACACCCTGTGTATAGAATTCAACAAATTATTTATTAAATTGTTCCAGGTCTCTACTTTTGTACAGATTGTTGTCAAAGTTTCATGAACAAGAGCGGCTATTGTCGTCATTTAGTAACAGCGATGCATCTTAGCAAAGTTAATCAACAACCACCTGCAAGTGCTGCATGTCCCGTTTGTAAAAAAATATTAACAACACGACAAGCTTGTGTGCAGCATATTAGACGGGTTCACAGAGGTGATAAAAAATTCGTATGTGATGCACAAGGTTGCTCTTTTCAGTGTGCATATAAAAACGACTTAGAAAAGCACAAACAACTCCACGTTGAAGAGCGCAACGTCGTTTGTGAATATTGTGGAAAAGCTTTCACCAGCATCAGTATTCTCAAAGATCATATTCTTTACGTGCACAATAAAGAGAGGCAATTTGTCTGCGAAGAGTGCGGTAAATCCTTTAAAAGAAACAGTCTGCTAAATCGTCACAAACTTTCCCATCAGCAGCTGCGACCTTATGCTTGTGGGCAGTGCTCTGCGGCTTTCAAAAGATCTCATCACCGTACAAGACACATGGAAAGTTGCCACAGGCTCACTTCGGAAAAGAAGAGAAAGGTATAATCAAGACAATTTTTTAATTAAAATATATTAGTAATAGTCAAAAATGTTTGTATGTTAAGTGTTTGTGAAAGCAAGGACAATATTTTTTATAATTAATGTTAATTTTTATTTAAAATTATGAATCTTGAATTAAGCCATTGGATTTTTGTTAAAGTAGTTCAATTTTCAACGAAGTAGTCGAATTTACAACAAAATAGTTGAATACTCAAAACGAAAAAAAAAATTTAAACTAGACCATTATTAGATCCATTTTCTACAAAAAAGGACGATTTCTCAACAAAGTAGATAAATTCATAATCAAACAGTTGAATTTTTAATAAAGAAGTGTAATTTTCTACCCAAAAAGACGAGTTACATCAATTTTCCACTAAATAGTTGAATTATTAAACTAAAAAAAAAAGTTAACCAAATAATTGAATTGTCAACCAAAAAGATTAATTTTCGACCAGAATAAAACGAAGTTTTAACAAATTAAATATATGTATTTTCAAACCAATAGTTGAATTTTTAAACTCTCAAATCTGTAAACATGAATTTTCAATTTAAAAAAAGTTAATTTTCAACCAAACAGATGCATTCTTAAACAAATATTTTTTTCTGTTTCAAAAATTAATCTTAAGTCAAAACAAACCAATTTGCAAGAAATTTGTTTAATTTTCAAATTAAAAAAAGAAATTCTTAAAGAAGGAATTGAACTTTCTATCTATAAGGTGAATTTTCAACAGCATATGTAGTAGTTGACATTTGAACCACAAATTATTTTAATTTTAATTTAAAAACAGTTAAATTCGTACAAAATACCATTCTTCAACCAATTATTTGAATGCACAACCAAATAGTTGATTTTTCATCTAGCAATAATACATTTTCACACACAAATGGAAATGTAAAATTTTCTGTTAGAAAAATTAATTTTTAACTGAGAAGTACGAGTTTTTAACAATATAGGTCAATTTTCAACCAAATAGGTGAATCTCAATCAGACAAAATTAATTTTTAACAAAGTGGTTCAAATTTTCAACCAAAAAGTTGAATTTTTATCCAAGAAATAATTTTTCAGTTGAAAATTGACTCCAATTTTCATTCATTTTTCATTTTCTTCAATTTTCAAATTTCTGCAATTCTCAGCAGTTAATAATTCACTTTTTAATCAGCTTCAATGTTTAGTAGTTGATTTTTCTCTTGTTGATAATTCAGTTATCAATTTTTTCAAAAGTTGGCAATTTATTTTTCTCCTATTTTCAGCAATTGAATATTCAATTTTCAAACATTAAATAATAATTTTAAAAAACATTGTTGATCATTCCATTACCAATTTTCTTCAATTTTCCACAATTGAGTTTTCGCAGTCTTCTTCCATTTTAAACAATTGAATTTACAACAGTTGAAAATGGAAGAAAATTGAATTTCAAAAAAATGAATTTACAAAATTGAATTTTCATCTTCTAAAAGTTCATATGTTATTAATTCATCCCTTGAAAACTCAATGCTCAATTTTCTTTAGTTTTCTTTAATTTTTAATTTTTGTCCATTTCTAACAGTTTCAAATTCATTTTTTGATTTTCTTCAATTCTCAGTTTTAGCAAATTGAATTTTTAACTTTTGAAAGTGGAAGAAAATTGAAAATTGGATTTTAAGCGCTTAAAAATACAACTTTTGAAAATTCAATGTTCAATTTTCTTTCATTTTTAATTTTCTTCAATTTTCAATAATGGAATTTTTGAAAATTTAATTATTAAGTTTCATTCATTTTTAGAAGTTATTAATTTAATTTTCAATTATCTTTAATTTTAACAATTTCACTTTATACGATTTTCAACAGTTAAATACTCCATTTTCTTTTCAGTAAAAGCCAGTAAAGTTGAATTTTTTTTACATTTTTCATTTAAAGTTTGTTTCATTTTAACGGGCTTCCTCAGGCTTTAAAATTAGCCTACAATTATGAATTGTTTGATTTTATATTTTAACCACAGAATATTATAAATGTTAATGCGCTGAACTTGCAAGCGCCCTTTTCTCGAAATTTGGCCTGGTTCTTGTTTTATTGCAATTAATTGAAAATTCTTGAAGTTTATGCACCTGGGAAGTAGCAAATTTTTCAACAGAATTGTTAAAACTATGAAGCCAAAAAGGCGAATTATCTTCAAAACGTTTTAATTTTCAACCTGAAATTATAACATTCTAACAAAAATGTTAATTTTCTACCAAGTAGTTACATTTTCCAATAAGTAGTTTTACTTATA